>OX453082.1:11724719-12197516 GCA_949699795.1 Spicauda simplicius | reverse complement strand
GTATAGTTCAGTAAAAGAGAGCCCTGTTTATTAAAAACATGCTCCTGTATACATTTTACCTTAACTTCCAATCCGTTCAGTCTTAGAGACATGCAAATTTTTCTATAGTTTTTTTTTTAACTCGTAAATTGATTAGATTTAATTTGATTTCCTTTGGGGGCACTGGAAACTCCACGTTCCCTCACAAAAAAGAGCTGTTTTCAACCTTTTGTATAATTTTCACTGTATTACTTGTTATGTTTAAGTTATTTACTTTAGTATAAAATAGAAATGTAGTTCGAAAATTTTACCGACAGTCTTGCCACTTCGAAAAAACTTATCTAAGAAATTAATTCACTGAGAATTACAGAAATTATTTCAAAATTACACCCGACGGTTACATAAAAAGATTATATAGACTATATTAATGAAAATAACATTTTCGCAAAATTCATTAGTTAAGAAATATTATCTTTCAATGTTTGACACATGTAATTACTTACACTAAATATGTTTTTAGTTTTATACTTTACTTAGGTTTTCTGAGAGTTATCAATTCGATATACCTATCTATGAGATATATAATAAACTTAGCTGCTTACAAGCCAAGCAATACTTGTTGTACTCTACTTGTTGTTGAGTTCTTATAGACTAATATAGTGTGTAATTTGTGTGGTCAGTTCGTGGTCCGCGGTCACCACCTGCAACTGCAAGCGCTGACGGCGGTGGCGCACTGCCACCACTGCGACCTCGTCATCGCCGGCCTCGCGCCCCAGGCATACGTGGTGCACCGGTAACTATACCACCACCATCCTACCACCGACACCACCCATATATAACAAAACACTGTAAATCGATTGTTGAGGCATCACATCTACGCTTATGTCGTCTTATTTGTCGACTATGATGATCGTCTCAAACAAAAGTGATCCGGCAACGTTCCCTCCGAAACGCAAAATCTGCTATACGCTAGAGCAGTGGTTCTTAACCTTTTGGTGTCGAAGGACCATTTGGCAAAATATTTATCGACCCATAAACCATCGGTATGAGGGTGTAATTTAAAATAAAAATAAATCTGAAAATTAATATGGGGCTATTATTCTTTTAATCAAACAGTGGGCACATTGTTGTTCAAAGCAATAATATTTAATGCGCTTTCTGTATACTCTTTACTAATTACTGATCCTTGGTTTAGTCACGGCTGTCCGCTACTTGACTGTCATTGTGTTGACTTCTTATATAACAATATTTTTTGGATTTATTCTCGGACCACTTTGGGCACTTCCAGGGACCATCAGTGGTCCGCGGACCACCGGTTGGGAACCACTGCGCTAGCTATATACGATCAAACTATATTAACTTCACGTTGCAACAAATTTATTTAAAACAATAATCTTTTGCACCGACGTACAGATTGCAAGTTGAGAGTGCATCGCGCGTGTGCGAAGTCGGTGGAGGAGAGCTGCTGTCTGGACGGCGAGCAACACCACAACAACCGCATATCGCGCTTCATGGAGAGGATACACCATCAGCAAACCGGTGAGTACAGGTTAAACTTTACGCGATGGCATGGGACGTCGTATATTATTGTCCTAATGCTGGCTAAGGTTTTCTTTATTTATATATCTGACTGAAGTAGCAAACGAGCATGCAGTCCACCGAAAGATGGTAGGTGATCGCTGCCGCCCATGGACACCTGTAAGCAACTTCATACAGAACACAGGTTTTATCTGAAGTCAATCACAGATGCATTGCTACTTCCGAGGACTGAGATAGTAGCCTCATATAAAAGTATGCCGGCAACTACACCCTTCCAAGAAGAAAAGCGCAAGAAATGCTTTACGCTAGAAATAGGTGTGGCGGTGATACTTCCCCGATCGAACTACACTGGTTCTGCTACCTGGTATTTCTGCTAGCTTTTATATTCTACTAGCTGTACACTGCGCGCGTTGCTACGAAATCACAAAAAAATACACCAGAAACCTTCGCGAGCTCATGAATAACAACTTTGCTAAAGATCATCCCATGATGAAACGAATAGTTTACAATTCTATAGAGAACATACAGACAAACATTATTTTTTATAAAGAAGAGAAGATTAGCATCTGCCCGCATCTTCACTCCGGTTGAAGCTTGGATTTTCAATTTTTCTTGACAGACAATTATGTCTGCCAAGTATTCATTAGTTAAAAGATCCTATATTTTCTCTAATACCTCTAAGAATGTGTGTAATAAGTTACATGATAACCGCATGAGTAGTTTTGGCGTCAAAGCGTAACAAACAAACTTAAATTTACATTTATAACAGTAGGGATAACCACCGTGTCACAAGTGATATGTGGTGATTTTATAAAACAAGTGCCTGAAATTAATAAAAATAATGATATATCGTATAACAGGATTAGATTCGAGTGACAAGAAGTCTAGGAAGGCGTCGGGCAACGCGCACTTTCTCAATAGTAAGTAAACATGTATTTTTAAACAATAACACTATATACTATTCTTAGTTCAATATTCACATTATTTACCATTAACCTGCGTTTTATTAGTGTGACATGCTATAGCTAAAATACTCTATATTTTAAGAAATAGATAGACTTACAAACGTATATACAAAATACACCTACGAAAAAGACGTGCGGCACTCGGGGATTGCCGCGGTAAAGCTATTGCATAGCATTTTTGATCTACTTATGCAATTATAATTATTAATTTATTTATGCAGAGTAGTATCAAAGAAAAAAACTTGAATTAATATCAAAGAAAAAAATTCTTTGATATTAATTCAAGTTTTTTTCTTTGATACTATATACTTCCTCACAAACAGCTGCTTACATATTCGTCCGATTTTCGAGCAGCTCGTCTCGATCCGTGCAAGCTTCTTACTGTTGTACCATATACATACACGTTAAGCGAACGCTCGGCCGCTCTGCATAGTAGGTGAAGTGGGGGGTGTTAGGTTTTTTTCGTTACGGAATTTCTTGATTCGATCGCCGCGCTCAAAGCCCGCGATAAAAGCTATGCAATAGCTTAAAACATCACCTTCCTTTAGACGCCCTCAGGTAAAAAGCCTTTTCCAATGACGCACTCATTGGAAAAGGCTTTTTACCTGAGGTGCTAGATTTTTCATTTATTTTTAAAAACTAAGTATAACCTAAACAATACATTGAACAATTTTATTATATTAGGTACTTTACCGTAGCCTACTACCTACCTCGCTGATTTTATTTTATCCCCTCTCTCTCCTCTAACTAACATGATATATGGTACGATTTCCACGTTCCTCGCTGTGCCCAGCAGTGGGATAATTGGCGTATTTTGTTCCAGTGGAACGGAGTTTCCGCAAGATGGAAGACGAGCAACCCTGGGATCAGACACTCACGCCGGCCTCTGCACTAGGTAAGTAGACACTAGTTTAAAAGCGTGAAATAAGTATAGGAGTTCGATACAATAAGGCTATGAAATTTTCCAGCTAATTCTGGTACATAACATTTTTGAGGTATGAGGTTAACGGGAAAAGGGGAATTTTTGAAGTGAAACTTCTTTATCGGGGTTGGAAAAAAATTTAGTGTAACATTTTTACGTCACGTTACGTTACGTTACGCGCCATCTTTTTCTTATCCCTACCACGCGTGATATTAGATAGATTATTATAGATTAGATTATTAGATAAAGTTTAATAAAAGCCTTTTATTAAACTTTATCTAATTTAACTTTATTTAACCAATTTCTGTAAAGTTGCATATAGTAAATTATTTTTTGAAAAATAATGTCATAATGGCCGTGTGGTGTCGGTCTTGGCCGTGTGGTGTCGGTCTTGGCCGTGTGGTGTCGGTCTGGCCGTGTGGTGTCGGTCTTCGCCGTGTGGTGTCGGTCTTGGCCGTGTGGTGTCGGTCTTGGCCGTGTGGTGTCGGTCTTGTGAATAGCACCACTCCCTCTCTTCCCGTGGATGTCGTAAGAGGCGACTAAGGGACCTTAAACCAGGTGATGGGCAGCAGCATCACCCTGAGAACTTTAAACATACTGCGGTCACCAACACGCACAGCCAAGCGCGGTGACTATGGCAAAACCCCCTAATGGCAGCTCACACGAAATCATGGCCCCCAGTCCGCGGCAGCCCCGCTATTCCTGGCTATGGTAGCGGTCACGGTTACGGCGGGGCAGGGGGTGCTAAGAATCTCCGGCAGAGATCGAGCTACCACAACCGACGACTTCTGCACCTGGCAACATATAACACCAGGACTCTGAGGAGTGATGAGAAGATATATGAGCTGGAAGAAGAGGTAGACAAGCTAAACTGGAGTATTATAGGATTGTCTGAAGTCCGAAGACAGGGGGAGGACACGATGATCCTAAAATCTGGTAACTTGTTCTACCACCGGGAGGGCGAACATCTGTCCCAAGGTGGTGTCGGGTTCCTCGTCAACAAGTCCCTTGTCAACAACGTTGTGGAGATCAAGAGTGTGTCGCCCAGGGTAGCATACCTTATACTCAGAGTATCCAAGAGGTACTCGCTGAAGGTCATACAGGTATATGCGCCGACATCGATGCACTCTGATGACGAGGTTGAGGTTATGTATGAGGATATATCTAAAGCCATACATACCTCAAAATCGTACTTCACGGTTGTGATGGGGGACTTCAACGCAAAGCTGGGCGTTCAATGTGGCGATGAGTTGAAGGTAGGGCCCTTTGGCATTGGTAATCGGAACCATCGAGGCCATTTGCTGGCTAACTTCTTGGAAAAGGAAGGATTCTATATGATGAACTCCTTCTTCAAGAAGAAGCCTCAAAGGAAATGGACCTGGATGAGTCCCGATGGTACTACCAAAAACGAGATTGACTTCATACTGGCAGACAAGCGGCACATATTTAACGATGTCTCTGTGATCAACAGGTTTAAGACCGGAAGCGATCACCGGATGGTAAGAGGCACGTTAAATATCAAGATCAAGCTGGAACGGTCCCGCCTTATGAAGTCGATACTCCGTCCAAGATCTTGTCAAATCCAGGGCTCTGAAGACTTTCAACTCGAGCTACGCAATCGCCTGGAATGCCTAGAAAATTGCGTTGATGTTGACGAAATGAACACCAAGTTGGTAGAAACTGCCCACGAGGTAGGGTCGAAGTACTATAAGACCCCCTCCAATAGAAGTACTCAAAGACTTTCGGTCCAAACTCTCGAACTTATGGCAGAACGGCGGGCAATGTGTGTGCAGTATCCAGCTTCACTGTCGCAGCTTAGGCGGCTCAACGCGCAAATCTCTAACAGGATGCGACGTGACCTTCGCCTCTTTAATGCAAATCGCATTAAAGAGCAAATTGAGCGGAACAAGGGCTCCAAGGTCTTCGCAAGGGATTTGCGTGTTGGGCATAGCTTATTAACGAAGCTGAAGACGGAAGACGGCACCACAGTTGCCGCGAGGCCTGAAGTTCAGAGAGAAATTGAGCGCTTCTATGGGCAGTTATATACCGCTTCACGTGGCCCTTTGCCGCCTGTCAATGACAAGCGAGCCACGCTAACCCGACACTATACCGAAGATATCCCGGACGTCAGCCTGTACGAGATTAGATTGGCCCTCAAACAGCTCAAAAACAACCGAGCGCCCGGCGAAGACGGAATCACAACTGAATTGCTTAAAGCAGGAGGGAGGCCTATTTTGAAAGCGCTCCAACAGTTGTTCGATTCCGTCATAAGCCAGGGTATAGCACCGGAGGCGTGGAGCAGAAGCGTGGTGATACTGTTCTTCAAAAAAGGCGATAGGGCTTTACTGAAGAATTACAGGCCCATCGCGCTTCTGAGCCACGTCTACAAGGTGTTTTCGAGGGTCATCAATAATCGAATAGCTCGCAGGCTCGACGACTTCCAGCCTCCCGAACAAGCCGGATTCCGAAAAGGCTTTAGTACCATGGACCACATACACACACTGCGGCAGATAGTAGAGAAGGCCGAGGAGTACAATCTGCCGTTGTGTGTGGCCTATGTGGACTATGAGAAAGCCTTCGATTCTATCGAGACATGGGCGGTGTTGGAGTCGCTCCAGCGGTGCCAGATTGACTATCGGTACATCGAAGTGTTGAAGTGTATATATAAGGCAGCCTCAATGTCGATCCGATTACACGACGGATGTACGAACCCGATCCAATTGCAGCGCGGTGTGAGACAGGGGGATGTATTATCCCCGAAACTGTTTACCGCTGCATTGGAAGACGTGTTCAAACTGATGGAGTGGAAAGGATTCGGCATCAACATCGATGGCGAATATATCACTCACCTTCGATTCGCAGACGACATAGTCATCATGGCGGAGTCGATGGAGCACCTCAACACCATGCTCAGCGACCTCTCTGGTGCCTCTCAACGGGTGGGTCTTAAGATGAACATGGACAAGACAAAGATCATGTCTAACGTCCATGTCACACCCGTACCGGTCGTTGTTGACGGCACCACCCTCGAAGTTGTTGACGAATATATTTACCTGGGGCAGGTGGTGCAGATGGGTAAGTCCAACTTCGAGAAAGAGGTCACTCGTAGAATCCAACTCGGCTGGGCAGCGTTCGGGAAACTGCGCCATATCTTCTCATCCGATATACCTCAGAGCCTGAAGTCGAAGATGTTCGAGCAGTGTGTGTTGCCAGTGATGACATACGGCGCCGAGACGTGGTCCTTTACTGTGAGCCTCTTGCGTAAGCTCAAAGTCGCTCAGCGAGCTATGGAGAGAGCTATGCTTGGTATTTCCCTGCGCGACAGAATTCGTAATGATGAAATCCGTAGGAGAACGAAAGTTACCGACATAGCTCTCAGAATTAGTAGGCTGAAGTGGCAATGGGCAGGCCACATCGTTCGTAGGACAGATAACCGATGGGGTAGAAGAGTCCTCGAATGGAGACCACGCCTCGGCAAAAGGAGTGCAGGCCGCCCCCCGACCCGGTGGACTGATGACCTGAAGAAGACGGCGGGTAACCGCTGGATTCAGATGGCTCAGGACCGGTCGAAGTGGCGCAGATTAGGGGAGGCCTATGTCCAGCAGTGGACTTTCAAAGGCTGATGGATGGATGGATGGATGGATGGTTTTTTCGCCGTCTTAAGTTTTTAAATGTGTGGCAACGAATTCAACTTTGTCCCCGGACAGCATGGACCGACGCTACGCTGTAGGATGACTACCTTGATATATAGTTAGATTCATAGGTCCCATAAAGCTTCATCGGACCTATAAAATTATATTAAAGTTTAACTCATGCTATTCTATTTTCTGTATGAAAAGGTGACGATATAGTAAGTATTCGGATCTAAAAAAATTGCTTTGTACTTGGAAGCTCTACATTATACTTCGAAAAACAAGTACTTAGAGATATTTCTCGGACATAATCTTTAAATAGGCGCGAGTGTACTCACGCCTGTAGAATGGTACTGATGTTTTGTTGCCAAACGATAGTGTCGACTCGCGCGGTAGAGCGGTGACCATACCGGTCTGACGCGCAATGGGTCCCGGGTTCGATTCCCGGCCAGACAGGTATCTGAATGATGAGTTTAGATTCATGGTCTGGGTCTAGGTGTTTGTGCATTCGTCTTCTGACAGGAGAAAACCCTAGTGTGGGGCTATGAGTATAGAAAGCGCGTATGTGTTGATATTATTTGACGTGACATGTATATGGGTTTGTGATGCTTGTTAATTCTTAGGAACCTTCTGTGTCCGTGACCTAATCATAATGTCAATATGCAAAATAAAAGTGTGTGTACACACACACTTTTGAGTTCGAAATACAAATACAAATAATCTTTATTTGTCGAATAAGGTATACATTGGTGTTCTAGTCGAGATTAATCCTTTTGTAGAGGTTATTTATTGAGGTTAACACTTTCCGTTACTCCACAATAGATGGCGTTACACTTGTCCTCAATCATACTAGTAGAGTTTTGTAAGTATTTTCTATACATGCGTTATTTATATTTCGGTATATGCACTGAACAATATGTATCTATACAAATATTACAAACATTTTTTTGAGACATTACTTATTTTTTAAGCGGGAAATTTTTATTACGTAAATGCAGATGATATTAATATATTTTATTTATTTTATTTTATTTATTTTATAAACATGCGGATTTTTTACGGAGACACTAAATCCTTCCACACGCCTAATTATTTACGAAATCTATTGTGTAGTATTTTTATATTTTTTTATTTGGTTCACAAATTGAATGCAACACGTTGCGTTATGCTTGTATCAACTCTAGTATAAATAACAATATGATAGTGTTCATTCTGAAAAAGTGAACACAGCTTACTTAATGAGGACAATGACAATTATGTTCTATGAAATTTACGTATACAATATTTGGAACACAAACACAGTCTATATATACTAGATCATAGAAAATAAACGAACAAAGCACTATTTTTATAATATGGAAGATGGACGACGTTTGGGACACATCCAGTCGCCCTAATTTTGTTGGCCACTTCACCTTGACCTGTACTTTGTACCAACATTCAAATTTATGTCCATGACAAATGTATTAAAAGCTTTTAATAATATATGCATGGAAATTTAGGGTGACTGCAACCTATTAAAATTATTAAAATAGGTTTTAATATACTAGTGTGCATACCAGCTTCACTACATAGAGTACGTTCCAGTAGACGTTTACAAAGTTCACGCTCACGACTGCAGTTTTTCCCGTTCCACTAGCTTGTGAGCGTTACTGGCATAATCTCTAGTGGAACGATCACTTCGACCCACCTTATTAGATAGGTCGTCGTGAGCGTCGCGTGGGCGTAAGTCATGACGTCATGAGTGACGTATTCGCCGCGACCACAACGACCGCGGTCGTCTTTTGGAACGTCGTTTTGGACCTTTTGGGCTTTGTGAGCGTCTTCTGGAACGCGCCCATAGCATAAAACAATGTAACGTACGTACAGACAGCGGGAAGCATCCCGCTGTCTGTACGTACGCTTAAATCTTTAAAACTACCCTACGGATTTTAATGCAGTTTTTTTTAATATATAGAGTGATTCAAAGGGAAGGTTTGTATGTATAATCAATGCATAATATAGTGGAGGAACACTAATAATTTTAGATTTGTTTGTTTCAGTCAGAACGAAGTTCGCCAGGTCGGCTAGTACTTTTCCTTTAGAAGTTCTGAGATCGATTTTCGGCCAGACGAATTTTTACATGAATTATTTAGATTTCCATTCGGAGTTAGGGTATTTGCGTTTGCGTCTTCTGTCTTAATCGCATTTTATTAAAACTGTTAAATTTAAGGATTTGAAAGACATTATATTATATTTTTTCTTTTATGGAAATCCGTCTCCTATATTAAGATATAATTTCAAGTTAATTTCAATTCTCTTAAATGTATGTTATTTTTTTTATTACATATTTTCGAAATGCAGGTAAAACCAAAAGGCACAGCCAGTACAAGATAAGCAAATTCATTTCCAACGAAGCCAACCCGTATATAAGATTTTTTGAATACATTTTTTTCCTAAAAGCCGTCTTCACGATATTAATTGTTGAAAACACTTTGGCACGTTGCCTGAAAATATTGTATTAAAAAGAGAAAACTTGACTTTAAACTTTTAGATCGCTTCCGGAGCCGTTTCAAGGGCGCTTATCACCGGGACAAAGTCAAATAGATCTGTGTTGACCGATTTACGTTTGATATTATTTTTGTTATGTAACAGTTATGTTTTAGAGCAGTGATAGTCTAATGGTTGAAACTTACCCTCTCGATCGGGAGGTCCGAGGTTCAAACCCAGGCACGCACCAATGATTTATGTGCGTATTAGAAATGAATTATCACTGCTTTTCGGTGAAGGAAAACATCGTGAGGAAACCTACACACCCGAGAGTTCTTAAAAAAAAAGTTCTCGGAGGTGTGTGAAGTCCACCAATTCGCACTTGGCCAGCGCGATGGACTATGGCCTAAACTCTCTCATTCTGGGAGAAGACCCGTGCCCAGCAGTGGGCCAATAATGGGTTGATGTGGATGTGCGTATTTAGAAATTAATTATCACTGCTTTTCGGTGAATGAAAACATCGTGGGGAAGCCTACACACCCGAGAATTCTTTAAAAGCGTCACACCTATTTCTAGCGTGAAGCATTTCTTGCGTTTCGATGGCAGGGAGTGGTTTCCGGCACACTTTTATATGAGGCGGTCATCAAAGTCCTCGGAAGTAGCAACGCATATACGATTGACTTCAGATAGAATCCATGTTCCATATGAAGTTGCTTACAGGTGTCTATGGGCTGCAGTGACCACTAACCATCAGGTGGACTGCATGCTACTTCAGTCAGATAAAACTTGCTACTTCAGTCAGATAAAAAAATCCTCCCTAACACAATATCGGACTATCTTATATCCCAATTAAATAAGTGCTAGAAAAAAAATCGAAAATATGGTTACACAGTTTTAGTTTTATCAAAATCCATATCGATTTTTGAGTCTGCACTATTCCGTATATTTTTTGATAAAGCCATCAAAGTCCAGTAAAAAATCGCCATATATGTATGTTTACTCGGGCCCAATATTAATGGTTGCACCATGCATCGCCTGCACGCGCCGTGCCATCGTTATAAATAGGTTTTTAATAGCGCCCGATCTGCATAACGGTGGGTTTTGATCTTTTATTTATTTAATTTTTGAAACACCTTAAACTAAGGGTTACAAGGGTAAACTTAATGCCTAATGGCATTCTCTGCCAGTCAACCCTGGGTGATAGCGATAATTTGTGGTATATAAAAAGTAAGTATAATCTATTAATTGGTAAAATATACAATATTAAAAATATTAATATAATAATATAATAAGTAATATATAAATGTAAAAATACATACATATAATACATAATACATATAATACAATAATAAATCAAAGGATTGAAATGTTAATAGACTCATGACTGTTGAAAATAATATTCCCGTAAAAGTGCCTTTTGTCTAGTTTAGAAGATTTTTGTTATTATACTCAAAAGTATCCTCCTCCTCCTTGGGTCGTTCACTCATTGCTGAGTATCGTGATGCCCCTCCTCAGTTTTTTCCCTTATGAGCTTCTGCCATTTCTGGCGGTCACTGGCACAATGTAATGCTCGGGTGATACTGGTATCTAGCTGTTCGGATACCTGATCCGACCATCTTTTCGGGCTTCAAAAGTATATTGTACCCAAAAATCGTTGACATGTTTTTTTTCAGAAAAAACAAAAATATGCATGATTCCATTGGATGGTGCCCATGAGAATGCCTCCACCTCCACTCCTCTCCACCTCGGGAGCAACGCCGGGTTATGTGTGGTTTTTTATCTCACTAAAACTCCCCCGGTGGGTGGAGGAATCCGGGATCTCCAATGGAACGCAACTGGAGTCCTTCGAGCGCGATGCATCCTACGGGCTCTTCCCAGTGAGCATTGTTCTCACTGCGCCTCCTGGTGTTTACGACAGCGTGTGGCCACACATGCCGTCGTCCTACACGGTCGCTTGGCTGGACGGTTCGAGCTCCCACTCTTACCGCCCGCAACCCCGGAAGCCCCTTTTAGTCGCCTCTTATGGCACCGTATGATACCGTAGCCCTATTCTAATCCCGGAAATACAGAGATGACTACGCCCACACCTAGCTACACTACTGTCAAAAATTATATAATATATCATTTTTAGAAACTTTTTGAGATAAGAGCGAAAAAAATAATGAAATTCTGTAATACACGACGTGTTTTCAGTGTCATGGGAATGAGTAATGCGTGATCTATGTATCTACCACAACGGGGAAACCGTAGCCGGAATGGTTACCACATCGTATGTATTTTGCCGATGGATGTTACTAACCTACCGAAAAGGACGAGGTTGTGTGTTTGCTGATTTCTCAGCTAACCGATTTTCATTTTTTAGTCATTAGGGTATACGTTTCCACGTTAGGTTCTGACCTGAGTTTTTATTTTTGATAGGCAAGATTTTTAACCCAAAGCAACACTAAAATTTTGTAAGCATATAATAGAAAAAACATAATTTTTCAGTTTAAGATTATTCACGTTTTTGATTTCATATTTCATAAGTCCATCAATTCGCACTTGGCCAGCGCGGTGGACTGTGGCATATAACTCTCTCATTCTGAGAGAAGACCCGTGCCCAGCAGTGGGACAATAATGGGTTGACGACAATTTAAAATGTCTTTTAATTAGTCCATCAAAGTTACAATGCTTAACTAAGTAAGCCAAAACACAATATTTTCGGTTCCGTTCCATCCCGAGATGTTTTCCTCTTTTTCAAAAATTCCGGGAGTACCGTGCCCTCCTATCTGCCCTATGGGGGAAATGTGGTTAATGTGCTTTACGGCGTACTTATTTACTTGTTTAATGATTACGATAAAAGTTATTTCAGAGTTTAAATTTTTAATTTGGTTCTTTTAAACTCTTGGTTCTTTCGTTTTCATGTTTTTGTATTCGAATTTGAAATTATTACCTAAATTTTCATTTTCAAAACGAACGCCAGTCGCATTAATGTTTAAGTATCGAAATTCCTTGCGTTGAATTTTCGAGGGGGAAACCTTCCAAAGGTACCCGACGCCGTGGGAGCGAAGCAGGGTTATGTGGGATTTTTACCGCACTAAAACCCCCCCGGTGGCCGTCCTCGGCGCTGAAAAGGGAGGACTCCGGGATCTCGAAACGACTTCAACCGGAATCCTCCGACCGCGCTGCCCCATCGGGCTCCTCCCAGATGGGCGGCTGGGCCTACCGCTCCGTCTAGTCTTTACGACGGTATGCGACCACACATACCGCCGTCCTTCCCGGGATTGCCTGACCGAACGGTTCGAGCTCCCACAAACGCTTAAAACAAACTCAGAGTTCTAAGTTCTTATTAACGGTTTCGTAGCAAAGTTTTTGTCGGTCGGTTCCCATTTCTCTGTCCGGAGTGTCGTAACGGGTCTCATAGGGAAGATTGTGGACAGTACAATAGTTTAAAGTATTGTAGGACGTTTGCAATGAAAGTTGGTAGAACCAGTGTAGTTCGACCAGGGAAGTATCACCGCCACACCTATTTCTATTGTGATGTAGTTTCTTGCGTTTCGATGGTAGGGTGTGGTTGCCGGCACACTTTAACATGAGGCGACCATAGTCCTCGAGAGTAGCAACCCATCTGTGATTGACTTCAGATGGAACCCATGTTCTGTATGAAACTGATTACAGATTGTACATAGGCGGCAGTGACCACTTACCATCAGGTGGACTGCATGCTCGTTAGCTACTTCAGTCAAATAAAAATAAAATTGTTTCCGAAGTTTATTAAATAAAAATAAAAAACATGTGTGCGTACAAAGTACACATGTCAGAAGTGAAACTTCTTTGGCGAACTAATTTATAAATCTTGTTTATATTTATACAAATCTAAAACTTTAAATTTCCAAGATTAAGAGGAAGGGAAAAAGGCGTGATACGACGTTCGCTCTGTCTCACTTTTTCTCTCAATCTTTCTCACTCGCTTGCTCCCTACTCTCACTCCACGGCTAGTTGCTCATGCTACGTTCGCCCTGTCTTACTCTCTCTCAATCGGTCTCGATCACTCTCTCTCTCTTTTCCGACACTTCCGTTGCATACCGGCGTGCCGTTTCATCTGTAAAAATTTTACCCTCATGCGCCTAAAGAAGTTTCACTTCAAAAATCGAGTATTCGAAATTTTTGAAGCTAAACAATTTGAATTTTAGAAATGTTTATTTTTTTCTAATTATAATTCGATTTCAAATTTGGTTTGTATTATTAATTTTCAAACAATAAATTTCAAAATTCAGACCGTTTAATATATATAATTTCAATCACACTTCCTAAAATTTCGTATTCCCCTAGCCATTTAAAACCTTCGCAAACCGTATCCACCCTCTAGATGTAGACGTCTAAAACAAACCGTAGTGTATTTATCTAAACAAAACATCGTTCCCGTGTATCCAAAGTTTTCAGTGAAACGTTTCCCCTTTCAGTGTCGGGAGTGATCAAAGCGGGAGCGTACCGTACGGACGTGTACCTCCCGGAGGGAAATACGTATCGTAAAACATTACGATTCTAATATCGGATACATGTATATATATCGACGATATATACGCGATATTTGGTATATCTAGTGCGGTATGTGGTGGAAATTAATTAGCAATGTACGCGTTTTTTTCGTTATTGTTTGGTATCGATATATCAACTTGCTAAAAGTTAAGCAGTTTGATACTGCAGTTACGCAAAACTATTCAGGTTCTAGTTACCGGTTAAGATAGTTATGTATTACAATGATTAGTTACTTATTAGTTAGGTATACTAGTGAAGTTGTGTGAATTTACGAGGCTAAATGGAATTACTACTTGAAGTTGTACCTACTTTCCCTACAGAGTTTCGTCGTAATTGGTTTAGATTAAATTCGGTTTAAACTTGAAATATTTTACAATAGTACGTCAAATGGCGGGAGTGGTCGTGTTTGTTCAAATAAGTAATTAAAAATAAATTAATTATTAATTAAATTATTATTATTGTATTGTTACAAATGTTTTCCGTGTACGAGCATATTTAACGATTTGATAATGCAATTTAGTGTAGTGTAATCGCTCAGTGTTTAAAATTGTGTTTTTGGTGGCGTATTGTGTTATCAGTGCTTGTGATTTTGCTTTCCAATGATTATGTGTATATCGGATTAATTAAAAGTTGAACAACGACGTAAGTTTTTGTGGAATTACAAGCGGCTTCCTTTTTGGAAATATTTTCTCGATTGTTTGAATTTATAGTGACTTGGAATTTTTTAAGAGTTTTTAAATAGTTTCATACACTCTCAATGATTTGCAATATCACTGAGAAGAGACTGCATCTGTCAAAGCGTGTATTGCTGAATACTGCATAATTTATCGTTTTTCTCGCTTGTCGGGATTGTAGTGGTTCTCGTAAAATATGTTAAGATGAAATACTAATAATATCATACCTGTAGGAAGATAAAAATAAAATAACATTTATTTAGTCAATTTTTGGGTTACATTAATTTTCATTACATAAGATGTTTAGAAAGGGCGCCAAAAAATGAATATATCGTATTAGGTCTGTGTAAGTCCATTCATTTTCAGGAATTTTATTTTGTGTAACTCAACAATTGGCTTCCAATAAAAAATGTAGTTTTCAAGATAAAACGCTGTTCCTGTAAAGTAAACAAACATACGTCCCATGTTTGTTACTGTCATGTATAAACGATTAGTTAGCCGGATTTCCTTTAGGTACTAACAGGCTTAGTTGTAGAGGGGTAGCAAAGCATATGTTAAAGACTTCAGATAGAATTTTTATTCTTCATTCATTTGATTTCCGATTGATTTTGATTGATTTCCGATTATCCGCGAGCGACAATGACCACTTCAATCAGATGGACTGCACGTTTGCTACTTCAATCTTATAAAGAAATTCGTATAGCTTAAAATGTTACGGTACAACGACCGCGTGGCGCAGCGTTTACCATACCGGTATGACGCGCAATGGGTCCCGGGTTGGATTCCCGGTCAGAGGGGTATCTGAATGATGAGTTTAGATTCATGTTCTGGCTCTGGGTGTTTGTGTATTCGTTTTGTTTATGTCCGTGGTACCCACGACACAGGAAAAAATCCTACTGTCGGGAGTAGAAAGCGTGTGTAATGTGCGACAGTGGCCACTTACATTAAATGGACTGCATGCTTATTTGCAACTTCGATTTTATTAAAAAAAACTTCATAAATGAATTTATGCAGGTGTATTTAATTACATTATAACATCAAAGGCCAGCCGGCAGTGTTTGTTTAGTTAGATCGCCATGCGCCTATGCAGCCCTGTCTGGGGGTGGGGGCGGGAGAGAGAGAGAGAGGGGGGGTTACTACCCTACGCCCCGATGCCCTTCTGGCAATTTACGTTACAGTGTTTTATATAAAGCACACCGTAAAATGGTTTGCTTGGTCAACGATGAGTTTGAATTTTTTGTTGATTATATAGTGTTGTTATTATAAGTGGATAGAATTCGTTAAGCTCCAGTACTGAGCACGGACGTGAATTTCTTCCCAATGCTAGGCGAGATATAGACATAGACACATACGAGACACACCAGACATATACTACATGGCCTAGAACTCTATCTGTAGTATATCAAGTAAATATTTTGTGTGCAACTCAAGCTTAATTTACATTTTTCTTACCTGTTTGAAGTAGCAAACGTGCAGACAGTCCACCTGATGGTAAGTGGCTACTGCCGCTCTGAGACAAGTCAATCACAGATGCGTCGCTACTCCCGAGGACTATGGTCGCCTCATATAAAAGTGTGCCGGCCACCACACCCTTCCATCGAAACGCAAGAAATGCTTCACGTAAAACTTAATACCTAATAGGCACTTCTGATACAATTGTTGTTTGATTTTTAGTAGCGTTTTTTTCCTTTTGTTTCTGTGATAGTGTTCATTCATATGAACTTTTGTGTGATGTATGTTTGTATGTTACTCTTTAACGACTCGAGGACCCGCGTGGCCGAGCGATTACCATATTGGTCTAACGCGCAATGGATTCCGGGTTCGTTCCCCGGCTAGACAGGTTGGTATCTGAATAATGAGTTTAGATTTCTGATCTGGGTCTGGGTGTTTGTGTATCACGACATAGGAGAAAATGCGAGCATGGGACTATGTGCGTAGAAAGCGTGTTTTTTTTTCAAAAATGAATCCAAAACGATGCGCATAGATAAATAAAGTTTATGCATATTTTTCAAAACATTATTTCTAAACTTTATTACATTACATGCGTTACATTTTAAATTCAATCACCCACTAGCTCTGAAGTTCACTGCTGATATGTATGTATCTCCTAGTTTGCACCACACTGTGTACAGCCAGCCACGAAAACTGCAAGAAACCGTAGTTTTTTAAAATCCAACGGTTTCTTTACGTCTTCGTTTTAATATCAGCCTTTTAACGAAATGGTCTAGTGAAAGCGCTGAATGCGTGCGGTGGCAACGCACGTTGTCAATTGCGGCAAATAGTTCAATTGTCTTTATGTCGCTTAGATTGTGCGGACCGACGGACGCTAAGCTATACTCGTATGTACGTTGTAATTGTATAGGCTCCAATAGAATTGTTTGAAGCGCGCATCGCTAGAGGCTTGGATAGAACGGTCTTTAAAGTTTGCAAATGTTGGGTGGTCGAAGCTTAGCTGGGTGATGAGAAGTAGCTAAATATACGTCAGACCGGTATGGTAACCGTTCAAAATTTGCGTTTGGATAGAACCCCTATTCTGTATGAATTTTTTTACAGATGTTTGTGGGCTTCTGTAACTTTACTTCCAGTTGGACTGACTCTTTTGCTGCTTCAATCATATAAAAATAATACCTTCAATCCGCAATATCGCAGTGTCGTGGAATATTATCAACGCCTCTCCCTCTTGTGAGGCGATTCCCGGTCCCACCGGTGGGCAATAAAATGGACTAAAGACAACATAGAGACTACACTAGGGTTAAATTTGGAACTCGCGCCTGTGATGTTCGAAATTATTTACCCTAAAGTCATAATTATATTCGCACGATAATAAAACATCCCGCTATTAAAACATCCGGGTTTTATAAATAAGTCTATATTAAAAACGGCTGAGCAGATTTGAACGAAGTTTATTATTTATAATTAAGGACTTTTCGGGGGTATCTGTAGTTTTCGGCTAAGCAGATTTGAACGAATTTATTAAATAAATAAGGACTTTTTGCGGGTATCTGTAGTTTTCGGCTGAGCAGATTTGAACGATATTTGTTAAATAATTAAGGACTTTTCGGAGGTATCTGTAGCTTTCGGCAGAGCAGATTTGTACGAAGTTTATCAAATAATTAAGGACTTTTTGCGGATATCTGTAGTTTTCGGCTGAGCAGATTTTAACGAAGTTTATTAAATACTTAAGGACATTTCGGGGGTATGTGTAGTTTTCGGCTGAGCAGATTTGAACGAAGTTTATTAAATAATTAAGGACTTTTCGGGGGTATCTATAGTTTTTTCTTGTAATCTTATCTAATGTAAGCTTAGTGCGAGCCCCATTTGAATATTTATTTTATTGTTTTTAATATCTGTTGAATAGAAATACATTATTTCTGAAATAATCAACTGTCTAGCTATCACGGTTTGTGAGATACTTGGTGACAGAAAGACAGACAGACGGACAGCGAAGTTTTAGGAATAGAGTTTCGTTATTACGCTTTGGGCGCGAGCCCTATATATGAGTTAATGTATACACGCGCATGAAATGTCTCTATGACCAAACTCATTTGACTATGAAGATCAACCGTTACACCTGTTTGCCTAATAACAAAGTTGTAATCTGAAGGGGAAGTAAATAAAGTATTTTAAGCTATTGCATAGCTTTTATCGCGGGCTTTGAGCGCGGCGACCGAATCAAGAAATTCCGTAACGAAATAAACCTAACACCCCACACTCCGCCTACCATGTAGCGCGATCGTTCGCTTAACGTGTATATATATGGTACGACAGTACGAAGCTCGCACGGATCGAGATGAGCTGCTCGGAAATCGGAATTAAAATGAAAATGAAGAAAGAAAAATGAAAATTCTTAATTTTATCATCGCCATTTTTGAGGAATGACTTAAGCAAGGCAGTAGAACTAGTGTTTATGGGTGGGAATGACTACGGAATGACGATAAATCAGGTGGACTGTCTGCACGTTTGCTACTCAATCATATAAAAAAAAAAATCTTTGGTGATTAACCGTTTTTTGTGCCAGTCAATTATGTGTAAAAAGTTAGTAAATAAGAACTCCTTATTCGCGGCAGTTATGTTTCGCCCACATGCATCGAAAACAGAAACCGTGAAAGGGGAACAGTTCGAAAAAGCCGCCTCGGGACATGCCAGCACTGACCTCCGAAGCACAAAAGCGGTATCTCATTTGAAAATTGATGTTATGTGAAAGACGTTTTTTACCGACTTCCAAAGAGGAGGAGGTTCTCAATTCGACTGTATTTTTTTTATCTTGAATCGCTTACTAAATTGAACGAAAGGAAATTTAAAAACTAGATTTTTGTAACTTAAGTTACCGTCCTTTGCTTAGACCATAATGTGCATACTTTCGTAAAGTGAAAATAAAAAAAGCTTTTTTTGCAATGAGTTACAATGCGCTACTGAGGGCAGAACAGTACTCATCAGCTATACAAACAGAAAGACAAATCTTTTAACTTGTGCCATCTACATCCGCGAATAAAGAATTTATAAGTATACACATACTAGCTGTCCCGACAAACGTTGTTTTACCATTTAAAAATAAAAAAAAAATGTTAAGGGTGGACAACCCTTAAGGGGTATGAAAAATAGATGTTGGCCGATTCTCAGACCTACTGAATAAGCATATAAAATTTGGTAAAAATCGGTCAAGCCCTTTCGGAGGAGTATGGCAACAAAAACTGTGACACGAGAATTTTATATATTAGATTATTACAGGAATAAATAAAACGGTAGTACCACGCAGATGTACAATGAAGAAGAAGCTGTTTTCTGATTTGATACTTGATATATCAAACGCATTCCGAAGTTTGCGACAATCGTGCATAAGATTTATGAAAATGTTTTTACACAAATGCATGTCACAATCCACATATTCCGTGCAAAAATATCTCGTAGTGCAGTTCTTAGACTATCGATATTTGGATAATGCTCGGGAGTATGTATATATAATAATCCAAACATATAAAAAAAGAGTTTCGCTTAGCTTCATATAATTTCTATTTGCAAGAAAAGTTTGGGGGGCTGAAAATGTAATAATGCTTATTTGTATAATAGAATATTCGTCTGATTGTTAATCTCTGTGTTGATATGTGTGTTTATCTCTGTTTTCGGCTTTTCTGACAGCAGCAGGACCAGGGAACACCATATTTCCTGTCAGGAGTCAGAGATCATCGGTTTTGTGATTGGCATCTAAGTCTTCTACTACCAGTTTTTTCTGGACTATTCTGTTAGTGCATCTATTCATCCATCCATCCATCAATCAACCTTTTGAAGTCTACTGCTGGACATAGCTACTCCTGATGGAGATACTTGCCAATAGTCGCCGCGGCTGGCATGCGTGTTAGTGACCGCAATGCTGCCCTCAATAGAATAGTTGCAGTAAGTCGGATTTTTAGCAAAACTGAGTTGGATATATATATAGCTGTGATCACGATAACGGGATCTACAATTTTTATCACCTACATACCTACAACCCATTCGTTTTATATAATTTTTAAATCGTAATTTAGCAATTAACATTTTGCAGTAAGTCGAGCATTTTTATAACTTCACCAAGCATGATAACAGTGGCAACACTTACTACAAATATTTTTTTAGTCTCTCGGCCAAACTACAGTAGGGCATCTATACCATTAATATATTAAGTCATAGGCTTTCATTTAAAGCTACAATCAGTATGATGCGATTACAAACAAAGGATTTATGGAAGATTTTCGTACCCAAACTTTTAACGAGTTTTTCTCATAACCGTCGAGACCGTACTTACTGTAAATATTCTATTGACAGCAGAATGGGTGATTATGTTACGTAGATAATCGCAGCTCTACGAAGTTGTGCTTTTGTAGATCGACATCACTCAGTACCTATCACCGTTCAGTAAATCTATTGTGAAACACTCGAAAATAAAAGATCGTAAGAGTCGTAAACCCGTTCATATGGTAGATTTCTGCGGTCGGAGCATTTCGCTGCCATTAGTCACCCGCTCCTAGCATCCATTTATAATCTTAACGGCTTTTTAATTCGACTCGCCCGACCGGGGTTTATTTAGGGATGACTTTGAGGTGCCGTCATATTTCAGCATTTAAAATGCAGCGAGGAAATGTTGGCTTGTAGCGATGATTTAGGAACCAATGAAAATCGGATCTAGTAGTAAATTAGTGAAAAGAAAAAAATGTGTGCGTGTACTAGCGTACACTCGTAAGAAGTGGAACTTCTTTATGACGTTATTTTTCAAAAAATAATTTACTATATGCAACTTTACAGAAATTGGTTAAATAAAGTTAAATTAGATAAAGTTTAATAAAAGGCT
Organism: Spicauda simplicius; assembly: GCA_949699795.1. Lineage (NCBI taxonomy): Eukaryota > Metazoa > Arthropoda > Insecta > Lepidoptera > Hesperiidae > Spicauda > Spicauda simplicius. The sequence continues at coordinate 12,176,496 of OX453082.1, read as the reverse complement.
TTTATTAAACTTTATCTAATAATCTAATCTATAATAATCTATCTAATATCACGCGTGGTAGGGATAAGAAAAAGATGGCGCGTAACGGAAAAAAAAGATGGCGCGTAAGGAAAAAATGTTACACTAAATTTTTTTCCAACCCCGATAAAGAAGTTTCACTTCAAAAACATGTATCAAATATGAAGTTGCTTAGCAACGGAAATGTTTTAAGCGGCATCTTGTAATGTTACATTGAGTCATAACGTCGACAACATATTTTTTGGTTTTCTGGCTGTTTTCCTTTAGGCGATCATCTTAGTCCTCTGAAGTGGCGTGATCCGTTTCAGGTCGAACGCTTGTCCATGGTAGCAGTTACTTCATTTTTTGTCTGACTGAAGTAGCAAACGAGCATGCAGTTGCTGGCTGTAAGGCTCCTGATATGTTGAAGATGCATTTTATGTTACGTTTTTTGGATTTTCTGAGAATAGGTTCAGATCAAAATCGATAAATCATTTACAATATTCCTTATGAATTTATCATATGCGATTGCGATGCTACATACGAATATGCGATTTTCGACTAAATGGAAAGTGAAAATTGGCAAGTATCCCCATTAGCCGGCCATGTCGCTTCGCTCTCCATTTTTATTATTATTTCGCGCTCGCTAATAAGATGGTGGGTTGATTGATGATGTGTTTTCCTTCGCGCGGCCTCAAGGTCCACTGTCGAGATTTCAGTACGACGTACCTACAGCAGATGGTGTAGGTTTTGTAAGCACTTGAAATATTCAGCTTGAAATAGTCGTCTTCTAGGACTCAATAAAAAACTATGCGTATCTATATATATAAAAGCGAAAGGTTATTCACTCACTCACTCACTCATCACGAAATCTCAGAAACTACAAGTGCTAGGAGTTTCATATTTTGCATGCGGGTTCTTTAAGGGATGTAAGTGCTCACTAAGGAGGGATTTTATGAAATTCAACCCCTAAGGGGGTGAAATGGGTAAAACTTTGTGATACATCGATTTGAACGCTGGTGGAGCCGCGGGTACAGCTAGTTGTTTAATATTTGCTAAGAAAAAAAATAAAATCTTATTTATATTGTGAATGCGAAAATTTGTTAGGATATATGTGTGTTACTTCACGTAAGAACTACCGATAGGATAGGACAGTCATTACTGTCACAGTACAAATATGGAACAGTATGGAAACTAAGCCTTGTTTATGAAATAATTACCTACACTCTATTGAAACCATAGGGCGAGTAGAGCACTATATCGAAAGCGGTGCATTAGAGATGTGCTAAATAATATCATTTTCTAAAAATAGTATAAGTAACACCAACCCCTGCAATCTTACGTTTGCAGTTACCTATGTTTACGTTTACTTAAGTTGATTACAGATGTCCATGAGCAGCAGTGACCACTTACCATCAGGTGGACTGCATGCTCGTTTGCTACTTCAGTCAGATAAAAAAAAATAGCGTTATTATAACACATACCCTGTCTTCATCTACAACTACCAAGTGTATTCAATACTTTAAAAAAAATATTTTAAATTTTGTTCACTTCAAAAAAATTCTATAAACGGTCCAAACATCGAGCGAGCTCGTGAGTCAACGCGGTGTCACTCGTCCGGAAGGATATTCATCATCTGTGTGCTGTCCCGAAATACTCATTACCGAGCTAAAGACGAACTTCCCGGATGTCATATTTACGCGCGGACCTGCCATTTTCTCTTTTGGTTGCCGGCACACTATCACATGAGGCGACCATCATAGTCCTCGGGAGTAGCTACGCATCTGTGATTGACTTCAGATGGAACCCATGTTCTGTATGGAGTTGATTACAAATGTCAATGGACGACAGTGACCACTCACCATCAAGTGGAATGCATGCTCGTTTGCTACTTCAGTCACATAAAAAAGGACCTAACGTTGAGCTAGCTGTAATACAAGGAAACATTCGAAGTGCTTAAAAATTGATTACAATGTCGTATGAATACCCATAGTATGAGTGAATTAATTTCATTACACACACACGCTTTCTACACTCATAGCCCCACAGTAGGAATTTCTCCTGTGTCGTGGGTATCAAGGACACACACACAAGACAAATACACAAACGCCCAGACCCAGAACAGACATTTAAACTCATCATTCAGATACCTGTCTGGCCGGGAATCGAACTCGGGACCCATTGTGCGTCAGATCGGTATGGTAATCGCTGCGCCACGCCGGTCGTCAATTAATTTTATTGTTTACATCTTCGCTCATACATTGCACGTTTACAGCCATAACTTGAGATGTATTTCGCCACGATGAGTGAAAACATAAACAAATTGTTTTGTGGAAACATATTGAAATAGTACAAAGGTTACAGAGAATATGTCAATAATAAACGAAATATAAATAATGTGCTTGCATATTAATTGGCTCATTGGCACGCTGGCAATCAAAATGACCCACCTGAAAGTGGTTCAAAACGGAAAAAGCTACGATGGCGGACAAGTTTACCCTTAAAATTTGTAAAACTAAACAATAATTTCAATATTATAAAGATAATAATTATACAAGGTATATTTCAATTGGTTATTCCTTTTTAATTAAATAGTAGTTAACGAGCATGCAGTCCACTTGATGGTAAGTGGTCACGACCCATGGGCAAGGCAAGGAACCTCATATAGTATCGAGATTTTATCTGAAGTCAATTACCGAGGCGTTAATACTCCTGTAGTACTGATTGTCCTATGTCAGAGTGCGCTGGCAACCATACCTATCCAAATAAACGCAAAAACTGCTAGAACTAGTTGGCTGTTCTACATCATCGGTCGAACCGAAATCTTATTAGTTAAGATTATTTAATGACAACATAACCATTCAGGATGTCAAAAGCATTGCTAGGCGGAAGTCACTAGAGCCAAACTCCATCTGTTATTATTAAGTCAATGGCCACAGACGAGGCTTCCGATACGCACACGCATACGAATTGACACAAAAAGCACAACGGGGCAGTCAATATTTTTATAGATCTGTTATTGTTCAGCAAATATACAGTATCAAGTCGCGTGGGCGGCCCGCTATTTCAAGTTCGTGCTATTCTCGTTTCTATATCGAAGCGAATAAGTCGAAGGCGTGTGTCAGGGTAGCGTTCTGGCGCCGGTATTGTACGTGCTCTTTAGAGATATTTATGCCTCATACCATTCGTTCATCTAAATTTATTGCGCTTCTATTGTCTATACTCCTGCCTGTTTATCATGCCGCCGGTTCGATGTGGAAATGTAGTGAAGTTTTTATTTTCGTACATGTTTTACTGCCAATACTCTTACATGTGTACAATATTCACAATGTGAGCTCGTTTGTAGTCAAACAATCGGAGAGTTTCTGTTTTATAATGCAAGCAATTGAGGAACGTACTTTTTATAATACCTCAGTCGACTTCAAGTAAGATTGTCATCTCATCTGGGGTTGATCACAGGTGTTCATTGACTATTTCTATAGCATAGAGATAACATATGAACTAGTAGTTGGCTAATTTCTACGTCCGAGTGTATTAGGACACTCAGTTAGAGGAAATCTGTTAACAGTGATAATTAGAACTGTTCGTTGCGTTTGAAGTTTGTTGTGAATAGGAATTTAACAGGAAAGCAATAATAAACAAGTTTTGTGTAAAGTAGTCTTGCTTCTTTTCGGGGACTTTTGATCTTTTAAACCGGCTGTCACCTGTATTAGGCGATGATGACCCTTTGTCTACTTTACTTCTACTACTTTAGATGTACCTTTGCCAAGCTTGTTTTTTTCATTACTTTTTTATATTACTTTATTGGTGTTTGAAGGCGGTAATAAGAGTGACATATTTATCTGATGCGTTTCAACTAATTCCTTAGAGGTAGAACCGCATCTGAATTACGATCCACCAAGGTAGGATTCCGATTTTACTTGAGGTTGTTCACACTTGTTCTTTGGCGGCAGAGGCCAGTTGCCATCAGATGGACTATATACTCGTTGGTATCTTATATACATTAAATAGTAATAGCTACGTTGAACCTTTCATCTGAGTTCAAAACAATAATCTTATTATCGTAGTTGGTGAAAACTGGCATAAAATTGTTACGTAAGAAACTAATAAAATGTAAAATATATCCATAACATTTTTTATAATATACAGAAGTAGCAAACAATCATGCTTGATTGTAGCAAACAAGCACTTGATGGTAAGTGGCCACTGTCACCTATGTACTTCTAGTATCAACCCCAGATATAAATATATGAAGCGATCATCTTAGTCCTCGGGAGTAGCAACGCATTTGTGATTGATTTCATGTAGAATCTATGTTCTATATAAATTTGCTCACAGATGTTCATGGGCGGCGGTGACCACCTACCATCAGATGGACCGCATGCTCGTGTTCTACTTCAATCTGATAAAAAAATGTAGGTATGTCTAAGGAGACATACCTACATTTTTTATTCTAGAGTATGGTAAAGGTACCACACTCTTTAGACTAGAACACGGCGGCGCATAACACAGCTGTTATTAGGCAGAAATAGGCGTGTAATAGTGCGATGGGCGATATCGGTGAAGGCCGGACGCAGATTTTGGTCGACGGGCGCGGCTCAAGGGCGCGTGCGATACGTGGAGTAGCCGCTGTGGCCACTAAATATGCGGTTATGTGGCTTTTTATGATTGTTAATTATAATATATCGGAAGCAATGCAGTGGAAGTTTGAAAAATAATAAAAAAAATAACGCTTTATATACTCATAACCTCACATGTGGGTGGGTGACGCATGCAAGGGGTAACACCCACAGGCAGAACAGAAATCTAAATTCAATTTTCGTGTATTTGTCTGGCCGGGGATCAAAACCCAAACCCATTGCGTATTATGTATTATACCGGTAAGATTACCGCTCCGCCCCACGACTTATATTTAATTGGAAATATGTAATTTTCCATCATAAAGTACTAATAAAATTAAGAAAAAAATACTATACCTTTCGATTAAAGGTTATAACCATTACTTATGGGCAAGTAGTAAATATTGCTTTAACTTTAAACTGTTTTATTTAAGTTAGTATTTTCATCTCTATTCTGTATGATACTAGTTGATCCGGCGAAATTCGGTCCGCCTAAAAGTTAAAAATATAAAATTATCCTCCACTATAATAAGCACGTTTTGTACACAAAAACCTTCCTTTTGTATCATTCTATCTATTTAAAAAAATATTAAAATTTGTAGCGTAGTTTTAAAGATCTAAGCATACATAGGGGACAGACAGCGCGAAGAAACTATGTTTAATAATCTGTAGTGATAGAACATCTCTCTTTAAAACCCGCTACAAGCGTAACGTTCATGCAAAACGCTATGTTAGCGGCCCTATCCGTCAGCTTTAATAAGATTTACCTTTCATCGTTTTCTTTCGCCACTTCGTCTATCGTACGTTGTGGGGATGGTGACGTCACCAACCCTCGTGTGGTACGTGACTCCGGCCGCAGTAAAGTCGAGTTGGGATCTAATTTGTTGAGTGACTTGGTTGTTTTACAGCCGTGTGAATTGGGATGACATGATGTCTTGAAACATTTCGATGTTACGGTGAAAGTAGTAAAATTATACTGAATTCGCTGTGTCTTTTGGTTTATTGCCATTTATTATTTATTTTTGTCTGTGCTTTTAAAATAATCGTATCTTTCATAATTTCAGAGTTAAATTTTACATATGTAACAGTAACAATTATACCCACTAATATTTAAGCTTTACTTCATGAGTTTTATAAGTTACAAATAATAACTACAGTAAAAGCTCCTTATTCGCGGGGGTTATGTTCCATCCATGTGTTGCAAAATAGAAACCGTGAATGACCAGTAAGGTGAGTTGGGTTAATATCGGACATGGGGTAAAACTGTACGATTAAAGTTTTAGGCTTATGTAAGTCAGCCATTTTCTTTTTATGTGTGACTTTACCTACCATGCCATGAAAATGATGTACGTGTATAATGTTGTCAATTTGAAAAAAAAAATGGCTACATGAGCCTACAGTTTCAATTTTACGGTTTTACCCCATGTCCAATATTACCCAACTCACCTTAGTATTCAAAGAAAGCTGATGCAACAACAGAACGCGCCGAACGTTTTTACTTGTACCAACTACATCCGCGAATAAAGAAATTATTAACCGCGTATATTCATAAAGATATTTTTCTCAATTTGTGAAGGCTTTCAGTCCAAAACACACTAAATTTCAGCATTTTTTACAATTAAATGGTGTCCAACCAGCAGACAAGGTGGCAATTGAAGTTTTATTGTAATTTTTCTGAATTTTTCTGAATATTAATCGGTAAACATACACTATACTTAATCAAAATATTACTATTAACTCGAGTACTATTACTGTTTTTTTTTTTTTTTTGAAGTCGGTTTATTCATAAAGTAACAGTAAGTAATGTATCTGATTTGATTTAGGGGCACAATAAAAACAAAACGTTGTTCGAGCATGTTCCAAGCGATAGTGTTTCGGCGAAATGCGAGCCAATAGCGAGATACGGAGACAGGATGAGATAGCTGAAGTGTGATAGCACCCCGAGTGCCGACGGACAGTCTGCTCGCTCGTATATATACAGAACGTGACGTAGGTACACTTGGTCATGTCCAGTCTTTGCACATGTAAGTCTCATTGACAGATACCAGAAGCTTCAGAATCGATTCTTGCGAGTGGCCAGGTGCTGCCCATGGTACGTGCGCAATGTAGACCTCCATAACAATCTAGAGCTGCTCACCATCGTTCAATACATGAAGCAGCTTTCTAAAAGCTATTTTGAAACAGCTGAAAACCATCCCAATCAGCTTGTTCTAAATGTAGAAAGGTACATCCTTGATAAGGATGCATCCGATCTACATAGACGCCCAAAACATGTCCTAGATTACCCCGAAGATCACTGCAAACATCGCCCATCAGCAAGAAAAACCATTTACCGCCCCTTACACACACTCAACAACAACAGACGCTGCACACACCGTCCCCGTCGGCGGAGACGAGGACCCCATTACAGCACAACCGTCAGAAGGTATCCCCACGTGGTAGGTCGTGCAGCGGCGGCGGTATGTGTGGTCGCATACCGTAGTAAAGATTAGACGGAGCGGTGGGCCCAGCCGCCCATCTGGGAGGAGCCCGATGGGGCAGCGCGCTCGGAGGATTCCGGTTGAAGTCGATTCGAGATGCCGGAGTCCTCCTTTTCAGCGCCGAGGACGGCCACCGGGGGGTTTTAGTGCGGTAAAAATCCCACATAACCCTGCGTCGCTCCCACGGCGTCGGGTACCTTTTGAAGGTTTCCCCCTCGAAAACAAAAAAAAAAGGTCGTGCAGTGCAGCTGACCTAAGCCGAGGTCCGTACCTCACAGGAGGTGCCCTTAGATCAGCCACAATCCCCATTTAACCAGAGGCGGAAGGGAAAGACTTCGGCATTAGCCGGGTCCGCACCCGTCCCTCTCTCTAATGAAGGAGGAAGGTCGAGGAACCCGGAAACGGGGACCAAAGCCATCCCTCCCTTCCAGCCCACAGTCTTCTTGTCCCGGCTCGAGCTTTAGGGTCGCCATATAAACTCGGTGAAGCTGTTAAAGCCACTAGTAACTGCACATTTCGAAGAAAAATATACTTAAGAACTATTAATCTGTATATACCAGACGCTTAAGTAAATTCAGACTACATTAATATTACCTCTAGATACGGAATTTAACGAAATTCTTACCGAATTGAAATTAAATAGATTAGAATTGGCTTAAAAAATTAAAGTAATTTCTATTATGATCAGTTAACTATTTTTTGCAAATATATGCTATGTAGAGACGCGGAACTTTCATTTTTATTATATGTCTGGATTATTCAGTTACTATTTTAAAGGTTGCTAGTGAACATTCTTACAAGTGAACTGCGTGATCGTTTGCTATCCTTATTAACAAATGACTGTCATGAGGACTGCCCATAAAAGTAAAAAAAAAACGTGTATGTACATATACAAATATACAAATCTATGTACATATACAAATATGTACATACATGTCTATGTACATATACAAATATTACAATCATAGCTAATGGAGAGCGTTCGGTGAGGATAACGCGATTTCCAAGGTATTCGTTTATTAAAAAGCTCAACGCGTTTAAAGATTGCACTTCAAAAGAACGAATATAGTAACACTAACATGCACAAATCCAGCATGAACTTCAGCGTTAATTCAGTGTTAGTGTAATCTTCCGCCCTCGCTAGGGGTGGAGTTACCCCGTCGCGATGGCGGGCGAGATTGCTCGTTATGGGGCGGCGAACAATGGCGTTTATTGGATTGCCCTTGACGCTACGGGATTGTGGTTCTATCGAGCAAGGTTACCGCTTTTAATCTTTATGCCTCTATATGGAAACTTCGGCTCGATTGCCTCGGACGTGCAAGTCATGAATGAGCTTCCTCTTGAGGTATATGATGTTCTCAACAAAGGTGCGAAAAGAGCTCTCACTCAGAGCCGGCGAAGCATTGGCGACTCCTCTGGTGTTGCAAATGTCCATAGGCGACGGAGACTACTTTTCACACGGATGGCTTGTCTGCCTTATCATTAGGTTTAGGTATAAAAATATATCTACAGATATGGTCAGGCACAGGCGGTGATACTCATTAATTATTTACAAATAGCTTTACCCTGCGGTTCCACTCACGTGTAAAAAATGTGATATCGTTTTTAACGTTTTGACAACCCGCGTGGCAGAGCGGTTACCATACCGGTCTGACGCGGGATGGGTCCCGGGTTCGATTCCCGGCCAGACAGGTATCTGAATGAAGAGTTTAGGTTCATGCTCTAGGTCTGGGTGTTTGTGTATTCGTCTTGTGTGTGTCCATTGTACCCACGACACAGGAGAAAATCCTAGTGTGGGGCTATAAGTGTAGAAAGCGCGTGTAATTGAAATTACTTTTTATAGATTTAATGAAACAAAGACGAATCAATGTTACATCAAAATTTATACTAGAAATCTATTAATTAAATTATTTAGTGTTTTAAATAACATACAGTAGTTATGGTTCGATGTGATTTGATAAACAGACAAAGGTTCTAAAAATTACAGAATTTAATTTATTACTTATTCCCAACCTTTCAAAGTTTTTTTTAAAATACTTTTATATACAACTTATTGACCCGGCGAACTTCGTTCTGCCTAAAAGTCAAAAATATAAAAATATCAGTGTTCCTCCTATATATTAAGCATGTATTATACATAAAAACCTTCCTCTTGAATCACTCTATCTATTAAAAAAATGGATTAAAATCCGTAGCGTAGTTTTAAATATCTAAGCATACATAGGATACATAGGGAACAGACTTTATTTTATACTATGTAGTGATGTTTACGCGGAAATTTCAATTTCATATATAGACAACAATAGTTGCCTAATCACCCTCCACTAATAGCCTTGATCTATTTAATAGCGCTAAAAATAATCCCCAATACATACTGATCTGTGAACCGTCAGGTATTTATTATGACAATGGCGTGAAGTGAAAAATCGTGATGGTTATTCCAATAATAGATTAGATTTCGAAAAAAATACTTCGTACGGTTGATTCAATTTTGATATAATTTGTCTAAGTTTTGAGTTTTCGGCTGAGATTTTTGAAATTTTATCTATGAATGTGTTTGGAATGTAGGTTAGGTTAGGTTATTTTTTGAAACGTGTATGTTATCATATTATCTGGTAACTCCCCGAATACATTATCCTATTATGCTTATCATTCTGGTTTCACTCCCAGGGCCAAATTAATTTCTACATATTCATAGATTGTGTGTGAGAAGTTTCCCTGAATTTCTGTTAAAACGAGTTTGCGGTTTTCCTGATGGCTAGTGAACACTGCTATTAAAAAAATGAGTTTGCAGTTTACCTGATAGACAGTGACCACTGCTAATAGCATCTGTAACCAATTTAATATACTGGAGCTAACTTTCATTACAATGTAAAAAAAATATTGAAAAAAAAAATACAACATAATAAAAAAGGCAAACCCGCTAAGTTTCTTGCCGGATCTTCTCAGTTATGGTCGTGTTCCGATCCGGTGGTAGTGTAAAAAAAATGTGTAACTGACAATTTGTAAGTGCCCCCGTAGGCCTATACAAAATAAAGACATTTCAATACATAGAAATACTGCATGTTTTTGATATTTTGAGTGACTTCCAATATATAAAAATAAGTATCTTTTCTGTGTGTCCATGTCACCGAAAATCGAGAGAAATCTTTGGCGAAGTTTCAAAGTAAGGAAAGCAAAGTTCCCTTTGTGCAACAAACGAACGCTGAAGCAACATGGAGAATATTTCTAGGAATGGTTTAATCATTGTTATAATGAACCGCTTCTTAGTCTCGGCAAAAGGAACTTATATTAAAAGGAACAATCCGGGTATGAACAAAGGCATCGCGTTTATGTGAATCTGAAAGTTTCTGTATGCTTTTATAGCGGTGGTGGCTTAGTGGTGTGATTTTAGGAGTAGTTACGGACGGGGGTTTGAATCCCAGCATATTTCCAGTTATATACACATCGTCAGTGGAAAGGAAATAATGCTAAAGCGCCAAAAGAGCATTTGTGGTTAGTGATTTTCAAAGTATTTTTTATAGAACAAAAATCATGTCACCTTAATTTTTGGTGGATCTTGTTGTTGGGAGTTCGTCCTACTCGACTTGATCCCATGAAAAATAAAGGTGACATGATTTTTGTTCTGTAAAAAAAAACTTCAAACCTCACTAACCACAAATGCTATGTCGGCGCTTTAGCATAATTTCATTTCCACTGACGATATTATAAACTTTACTAGCTGCACCCCGCAGTTTCACCCGCATTAAAAAAATCGATGTAATGATTGTCCCCTGGGAATAAGATATTTTCCCACAGTAAAAAGTAGCCTATATGTTTATCCAGAGTGACAGCTAAGTCCCTACAAAATTTTATGAAAATCGCTCCAGCTGTTTAGGCGTGAAGCAGTAACAAACATACACACTCACAAACTTTCGCTTTTATAATATTAGTATGAAGTATGATGATGACAAGTTGATTCAAAAGGTTTAAAAAAGTTGCAGTACCAAACAACCACGCGTTCTACTTGATGGCAAGTATTCAGTGCCGACTATAGGCATCTGAGAGCAGAACATAGGTTTTATTCGAAATCAGTTAAAGACTGCTTTCCTCTGCAACTCCCGAGGACAAAACGATCACATCGTATTTAGATAACACTACTAAAAAGTTCAGAAAAATGTACGATATTTGTTAAAATCGTTTGTCAAATAACAAAATCTGTATTGCTACCAATACTCATTATATAGTGAGGCTACTAGGCTAGGCAATTGGAGTGAACTCCGAATACTTCAAGTTACCAGTAACTTTCAAGTTACTGGTAACTTGTATTCACTTTAAACTAAAGATGACCAACTAAATTCCCGGTAAACTATAGGTAGCCTTTTAACTCCGAAGCCCTCTGAAGCAAGTAAATATTTATGAGCCTTACAGTGCCAGTCGTAATCTGTCAGTCCCTTTGAATGCGATAATCTGGCAAAGAGCAATCGCTCAATAACTCATTGGCCGCTTGTTTCATCGCAAGGAAGCGAGCGATAAGCGATTTTTTATTTGGGCTCAATCGATAAAATTAACGGCGTTTTCATAAATTGATATACTTATCTTTACTTCACGAATCACAGGTTTAATAAACAATTAACTTTATGTTTATTGCACTTTACATACCTCACATACGGTTATTGAAGTGTAACATAAAAATATATATTTACAGAAATAAGAAAATAAACACATAAAATAACTTAAACAAATAATACTTCAAGCAGTAGGACCTTTTTTGTTATTTTTTTAAATTATTATTTTAAACGATCTCCTTTTTGAATACGTTGAATTCCTTAACAAAGCTACGTTTACAATTTTGATCTGAGCGAATTTCTATCGAGCTTGTGGTCGCTTGTAGTAAGACGAGCGCCTAAAACCTACAGGGGGGTTTTGTGATTGCCCCCTTCCAAATTAATGGACGCTCGAAAGTCGGAAACGCCTTAATTTTATGAAAAGGAATTTCCCTTTTCACTTTTACGAGTGTAGATGCAGATGAAATATTTATCACTGCAGCTGTTTTAATATTGTTATCTGCTATTCTGTTTGTATGTTCTCTAATATTGTTTTTGTCATTCCGTTTGTTGACGCTTCGGTTGTTTCTATGTTAATGCAAATTACCCTTAAGATTTTCAACTAGTAACGATGATGTCTTTATTTGACGTGTATTCTTTATCTATGTCTTTTAAGTAGTTTAGATGTTTATCTTAATCTCGAAGACGCTGAATCTGTTTCGAGCATTTCTAATCAGATTAATGATTATTGTATAATTTTTCATTTATCTATTTGACTCTGTCTATTTATCTGACCGTCGACTGAGCTTTTCCTAAATGTTACAACTGCTTTAAGTTAATAATAGATGTAGCTGAGAAGGTACCAACGTTTCCTGTTAGACCATACTAGTGCCCTTTGTAATTCTTCTTATCCCATAAGAGTATTTTAGTATTGTATTTATTATACACTAGTTATGTATTTGAACACCCAAACCTATTTTTATTTCTTTCAGCCTTTGGAAAATACATACATTGTGTATTAATAATGTAAGCGTTTTTTATTCTCGAGGGGGTAACCTTCAAAAGGTATCGGACGGCGTGGGAGCGATGCAGGGTTATGTCCGATATTTACCGCACTGAAACCCCCCGGTGCTCGCTCGGCGCTACAAAGCGGACTGCGGGATCTCCATAGGAATGCAACCGGAGTCGTCTGAGCACCTTGCTCCATCGGGCTCCTCCTAGATTAGCGGCTGGGCCCATCGCTTCGTCTAGTCTTTACGACGGTGTGCGACCACACATACCGCGTTACTTCCCGGGTTCGCCTGACCAAACGTTTCGAGCTCCTCTCTAGCCGCCCGCGACCCCGGAAGCCCCTTTTAGTCATCTCTTACGACAGGAAGGGCATACCGTAGCCCTATTCTATTCCCGGAACTACAGGCGCGTAATAATCTTCGCCTAGCATATTTATTATGTTAGCGGTAGTAAATACTAAAATAGTATTAGCTTTTCATGTTAGACAAGTGTAAACTTAGTGAAGCGTAGTTCCTGTGGCGTCATCCAGTCTAGCGTCATGCATAGTTCTCTCGCACGTCACCATTGGTGCAATATTTATGTTATCAAAATTTCTAGTTCTATTAACATTGAAAAGGTGCCCTTTAGTTTTTCATTTTGAGGATACCGGAATACTTACTTAATGTAATAGTTCGTCTCTCTTAACATTTTCTTATTCCTATTTCTAAGATTGTCTTTCAGATCAGAAAAAATATATGTATCTATATATTTTTTCTGATCTGATAAAACATACTGACCATGTTAGAAAGTAAAATAATTTGTATATACCTAATTTATGTCTTTGGATTCATGTATGATGTAGATGTTTCCCAAAATCGTTTTCAATTTAAGTAAATGCCACTACTTCATAGTCACTTTCCAGTTATAAGTCAAAACTCTCAGATTGTAAGCATTCTCGGAAGTTCTGAAATAGAAATGTATGCGCAGGCGCTTAGCAATGCAATATTGCGCTGCTAGTGTCCTTAACTACAAATATGGAAATCATTTCGTTGACATACTTCATACTAATATTATAAAGGCGAAAGTTTGTGAGTGTGTATGTTTGTAACATCTTCAAGTGTAAAAAACGGCTGGAGCGATTTTCTTAATATTTGGTAGGAAGTTAGCTGACACTTTGGATTAACAAATAGGCTACTTTTTAGTATGGGAAAATATCTTATTCCCACGGGACAATCTATACATTGATTTTTTTTTAACGCGGGCGAACCTGCTGGGTTCGGCTAGTTGTTAATAAAATGATAATTTGTTATTGGGAATGATAGATATGTCAAACTAGTGTATTATAAAAATAAAATCGAATGGTAAATTTAGACTTGGCTGCGTACTTTGTGTGTACCATGTCATCAGTATACTAGTAGTACAGAAATATAGAAATATATAATGTAGCAATATATCAGTATATGTATGATTATATATTTACCAGTGTAGTTTGACCGGGGAGGTACCACCGCCATACTTTTATATGAGGCGGCGATCTTAATTTTCAGGAGTAGCAACGCATCTGATTGACTTCAGATGAACTTAGGTTCTAGATGAAGTTGCCTACAGATGTCCATGGGCATTGACATTGAATTTCACGATATGCGATTTTTGAATTTCTTTCTGTCGTTGTTTCGACCCAGTTGTATGGAACGTGGTCACGGCCAAGCTCAGTTTGTAAACTCAGTTTGGCCGTTACATAATAAAATGTATAAAATCCGCGATAATATTAGTTTAAAATCATACATAGACACTTAACATTACTGTTATTAGGCAGTAATTGGAAAAGCGGTGTTGCTTCCGGGAGCCGAGCCGCAAGTTATTCTACCAGCTTCAATAGAAGACGGTACGATAGCAACAACGGTTCTAAAAGGCAAGTAACACGTGTTATCGTGAGGCCAATTTCTTAATATAAAAGTGGGATAATACTCCGCGTGTCTCAATGCAACGGCCGGTGCGTTCAAAATAAATACGGGCACGTGCCGTGGAGATATTGTTGGTAGCGACAGCAAAAGAAGTCCAGTGTTTTGTTTGGTTTTTTATTTTTACACTAGGCTTTCTCAATCTTGCTTTTGCTGTGTTTTCTTGTTGTATACCAAGTTAATAATATTTAATTTCAAATAGAAGAAATCGGATAGGAATTTTAAAATCGATTGGCTCGATTTCTAAACATGATTTCTGAAAAAATATATATATACGTGACGAATAGATAACCTCTTTCCTTTGGGAAGTCGGTTAATAAGGATACATTTTTGTTATTAAATTGGCGTACAATAATATCTAGGTGTTTCTAATCTATTAGCTAGATGTTGTGACCTTCCAGGGTGTCCCGGTGCATATGCTTTCAACTAATGCATAGGACTTAGAAAATTCAAATCTAGTAATTTTTAGTAAGGTGGTAGAACGGGTGTGTTATCGGGTACTACCGCCATATGCTTACCATAAGATGGATTGCACGCTCGTTTGCTACTTCAATCTTATAAATACGTATTCTATGATGAATTACAGAATTACAAATACTCAATTGCGCAAAGATTTTTGTTTATTTTCTATACGTAACTTTCATTACCATGTAAAAAACATGATTGTAATAATATTAAAAAATGAATATAAATAAGAAAAAAAGACAAGCCCGCTGAGTTTCTTGCCGGATCTTCTCAGTTGAAGTCGTATTCCGATCCGGTGGTAGTGTAAGAAAAAAATGTAACTGACAATTTGTAAGTGCCCCCGCAGGCCTATACAAAATGAAGACATTTCATTTCATTTCATACGTAGTACATTTTTGGACTCATTTTTCTGCTTGCCGTACAACAAACGCGCGCGATTGTACAACGCTCGTTGCATTAGATGTCGGTTCCGGTCGGACGTCGATCCACAAACACGGCACTATTTCAGGCGGCCACGCGTCCAGAGGTATCCGCGTTAGTGATGAGACTTGAGTTCTGGTTATACTCGAGTCCCTCGAATGAGAAATGAAATGAAATGTCTTTATTTTGTATAGGCCTACGGGGGCACTTACAAATTGTCAGTTACATTTTTTTTCTTACACTACTACCGGATCGGAAAACGACCTCAACTGAGAAGATCCGGCAAGTAACGCAGCGGGTTTGTCTTTTTTCTTATTTATATTCATTTTTTTTTATATAATTACAATCATGTTTTTTTACATGGTAATGAAAGTTAGCTCCAGTATCTTGAGTTTGTCATAAGTCGTAATCGATTGAAAAAAAAATCTCGATTTTATGTGCACTCGAGTTGCGAAGTCAACTAGATGTCATGTATGTAGTTCACGTACTTTAGTAAGATTGAATTAGTATATGTGATTATGAACACATGGAAATTTGATTCTTCTTGCTTCTCAGTACAACTTATTTCTTTATTGATTACTGAAATTAATAATATGTAAAAAAATATAAGACCTAATTCTATTTGCATCATGACTGTGACAATGTTTTAATAAAGAGATTTCTTTTAAACTAAATAACAATTAAATGTATTCTTACTCGAATTGCATTCTTGTAATTCGAGTTATTTTTTTCCAAATGAACCCGATGGACCTCACTCGACCTGAGGTCGTAAAATTGCTAAAGTGACTCGAGTCCCAATTTTCTATGCAAGTCGCATCACTAAATCGTGTATACATGTGCTTGTATACGGTATACATGTTTGTACACATGTGAAGCGGATTTTATTGTTTATTAGTCGATTAGTCGCGGATGTACATGTAGTGTTATTTTATTGTTATCAATGATTGTTGTGATTGTTTTTGTGAACGGGTGTTTCTTGAATAAATTGTAGATCGCTTGTGATGCGTATCACGGGACATACGAGGACAAGAGTGTACTGTTATAACCGATTTTCACTTAAGTATAAAACTGTGTACAAATAGCAGTGATAGCCTAATGGTTGAAACTTGCCCTCTCGATCGGGAGGTCCGAGGTTCAAACGGTGAAGGAAAACATCGTGAGGAAACCTACACACCCGAGAGTTCTTTAAAAAATAAAAGGTCTCGGAGGTGTGTGAAGTCCACCAATTCGCACTTGGCCAGCGCGGTGGACTATGGCCTAAACTCTCTCATACTGAGAGAAGACCCGTGCCCAGCAGTGGGACAATAATGGGTCGACGACATAAAACTGTTGATGCAAGCAACGCAAACCGCAGCCTTATTCCTACAATACCATTTTACACGTGTTTTAAGACAGTCGATAATTGGAAGCCGTTATGTGATGTACTCTTTTGATCAATAAACTTTCTTAAGTGAAGTGATTTCCTCTTTTCTTTTATAGTACCTCACGGAACGCCATCCTAACAGTACGCAAAAAATTATATCGTCGGGCTCCTAGAACAGAATCGTATATGAAAAATTACCAATTCAAAACTTCTAAGCTTCATACTGTAAATGGGTAATTTTTCATATACGATTTTGTTCTAGGGGCCCGTCGATACGCCCTGTAGTTCCGAGATCAGAATAGGGCTATGGCATCCCCTGCCTGTCGTAAGAGGCGACTAAAAGGGGCTTCCGGGGTTACAGGCGGCTAGAGTGGGAGCTCGAACCGTTCGGTCAGGCAATCCCGGGAAGGACGGCGGTATGTGTGGTCGCATACTGTCGTAGGCCCAGCCGCCCATCTGGGAGGAGCCCGATGGGGCGACGCGCTCGAAGGATTCCGGTTGAATTCGTTTCGAGATCCCGGAGTCCTCCTTTTCAGCGCCGAGGACGGCCGCCGGGGGGGTTTTAGTGCGGTAAAATTCCCACATAACCCTGCGTCGCTCCCACGGCGTCGGGTACCTTTTGAAGGTTTCCCCCACGAAAACAAAAACAAAAAAAAAGGGGCCCGTCGATATTGCTTACCATTTGAAAACAATGAAGAACGCAAGGAAGCATGCGATGATTCACATTGATGCTCCAATGTTGATACCTATCAACCTCCACCTGGAGAAAGGTAGCCTTGATTACCATCCTACGCGACCATTAATTATATAAATTGGTAGGTGGTAGAACCAGTATTGTTCGACCGGGGAAGTACCACCGCCACACCTATTTCTAACGTGAAGCATTCCTTGCGTTTCGATAGGAGGGTGTGGTTGCCGGCACACTTTCACATGAGGCGACCATCATAGTCCTCGGGAGTAGCAACGCATCTGTGATTGACTTCAGATGGAACCCAAGTTCTGTATGTAGTTGATTACAGATACGATTACGGAGGCAGTGACCACTTACCATCAGGTGGACTGTAATAAACTGTAAAACTAATGTAAAATGAATATTAAATTTTGTTGATGAAATGAAAACCATGTCTTGTCGCGGTCGACGAGCGGGGTACCTGTGACCTTTATATGTGAATGTGTTTATATCAATGAAACATTTTTTATTTATTTTTATTTTAAATCCTCTAAGTATAGTTTTTAACCGATTCAGATGGAACTTTCTACTGTCTGAAATTGCTTACAAATATCCTCAGGCGGCAGTAACTGATTAGTATATGGTGGACTGTTTGCTCATTTGATACTTCAATTTTATAAGAAAAACTTACAAATATACCTTAAAATATTACCCGATTTAAAGTACAACTTTATTTAATGGCCTTCTGCTTATCGTTCAATTGTTTTATTTCGTGGACTCATCCTAACGGGCAGGAATATTTCCAGGCGGCGCATAATTTGACAATTTGTTATTCCATGACGGATAAGGGAAACCGTGGGGTTCCGACATTTTAGAGGGGGAGGCCGGAATCAATATGTGATTTATACCTATACTAATATTCGTAGTGTCTGACTGTTAAAACCCTATCTCTATATCTGTACGTATTTGAAAAGTTTTGTCTTTATTTTGTACTAGCAGAACCCCGCGGCTTCGCCCGCGTTTAAATATCGATGTATTGATTGTCCCGTGGGAATAAGATATTTTCCCACAGTAAAAAGTAGCCTATTTGTTAATCCAGAGTGTCAGCTAACTTCCTACCATATTTTATGAAAATCGCTCCAGCCGTTTACACGTGAAGATGTAACAAACATACACAGTTACAAACTTTCACCTTTATAATATTAGTAAGTAGAGGCTTAAGGGACATTTAGAATTTGTCATTGACAATATGTTTTTTACATTACCATCGGATCGTTTGTCTTTAGTCTTCTGTCTTTTGTCTAATTAGTCTGTGAGGCGCTACGATTTTTCCGAGGGCAACGTAACATTCGCTTGACACTGCAAACGTCTGCATTAAATGTACCATTCATCTATCAGCCCTGGAAAGTTCACTACAGGTCATACTGATGTCATAAAATTAAACACCTCCGTTGTAATAATATGTAGGTTTATTCATTTGCCTTCACAATATACACTTCTCGTCTCACTTCAACTTTAATACATAATTCACTCTGTATCACTAAACAACCTTCTTGTTCCGTGTCTAGACTCCTGCCGTCTCTCGATCAACTGTTCGTAAAGTCTAAGTTGATACAACTAGCGACACCGACAATTGATAACCGAACTAATTTACTAGCGACATCTTCAATGATATCCGAATTAATTTACTAGCGACATCGACACTTGATATCCGAACTAATTTATGCGTTACAACATAAAAATAGTATTAAACACTATTACAAATTTTATGAAATCATTACACTCCACTAATTTGCACCACTTAGATCAGTCCCGAGCCAACTGAATCCAGCGGTCCACCGATATCTTCCTCAGATCATCAGTCCACCTGGTCGGGGGCGACATACACTCCTTTTATCCAGACGTGGTCTTCTTTCGTGGGTTCTTCTACCTCACTACTATAGTATATTTAATAAATGTCCAAGTGTAGCGTATCTTGCCAAACAGAGCTCTCTTTTACTGAACTGTAAGGCAAAATACTGGAGCTAACTTTCATTACCATGTAAAAAAAAACATGATTGTAATAATATTAAAAAAAATGGATATAAATAAGAAAAAAAGACAAACCCGCTGAGTTTCTTGCCGGATCTTCTCAGTTGAGGTCGTATTCCGATCCGGTGGTAATGTAAGAAAAAAATGTAAGTGACAATTTGTAAGTGCCCCCGCAGGCCTATACAAAATAAAGACATTTCATTTCACAGATTATCTGTCCTACGAACGATGAGCTCTGCTTATTGATATTGCAGCTTGCTAATTTTGATAGCGGAATCGAGTTTTGATTTGCTTTGATCGAGTTTAACGAGAACATACAATAATTTTGTCTCGTAGCGGCATTGAGCGTAAAAGAATAACACTTTATGTTAGACAACAAGAATAGCAACGCATTTCTGGGTGAACACAGTTACGACTTCAATCGTATCGAAGAACCTCAGGACTTTAACCATATAAAGCTCACTTACCACCAGAGAGACTTCAAGTCTTTTACCTATTTCTTTCGAGAATAGCAATGACTCTCATCCTATTTTCAAAGGAAAAATATTTATTTTACAAATAATCTGAGAGAACTCTGTCATTATTTTCTAAAGACGAAAAAGAGAAGAAATAACTTGACGAAAAAGGAAAGGACCTAACGGTCACTTTGGTCTTCGCACTCGCGTCAGGTGGACAGTCACCGGGAGATGGACCGGTTGACAGATGAGTCACCGGGGATCCCTGTGGTATGAGTCAGTTGGCAGCGCTCCACGGCAGCCTCAATGCCACCGACGCGCCCTTTGGCACCATTCGTACTAGTGTTGTAATGAATGTTGTTGTTTCATCATTCTTTTTATTAAGTAAACTACCCTTGGCAACTTGAAAAACGCTAAAATCCAGTGAGATTTCGACGAGGGTTGGTTAGGTTAGGTTTTAGGTTAGGTTAGGTTAGGTTATACTATATTGTATTAGGTTAGGTTAGGCTTTGTCTTGTTTTGACTTGTCTTGTCTTGTCTTGTCATGTCTTTGTTACATAACCCGGCGAACTTCTTTCCGCCTAAAAGTCTAAAATCTAAAATTATCAGTGTTTCTCTACTATATTATACGTACATGTATTATACATAAAAACACACAAAAACAGCATTAAATTCCGTAGCTAATTTTAAAGATCTAAGCATACATAGGGACAGACAGCGAGAAGCTATGTTTTATACTATGTAGTGATTACAGCTCCACAGACGGATCGTCCGTGCCCTTTTTTCATATAGCATTTATGTTGTCAATATCATTTATTGACGTTCGCGAATGCGAATGGTAATGTTGTTTTTGTTCACATTTTGAAACTAGTTGTGGCGACTATTTTTTTAATTGACAATTTCCAGTTCGATTTCAATTTTGACGAATCTTTTTTTTGCAAAGCACTGCAATTATTCGCAAAACATTCGCACAATTCTTGCGAATACTAAAGTGTAAAAAAACATGCGAATATTCTTTACATCACTACTTCGCACAGTATTTACTATTAAGTACGTGTTGGGGACTAAATCTGGACCAATGATGACTCATCGGTCAGATTTGATGAGGATTTGATGATTGTAGTTCTATTTCTGCTGGATGCCATCGACTGTGTAATTCGGCGCTAAAATAGTTTTAATATTTTATTTTTGACTAGGCTGTTGTCGCGGCCTCGCCCGCTTTGATAGCGTTTACCATGGTAATAAGTATCTTGTGTTAATGTCGGAACGCCGCGGAGTTTGAGTCGGTAAGTGTCCTACATACCCGTTGCAATCTCCCGTGCGGACCCATGAGGATTTCTCCGCGTTAAAAATAGTCGGTTGTCTGTAAAGTCGCCTTACTGACGATAGTTGAAAGTGACAATGTCATAAGAAAATACTGACATAAGAAAAATTTTAATTTTATTTGTTTGATAGATATTTTATATGAATGTAGAGAAGGAGGTAAATGGAAATCACAATGGAATTGATCAAGTTACATTTATTTGTAGGCATAAATACAATTATCTTATTTTTTTGACATAATTGTATTTATGCGTATTGACCGATTGTTCCTGTTTGTGGTTCGTTCCGCTCGCTTGCACTTCAAGCCTTAAATGGAACGCTTCATTGCAAGGTAACACCGCATGACTCATTTTTTTAGTGCTTGCAAACCGGCTCCATCGAATTATAAGACGTTGTTACGTCAAAAAAATGCCATGAATTTTGTGGGTACGTGGTACGTACAAAAGTGGGTATTCCCAACCGTATTTTTGACGCGAAAGAGTAAATTACACACATACTCACAAACTTTCTTATTTATAAGATATATTTTATGTCTGATTACGCCTGATAGTTTTTATTTATATTTTTCAGTTCGCTTAGTCGTGAGCTAGATGTACTAATTCAAATTTAAATAATGTTATTGCAAGAACATAGTAATTTACAAAGATCTTAGATTAATTGTAAATACATTATGTTCTACCACATTGGGCGTGCGAAGTTTAACTTAATCAATACATTGTTATTATATTAGAATACATGTTAAAGGGACATAATTATTATTTTATACAAATCATCGAAAATGGTATCATATTATTAATGGAGTTACAACTAAATGTATAATTAGTTATAGGTGATCATGTTACATGCATATACATGCAAATAGTTTATTCCGGAACATTTATCCCTGAACAATGCTGAGAGGTGATTCGTGCGGATTGTATTGCTTTATTGAGCGGTATGGTACGACGCAATGAGTCTTGTAAGTCTTGCGGCTAAGCCATACATACACAATTGGATGGTGGATCTTGTAGACTGTAGTGTTTGGCAAAAAAAAAAAATAACGAAAGCTCCCATTATCAAAAATTATCGCGCCAAAGCCCGCGACGACCCGTGTGGCGCAGCGTTTACCATACCGGTTTGACGCAGTGGGTCCCGGGTTCGATTCCCGGCCAACCAGGTATCTGAATGATGGGTTTGGATTCTTGTTCTGGGTCTGGGTGTTTGTGTATTCGTCTTTGTGTGTGTCCATGGCACCCACGACACAGGAGAAAACAGACAGGTATCTGAATGATGAGTTTAGATTCTTGTTCTGGGTCTGGGTGTTTGTGTCGTCTTTGTGTGTGTCCATGGCACCCACGAAGGAGGACCCACAGGAGAAAATCCTACTTTGGGGCTTTGAGTGTAGAAAGCGTTTTATATATTTTTTTAAAGCAAAGCAAACAGGAATGCCTTTAGTCCAATGACACGCCAAGCGCCACGAAATTTGGATCTAATTTTGTACACGAATATTGCACTAGATTCGTGTCGGAATCCATTCACGTGACGCGCGTTGCATAGTTGCGTTTCACGTACGCAAACTGTACTGGGGCTAAATTATTGTGAGCCCCTCTGGCTATTTTAATCTTGGATTATTTGTTTGTACTTGCTTGTCCGCAGTTGATTGCGTTGTTCCGATGCTTAGTGTTGTTTTTTTTGTATATGGATGACCAATTCGTTGCAATTATCTGTTCTTTAGTCCTTTCGTGTCTGCCGGTCAACATAGACATCCTCTAATGTTTTTGTCAATAGTCCTCACGCTTGGCTTACGAGTTGGTTACATGTTTTTTTTATCTGACTAAAGTAGCAAACGAGCATTCAGTCCACTTGATAGGAATCAACTACATAGTGAATTTGGGTTCCATCTGAAGTCACAGATGCGTTGATACTCCCGAGGACTATGATGGTCGCCTCATGTGAAAGTGTGCCGGCACCACACCCTTCCATCGAAACGCAATCATACATCGTGATAAAGTCGACGGTCAGCCACGAAGTGGTCAGAGGTGGTCATGGATCGAGCAAACCCCTTTAATTTATTAACCCCTTTTCTATACTAGATCAGTACCAACGTTACTGTCATCGAGCTTTTCATCCACAGTTTTGTGCTACTTCCAAAGACTAATATCTTAGCCTTATACTGGATATATTTTGTTACCCTTGTAAAAACAAGATGGCAAATAAAAAAAAGATATACAAAGAAAAAACACAAACCCACTGAGTTTTTTGCCGGATCTTCTCAGTTGAGGTCGTGTTCCGATCCGGTGGTAGTGTAAAATATATATATATATATATGTAACTGACAATTTGTAAGCGCCCCCGAAGGCCTATGCAAAATAAAGACATTTCATTTATGTGGAAGTAAGCTAATATTTCAAATTAATTACGTTTATCACTTTTGCTCTTACGGAATTTTGCAAAGTAAAGTATACTACTTCACAGACTGAGATCAATGTTAGGGGAGCGATAGGATCATAATTTTCCTCGTCGCAGCCGCTGTAAAAAGAAAAATAAAAGCTCACAGCTTCTATCAAAGTAAACGTTATCACGCCGATAGTTTTCAAAGCGGATAGGATTGCAAAAATACTTTAGTTTCATATAAAACTCTTTTTTTTTTCGAATAAAAAGATTGGATTTTAATCTAAAGTTTCTTGATTACTTCTTTTTTATCTGGCCGAAGTAACAAACGAGCATGCAGTCCACCTGATGGTAAGTGGTCACTGCCGCTCATTTACATCTGTAATCAACTTCATACAGAACATGGGTTCTATCTAAAGTCAATCACAGATGCGTTGCTACTGCCGAGGACTATGATGGTCGCCTCATATAAAAGTGTGCCGGCAACCACATCCTTCTATCGAAACGCAAGAAATGCTTTACGATACAAATAGGTGTGGCGGTGGTACTTCCCCGGTCGTACGTCTATAAATTCATGAATTTTGTTCCATCTGTTGCCTGCCAGTGTGAAAAACTTAACTCTAACATGAAGCAGTTCTTGCGTTTCGGTAGGTGTGGTTGTCAATTGACCTTCGTAGCCGACCACCTTTGTTCTCGGGAGTAGCAACGCACCTTTGACTAAGTTCAGAAAGAACCCCTGTCCTTTGTGAAATCGCTATCTAATAATCGTCCTATCGGCGGCAGTGACCATTTACCATCAGATGGATTGCATTTGCATTTGTTAAATCTTATCTAATAGTTTTTAAAGTTGTAGTTAATATATTATTATTAACAGGGTAGTCAATACACGCGTTACAAAATATAATCTGTGTACAATCGCGAGTGCTGGCGCGTCTCCAACGATTCTCTAAAGGGTGAGTTCGGGATGTGTGGAACATTTAATTGATTCTATACAATATTTACCTTTACCTTTAATTTCCATCGCTATATCCATTTCTCCTTTATGATACAGTAATATAATTATTATATTTTAGTGGAATTCAATCTACATTAGATATCCAAACCTATTGTTTATGGGTTGCCTATATGCCCTAATAGATAATACTAATAGATATTTTCACATTTGTTCTTAATAGCTTCTCACTACTATTATGAAGTACATCCTAATTAAAAAAAATTTTTAAACAAAAAATACAACCGACTTCCATGCCACATAAAAGTAAAAAATAATTTAAATACATGTTGGTTTAGAGCAAACACAGTTCTTAGTACATAGTCCCGAAGTCGGCGCTTACCATATTTTGCTGGATCATGACGAAACTACATGTATCTTATATGAGCGCCGACTTCGGGACTATGTACTAAGAACTGTGTTTGCTCTAAACCAACATGTATTTAAATTATTTTTTACTTTTATGTGGCATGGAAGTCGGTTGTATTTTTTGTTTAAAAATTTTTTTTTCACGCTTTTCAGTCACGATAAAACCAGTTATGGCTGTTGCTAGTCGTCCGCTAACCGGATGAATAAAATGAATTATTCGTCCGATTTTCGGATGAATAAAATTATGTGCTGACGTCATCATATAAAAATAAACTTCTTTGACACAACCGGTCGGGGGCGCTACCGCGCCCCCTCCCTTAGATTCTGAATTGGAAAAATCTGTTCGAACCTAACCTAACCGAATAAAACAACTTTTTCTGAGTAAACATTTATATAAAGAATAGACCTATAATTATCAATATTTAAAGTAGAAAAAGTAATATAAACCTTATAACTAAGAGTATAATTCAACTGATACTGATAAAAATAACCCATCCAATTTAAAAAGGTTGGTAGTACTCTTGCATCTTTCAGGTAACTGTATTCAAAGTGGAATTTTTGATCATAATTATATCCTCTCCGAAACTCATTGTTGGTATTGTAAACAACAACATTATGTATACGTAAGCACAATATGGCCGATGCCTACGGTTTAAACTTGAAGGACCCCAGCATTATCAGGGTTGAGGAGTTGAAGGTCAAAATTATCATGTCATATCTTTGCTTAGTAATCTCATTACATATACGTAAGCACCATATGGCCGATGCTTATGGTTTAAACTTGCAGTACCCTGCATCATCAGGGTTGAGGAGCTGAAGGTCAATTTTCTTATCATACGTCTTTGCTTTGTAAATATATTACATATCCATAAGTATCAAATGGCCAACGCCTATGGTTTAAGCCTGAAGTACCCCTGCATCATCAGGGCCGAAGAGTTGAAGGTCAAAATTATCATGTCATATCTTTTCTATGTAATCTCATCGCATGCACGTAAGCAACAGATCCCCAACTTCTATGGCTTGGGCTTACAGTACCCTGCATCATCAGGGTTGAGGAGTTGAAGGTCAACTTTTTTATCATACGTCTTCGCTTTGTAAATATATTACATACCCATAAGCATCAAATGGCCAACGCCTATAGTTTAAGCCTGAAGTACCCCTGCATCATCAGAGTTGAGGAGTTGAAGGTCAAATTTTTCATCTTATATCTTTGCTTAGTAATCTTATCAGATATACGTAGCGATCATGTAGCTAACGCCTATAGTTTAAGCTTGAAGCACCCCAGCATCATCAGGATTGAGGAGTTGAAGGTCCAATTTTCCACCGTATACAACCATTTTTCTAATGTTTTACCTTACATTTTTTTAAATATCATTTTGAATGCGTAAGATTGAAATAGCTAAGTTTTATGGCTTAGGCATTCAATACCCCTGCATCATCAGGATTGAGGAGTTGAAGGTCCAATTTTTCGTCGTATACCTTTGCTTAGCAATGTTATTACAAATCCGTGAGCAACAAATGTCTAACGTTTATGGTTTAAGCCTGCAGTACCCCTGCATCATCAGGGTTGAGGAGTTGAAGGTCAAATTTTTCATCGTACATCTTTGCCTTGCTATCTTATTATATATCCGTAAGCACTAAATGGCCATCACCTACGGCTTGGGCTTACAGCACCCTGCATCATCAGGGTTGAGGAGTTGAAGGTCATTTTTTTTATAATATGTCTTTGCTTAGTATTGTTATAACATATCCATAAGCACCAAATGGTCAACCCCTATGGTTTAGGCTTGAGGCACCCCTGCATCATCAGGATTGAGGAGTTGAAGGTCAAATTTTCATCACATGTCTCTGCTTAGTAGTCTTGTTACATATATGTAAGCACCAAATAGCTAATGTTATAGTTTAGGATAGCTGTAACCCTGCATCATCAGGATCGAAGAGTTGAAGGTCAAATTTTTCGTCAACCTATATAAGCATAGATATATAATACATATTCCAAGTTTCATAAGAATCCATTCGGCAGAAGCCGAGTTATCTCAAATTATCTAAAAAACTTGAGGAGTGGTGGTGGTTTCCACCCCATAACTCAAAGAGTTAAGCATCACAGCATACCCATGTCCAAGAGAAAAAGTTGCGTGACGAAATTTCCTATCAAATGAAAGAAAGAAAATGGAAATCGGTTTATAAACACCCAAGTTATTCAAGATTTTAAGAAACCGACATTTTCCAATTTTCCGGGAAAACCGCCGGAAGGTTTTCATTTTCCTTAATATGGGACTGCCTGTGAAACTAGTCGCATACAATGTCGTATGAATCGTGTCGGTAGGTCGACGATTTCTACCCATTTCGCCCGAACATACAGGTTATCTATTCGTCAAATATACGTGACGAATAGATAACCTCTTTCCTTTGGGAAGTCGGTTAAAAAGGGAAATTGTTATTGTATTGTATTCAATGAAAAATAATTTGTCGCACCGGGGAAAAATATGCATTTAAGTTAAATACATAAAATCCATTTTACTGTTATTAGAGTGGTTTCATTGATTAGATTTAGTAGTTAAAAATTCAATATTTACCAAATGAGATTCTGGTACCCAATTGTAAACCAAACAGCACCGCTTATTCCTGCTGTTATTATACAGAAATAGGTTTGACTCTTCTTTCTTTCAGTAGTAACGCATCTGTGATTGACTTGAGATCGAACCTATGCCTATAACCTGATGCTTGCAGATGTCCATGGGCGGCGGTAACCACTTACCATCGGGTGGACTGCATGCTCGTTTGCTAATACATTATTATAAAAAAGTCAATTCGCCGCATCATTCCCATTAAAAAACCATTTAACGTGAGCTGTCGCATAAAATTAGGAGCAACCTTCTATTGATTGGCATAAAAAGGGGTTGTCCGGGGGCGGGCGTATAACGGTCAATTACACTTGATTAGCGACCGGTCTGATGGGAGATGAGCGGGGAATGACTTTGGCGTGAGGTTAGTGGAGGACATTTTGATTTCAATGATTTTGATTCTCGTGCGGTGAGTTTTCACCCACCAAATCGCACTTGGCCAGCGCGGAGGACTATGGCCTAAAACTCTCTCATTCTGAGAGAAGTTGACGACCGTTGAGGTCGTGTTCCGATCCGGTGGTAGTGTAAAAAATATATATGTAACTGACAATTTGTAAGTGCCTACGTAGGCCTGTGCAAAAAAATAAAGACATTTCAAGGACATTTCAAAAGACCCATGCCCATGCCCAGTAGTGGGACAATAATGGGTTGACGACAATGGGAAATTTTCGTTTTGTGGTAAAAGAATAATATTGTGCGAGTTTTGTGGCTTGCTCGAACGATTTTGTCGCTTTAAATTCGCTAGATGATATACTACATTATTTGAAATAGATGAAAATGTCTTACATAATTTGCCAAAATTTTGATTTCGATTTCTTTCTTTCGTTCCCACTGGAATTTGTAGTTGTTGTTTAATTTTGTCGTGTATGTGTGTGTTGATATCATTGCTCCATGTAGTGTCTTTGTATGAATTGTAAAACGTGGAAGCCGTAGGAGGCGAATATGAACCGAAATCCAGAAGATGGGCTGCAGCTTCTTCCTGGTTAACAAAGGTAGTTGATGGGTGTGGTTGTCGGCTCATTTTCATATGAAACGACTGCATAAGTACATGTGTTGCTACTGATACAGTAGCATCACATCGGAGATTGACATTAGATAAAACCTTTTAACAATTTAGATATTTCTGTAATAGAGTCGTAGATAGTTCGTGCAGAAGTGTAGTGAGGCTTAGTCTCAAACTGGCTTAGTCTAAATCAGGATGTTAGGGTTCATTACATTAAGATATTGAGATTAGAATGGATTTTCCCGTTCATTATTTACAAACTCTGTTTGTTCACAATGTTTGTACGAAACGTGGATGTGTTGAGCAAACAAATTTACCCGATTTCCGTCAACAAATAAACATCGGTTGAGTTGTATTAACTCGGCCGGGAATCGAACCGGCCGTTACGGGCATTACGCGAAATTGGCGCGGGTTTGCCAAATGACAAGAGGATGTCCGGACTGGTTAATGCAATCCTTAGGTCGATCGTATATGTACAACTTTTAGTGGAAAAACTGTTTAGTTGTTCATTGAAATTATTTGGAAATGTAGATCAAATAAACGTAGATCTAACGGTGGTAGAACCAGTGTAGTTCGACCGGGGAAGTACCACCGCCACGCCTATTTCTAGCGTGAAGCAGTTCTTGCGTTTCGATGGAAGGATGTGGTTGCACTTTTATATGAAGCGACCATCTTAGTCCTTGGGAGTTGCGACGCATCTGTGGTTGACTTCAGATAGAATCCCATGTTCTGTATGAAGTTGCTTACAAATTTCTACGGGCGGCAGTGACCACTTACTATCAGGTGGACTGCTAGATCGTTCGATACTTCAATTTTCTAAAAAAAATGTAGATAGATAAGACCAACTAGTAGCTTAGCTAAAAATACAAAGAGACAACGATCGCGCTTAAATAAATAGTTGTACAACAGTCAACCTACAATTAAATGTGTATTGCTTTAACTAAATAATCCATCCACGACTATTCACAAAAAAACGGTCTATAGACGAAACTATAGAGTATTAGTTCATACATAGATAAAGTCTGTGTTGACTGAATGCTCATTAACACACTAATGCACAAAAGGCCATTTTTTGCACCCATTTATAAGGGCAAAATAAATGCATGGCTTCATCATTAATTTTTCCCTTCTAAAAATAGCTTGTCGAGGGTTTTTAGCGTGCTTTTCCACAATCTTAAACAATTTAATTAAATACGTCGAAAAATCCTTTAATTGCAGTATAAACAATGTAATTTTTTTACTAACATCAGATACTAAAAGACCTTTCCCAAAAACCTTTAATTATAATATTTTTATAATATTTTCAAAAATATAACAAAAAATTTGCGAGACTGTGGAGCCTTTGAATATGCGCCTGCACAGTGGCCTTTTGCGCATTAATGAGTTAGCGTAGACTAAACAGTTTGATAGCCTAATGAAGAGTCTACGCTACAGCACAGTGATAGCCTAATGGTTGAAACTTGCCCACTCGATCGGGAGGTCCGAGGTTCAAACCCAGGCACGCACCACTGATTAATGTGCGTATTAGAAATTAATTATCACTGCTTTTCGGCGAAGAAAAACACCGTGAGGAAACCTACACACCCGAGAGTTCTTTAAAAAAAAGTTCTCGGAGGTGTGTGAAGTCCACCAATTCGCACTTGGCCAGCGCGGTGGACCATGGCCTAAAAAACTCTCTCATTCTGAGAGGAGACCCGTGCCCAGCAGTGGCACAATAATGGGTTGACGAGAAACAGTTTGATTGTCATGAAATCGTACCGGCACACAGCACGACTACTTTGTCGATATAACAATTTTTGTACGCGGTAAGCTTTGTTTACAAAAATCTGCTGCGCTGCTGGAATTCGCAATGCAGTCGATGGATTGACTTGAAATTTTTACCCAACGTAGCATTTCTGTATATATATATTTTTTTATTTCTCTGAAGTAGCAAACGAGCAAGCAGTCCACCAGATGGTAAGTGGTCACTGCCGCCCATGGACATCTGTAATCAACTTCAAACAGAACATGGGTTCTATCTGAAGTCAATCACAGATGTGTTGCTACTCCCGAGGACTAAGATGGTCGCCTCATATAAAAGTGTACCGGCAACCACACCCTTCCATCGAAACGCAAAAAATGCTTCACGGTAGAAATAAGTGTGGCGGTGGTACCTCCCCGGTCGAAATACACTGGTTCTACCACCTGTAAAATTTCTGTATGAACGAAACTCACGTCTATTCGTGGCTCGATTTCGACCTGAAATTAGGACAAATGAACAAACATTTACGCATTTTTCAACTTTAGTAGAAGAATCAAAGTGCTGACCTTTGAAAAAAATACCCCAAAATAACACAGGGATAAGTGGAGCATAAGCATTTGGAACGGTGACATTTCACGGTGTGTTGCCGCGGACTTCAGGGGACCGACGGGGGAGGGTGGGGAATGTTGGGTACGTTTGAAATGAGACACGTGTAAGGTCCGCAGTTCTTTTTAAGGACAATTTATATTTAGGGTTACTAAATTTGATTGAGGATAAAAATTGACATCCTTTTAAATATTAAATTAAAATGCTTTCTACACTCATAGCTCCACAGTAGGATTTTCTCCTGTGTCGTGGGTGCCATGGACACACACAAAGACAAATATACAAACACCCAGACCCAGAACAAGAATCTAAACTCATCATTCAGATACCTGTCTGGTCGGGAATCGAACCCGGGACCCACTGCGTGTCAGACCGGTATGGTAGCCGCTGCGCCACGTGGGTCGTCATATTAACGAACATACTTCCTTTTAGTATATGGTACACGTATTTTTTTAAATGCAGCTCGAATCGAACCAACTTTCTCATAACGATTAATCAAAAAAGTCTTTGTGATCTCATTGCAACGAAGGTTATAGTAGCAAACCTCACTCTAACGTAAAGGAACGGCTTTTTGGACTTTACTCCTTAAGAATCGATTTGTATATATAAAGGCCCGGTATGTGAAAAATGTGAGGAGTAAAATCTACTGATAAATGACCGCGTTACGTTTTTTTTTATCTTAAAATCTTAACAGGCCTCACTAGTATTTAACAACTTTTCAGTTTTCTCGTGTTAAAGGTAGCTGAAATGTTTCTTCTTTCGACCATTATTATTTCTCATATTAAGATATGTCATAAATCCTACCTGATAACCCTGTACCGTATGTACATATAGATATTTAGACCGATATAAAAATAATTTGTTACGTTAAAAAATTATAAAATTGAAACTACGTCTGCAAGTATTTTCAGAGGAATCCCAAAAAAATCTTTGGTATTATTCCAGAAAGCGTTAATTGCTCCGAGATCGTAAAACAAAAGTTTTTGTACAAACGGCCCTCGAAGCGACATATTAATAGAGCCATTAAACTCTATAAAACATCGAGCTTTTAGATGATCAACATGCCAGGGGAATGATGTGGAAGGTGTATGAAAGTTATATATTGCAATAGCATCGTGCTTCAGGGTACTGATAGTTTGTTTAAAAAGTTATTCGGTTTTGTGACTTAAATCGTAAATCCAGATTTGATGTGATAATCTTATACTGCAAGTAGACATTTTTATTCCAGTTACATTAATTTCATGTATGCTGTATGATCGTGGCCTACAGTAGCACTATTCTTTAGTGATTTAGTAAGACATTAAATCTGTCGTCAACTTATTATTGTCCCACTAATGGGCACGGGCCTTCTCTCAGAATGAAAGAGTTATAGGCCATAGTCCACAGCGCTGGCCAAGTGCGAATTAATTTCTAATACGCACATAATTTTAGAAAAATCAGTGATGCGTGCCTGGGTTTCAACCTCGGACCTCCCGATTGAGTGGGCAAGTTTCAAACATTAGGCTATCACTGCTCTGAATCTTAATCCAGGATATTTTAAATTCAGAGAGGGAACAAACACACATACATCCTCACAAACTTTCGCATTTATAATATTAGTAAGACATTCGCTAGTGCTACATAGAGTTTAATTACTATTAGTCCAATATTGCAGAGATATGGTAAACTTCCGTACTGGCATCACATCTTAATTCCACCTTTGCCCTAAGCAAGGTCCAAGATTGAGTCGTGTTCGAGGGCCCGATGCCTCGCAATCCCGCCAGATTAATATCCGCCCCGCGCGCAACATTGCTCTGATGTATGATGTGTCCGTTCCGTCGTGACGTGGATGGGATGCTTCGGTGTATTAAAGCTATGGGTGTGTTAAAAGCAATTTATGATCCCTTAAGTTCCATTTAATTATTATTGCCTAGATTATTTCCGTCCCTTTGTCCGCTTCATTCACGTTTACTACGCTACTGATTGACCTATGTGTTATTCTAGGTCATAAACTATGTGTGTGTCAGTGAAATGCGATCGCTAGTTTTTGCATGAACGAGTAACATGCATACATCCTCATGAACTTTGGTATTCATAATATTAATTAGACTTCTGTATTGGCATCACCACCTTCGCTCTAAGCAAGGTCCAAGATTGAGTCGTGTTCGAGGGCCCGATCCCTCGCAATCCCGCCAGATTAATATCCGCCCCGCGAGCAAGATTGCTCTAATGTATGATGTGTCCGTTCCGTCCTGACGTGGATGGGATGCATAGATGTATACTTTAATTGACGGGTATCTTGAAACCAATTAATGATTCTGTAGGCACTATCTTGTTTTTTTGGCTAATTTATTTCCGCCACTAATTAATGTCTTACGTGTTAATCTAGATCAAATGCTATGTGTATGCCAAATTTGAGCGAAATCTAACCGATAGTTTTTGCGTGAAAGAGTAACAAACACACATACGTGCTCACGAACTTTGGCCTTTGTAATATTAATAAGACTTCTGTATTGGCATCACGTCTTAATTCCACCTTCGCTCTAAGCAAGGTCCAAGATTGAGTCGTGTTGGAGGGCCCGATCCCTCGCAATCCCGCCAGATTAATATCCGCCCCGCGAGCAAGATTGCTCTGATGTACGATGTGTCCGTTCCGTCGTGACGTGGATGGGATGCATCGATGTATACTTTAATTGATGGGTATCTTGAAACCAATTAATGTTTCAGTAGGACCTATCTTGTTTTTTTGGTCAAATGCTATGTGTACGTCAAATTTGAGCGAAATCTAACTGATCGTTTATGCATGAAAGAGTAACAAATACACATACATGTTCACGAAGTTTGGCATTTATATCAGCACGACTAATATCAGTACGCCTTCAGTATTGGCATCACATCTTAATTCCACCTTTGCCCTAAGCAATGTCCAAGATTGAGTCGTCCGAGGGCCCCATGTCTCGCAATCCCGCCAGATTAATATCCGCCCCGCGAGCAACATTGCTCTGATATATGATGTGTCCGTTCCGTCGTGACGTGGATGGGATGCATCGGGATGTTAAAGTTATTGATGTGTAGATGGGAATAATTATTATTCTATGGGTACGATCTTATTATTTACTAGATTATTTCCCTAATCTTTTACGAATTTAGTTCGTGGGCCCGATCCCTATATATCGATAATAACAATAACTACTAGGTATATGATTTGTGATCAAAATTATCGCGGAATTGATATATTTTATTATGTACTCATGATAGGCCTTTTGGATTATTTTTGGTGATATTTCAACCTACTTACACGGATGGTGGTTACAGCGAAATTGGGATGGTGTGGATGGCAGTTTCATCCATTTATATAGTAGGGTCGAAATATCGACTTCTACCATAATTGTTTAAAATACGGAGATTTTACAAAAAACATTTACTTTTTTCTGTATTTTTTTTATCTGACTGAAGTCGCAAACGAGCAGTCAGTCCACCTGATGGTAAATGGTCACTGCCGCCCATGGACATCTGTAATCAACCTCAACATGGGTTCTATCTGAAGTCAATCATAGCTGCGTTGCTACTCCCGAGGACTATGATGGTCGCTTCATATAAGATCCTTCCATCGAAATGCAAGAAATGTTAGAAATGCTTCACGCTAGAACATAGATAAATGTTGTTAAAATACAAGAATCAATTTGGCAAAATTTTGACTTACACCCGTTTTCAATTGGAGCACTGATATAATGTGGATTTATGTGACTGTCAATAAATCAATCAAGTCGATAGGGATGCCGTGACGTCAGCGTTTACGTTACGTTACGATACGATATTGCCTTTCTGTTTTAAGGTTACGAGTGTGTATTTATAATATTATTATATTACTAGCTGTCCCGACAAAGTTGTTTTGCCATATAAAAAATAAAAAAATGTTAAGGGTGGACAACCCTTAAGGGGTATGAAAAATAGATGTTGGCCGATTCTCAGACCTACTGAATAAGCATATAAAATTTGGTAAAAATCGGTCAAGCCGTTTCAGAGCAGTTTGGCAACAAGAACTGTGACACGAGAATTTTATATATTAGATTAGTTATATTACATATAATATTTATAAAAAGGTTTATTTATTAGTCACTTTATTCAATTGTTTACTTTCCTGAAAGGTATTCTCTCGGGTTAATGTTGTATTGTAGGACCGTGATTTTAAACGTTATCGCTTATGGCCATACATAGTATGAAACAAAGTCGCTTCCCGCTGTCTGTCCCTATGTATGCTTAGATCTTTAAAACTACGCTACGGATTTTAATGCAGTGTTTTTAATAGATAGAGTGATTTAAGAGGAAGGTTTTTATGTAAAATACATGTATAATATAATAGAGAAACACTGGTAATTTTAGACTTTTGACTTTTAGGCGGAATAATGTTTGCCGGGTCAACTAGTCTGTAATAAATAAATCCTCGACAAGAAAAGAGATGCTACCTTCATTTGAGTCAAGCTGACAGGTATCGAATTAGTATATCTCCGACCAAACACAGTAGCGCATACCACTGCTGTTATTAGACAGAAATACGAGTAAGTAGAGCTTCCAGAACTAGGTTGAAACTTGCCCTCTCGATCGGGAGGTCCGAAGTTCAAACCCAGGCACGCACCACTGATTTTATCCAAAAATTATATGCGTATTAGAAATTAATTATCACTGCTTTTCCATGAAGGAAAACATCGTGAGGAAACCTACACACCCGAGAGTTCTTTAAAAAATAAAGTTCTCGGGGGTGTGTGAAGTTCACCAATTCGCACTTGGCCAGCGCGGTGGACTATGACCGACCCGTGCTCAGCAGTGGGACAATAATGGGTTGGCACTAAGAGCTTCCGGAATCGAACGTTGTTTTTGATTTGTTATTTAAAACTAGTTAAACCCAATATTGATCGAGTAGAACTTAATCATCGGTTGTTTTCAATACAAATGAACGACAAACTGTAGGTTTCAATTAAGTCTAGGCGTTCTCGCGGACGACCTTTGTTGTGGATGCACTAATGCCCCTACCATTTGTTTAACTGATCTGGTGTCGATTTAAACAAAATTAAAAGATTACAATATCCATAAAAGAATTTTCGCTTGCATAAATATATCAGTAATTTAAAAATAGTATTGTCGAATTTGTGGTGAGTGTTGTTAATATGATATGAACTGGTACAATAACATCATACTTATAACGAATTGTATAGATTTTATTTATTTCTCTTAACACCAAAGTGTAATAAAAAGGCTATAAATTATATACTGACTACAATGAATACCGACTTGTTTAAATGTCTAAGAAATTTTCTTATGTGACATGAAAATAAAAGTTTAGAAATTAAAAACATTACCTACGTCTATTATAGGCGAAATATAATATAGATTTTTTGGAACGCCTAAAAAATATAAATATCGTTCATTCTGGAGGAAAAGTGTTTAATGAGGACATAACTATTATAGGAAGGTGTACCTATTGTACTGCATGCGATAAAAAAATCGTTCCCGGTATAGGTTATGGGTAGGAAGGGTATTTTCTCCAAAAAAACCTTATTCATTAAAATACATCCTATTTGTTAGGTATTTTTAATTATTTTTCATATCAAATTAACAATTGTATTTGAACAAATAGTTTCAAATTACAGTATTAATTGTATTTAGGATATACTCTCGAATATTCTCTCAGTACCGTTTCAATCGACTTTCCATGGTACGAGCTCCAGTATAGTATGTGATTTTTTTCTTTATTTTCTCCTCCCTAACTGCGTTTCAATCAGCAAAAGGTTATATGGGCTCGATTGTAGAACGCTGGACCACTGACACATCTACGTGATTTGGTTTAGTTGCCCCACGAGGGTCGTTACGTTTGGTTAGACGTGGAAAAGTTGGAAAAGAGCGCTTTTAGTTCGTGTGGTCTGAATTCTAGTTAGCGCTTGAAATGTTTGAGTTTTAGTGAATTTTGTTTGTGTTTTAGCGCTTTAAGTGCTTGAACTATTTTGTTTTAGTTGGTAACGGCAATGATAGCTTTTGACGGTCGTAAAGAAAGCTAAGAAAACTTTGTAGTATATTTGTTATTGATCTGGAGATCGTAAAAGATTCTTTGAACTGATCTAAATTTTGACTTAGACCATATGCTTTGTTTTACACTTGAAGGGTAGACCATAGGAAGTATCACCGCCATTTAATTCTGACAAGGGAGTTCTTAGATTTCGGTGGAAGGGTGTAGTTGCCGACTACCTTGCATATGTTTGATGCTACTAACTTAGTTTATTCGAGTCTTATCATCTTTTTCTACGTGGTTACACACGCCCAGGATCGGCAATAATGTCTTACCATATATTATGTTTAAAATAATTATGACAACAGTATTTTTTTATCAACTTTTAAACGGTCTTAGTGTATTTCGACCACCTATTTTTAACGTAAAGCATTCCTTGTGTTTCGATGGAAGGGTGTGGTTGCCGGCATACACTTTTATATGAGGCGACCATCCTAGTCCTCAGGAGTAACAACGCATGTGATTGACTTCAGATAGAACCCATGTTCTATATGAAGTTGCTTACAGAAGTCCATGGGCGGCAGTAACTACTTACCATCAGGTGGATTGCATGCTCGTTTGTTACTTCATTATTATAAAAAAAAATATCAACTACTGCTAAAGTTGTCAGTTCTTGAAATTCTAAAATTTTAATCCATAAAAGTTAATGTTTCACTAGCATATAAATTTTATGTAATATTATTATAAGGGCCAAAAGATAGATAATATTTAGCGCTGCGGATAAGTGGTGACTAACTATACGTTACCGGATACTGAAGGTACAAAGTTCGAGTTTCTTTTAAGGGCGGAATGATATTCGTGATAATCTAATATGTGAACCGGTCGTGTTAACATGGTGTGTTTGAAAATTGTGTAAAATCATAATTAATTTTTCAAAATAGTGTTAACAGTGAAGAATGTTTGTTGTTCAATAGTGGGACCGGGTTATTTGAAGAAATTACTAACCAAGAACTATTTGAAGAAGAAACCGTTTTTTAAACTCTAGCTGACCCGGCGAATTTCGGCGAAAATCTAAAAATTATCAGTGTTCCTCCGCTATATTATGCATATATCTCGTCTCGTCAACCCATTATTGTCCCACTGCTGAGCACGGGCCTTCTCTCAGAATGAGAGAGTTTTAGGCCATAGTCTACCGCGCTGGCCAAGTGCGAATTGGTAGACATATATAATACATAAAAATCTTCCTCATGAATTACTCTATCTATTAAATAACTGCACTAAAATTCATAGCGTAGTTTTAAAGATCTAAGCATACATAGGGACAGACAGTGGGAAGCGACTTTGTTTTGTACTATGTAGTGATGTACGGTGTGTTTTAACTGTGGTGGTATTATTATGTCGAAATGATGTGACGGTAATACTGTTGGTGGTAGCTGTCAATATGAGGGTGAGAGATCGATTCCGTCGTAGGACTCTTTTGGGTATGTTACCATACTAATATTATAAAGGCGATAGTTTGTGGGTGTGTATGTTTGTTACTTCTTCACGTGTAAACGGCTGGAGCGATTTTCATAAAATCTGGTAGGGAGTCAGCTAACACTCTTTATTAACATATAGGCTACTTTTTACCGTGGGGAAATATCTTATTCCCACGGGACAATTGATACATCGATTTATTTTAACGCGGGCGAAGCTGCGGGGTTCCGCTAGTTTAATTATAAAGGTAGTAGAAACTTGTGGCCCGATTCCGCAAGCGCCTCTGCTACACCATTTTTTGAGTGTTAACAGCAGTGTTAATCGCTGGTGTGATCCGGTCTGAAGAATGTGGTGAGGAAGACCTACATATCCGATACATTAGAGCTTAGTCCTAGGGGGAGGGGTCAACGCAGTAGTGATCACTTAAAAATAAATAAAATGTATGCTTGTTCGGTAATAGATACCTTAACTTTTTTTATAGTTTTCTTAAGTTTAGTTTTAGTTTCATTCCTGGCCGACGTCGTGTAAGGAAAACCCCGTGTCCGTGTCGCGCTTAACTTACAAAATAATATTGTTATACTTAGACGACTTTTAAAACAAACTCTTATTGATTTTTATTTTCCTTTGTTTACAGGTAAGTTGACAATGAATATTGTGCGGAAAGAAAACTCCTTCAATCGACGAATTAAGGTAAGTGAATTTTTGTTACTGTAAACTGGAACGCGCGCCATCTGTTCGGATTTCATGGCATAAGAGGTTTGTTGTTGTATTTGGTTCCGCTACTCGTCGGTAGATGGCGTTACGTGTTCTATTATGAAAACCTGTTGTGAAACCTACTTTTTATATTTTTGTATTTACGTAAGTTTGAAGTGATAAATTATACAAATAAGTAGTGTTTTTAATAATAATATAATTTATTAACCGTGTAATCTTTGATTAAAAAATAATACACTTAAAAACTCATCGGCGTTATTGAAAAAAGTAACGCATTTTGAAATTATTATTTACACAGAATTTTAATTTTATTGTTAGTCAAAACATGTATACCTGTGTTCTTAGTACGAGATACAACGTTTATTTGCAATAATCATTGTTTACGTTTTGCGCCCATCGTCGCACATTGCTGACGGTAAAAATAACGAAAATGCTAGCGTGCGACGTTGACTGCAATGTAATGTACGGCGAAAACCTAAACAATTGTTGTTTTGAGGTAACTTAATAAACTTATACTAAGGTATATCACATACACGTGTGTACGTGATCTAAATATTAATACGTAAAGCAAAAACTTGTGATTCGTTTTTAGGCTACTTGCCAAAATGTCAGATGTCTTTGTCAAAATACCCGCTATTGCTTTTAAATGTAGCTTAGATAATTAAACCTCATAATCTTTATTGCATCATGCGGTTATCACATTAAATGTGTTACAAATTTTGATACAGTGGCATGAAACCCTGTAAGGGCTCACCCTCTCTTTAACTTTAACGGGTGCGTTCAAAATAACTTGAAATTTGTTACAATTTATTTGAATTTGTGAAGTAATTGTGCTACTTGGGACGTTATGAAGTTTAGTTTTTAAATTTAAATTACGGTCGAATTTCGACCGTTGCGACGGGTGACTAGTTATTTTTTTTTTTTTTTTTTTATTTGACTGAAGTAGCAAACGAGCATGCAGTCCACCTGATGGTAAGTGGTCACTGCCGCCCATGGACATCTGTAATCAACTTTATATAGAACACACAGATCACAGATGCGTTGCTACTCCCGAGGACTATGATGGTCGCCTCATGTAAAAGTGTGCCGGCAACCACACCCTTCTATCGAAACGCAAGAAATGCTTCACGCTAGAAATAGGTGTGGCGGTGGTACTTCCCCGGTCGAACTGCACTGGTTCTACCACCTTGAGTCAGGGTTGAATGTATTTTTCTCTTTATAACGTCATTAAATATCGACATTAGCTTTTAATACGCAATTCATAGTAAATCGATGTTTACAAAAAATAAGGAAACTATTAATATAAACGTTTTATATTTATTCGCTTATAATGTTTGATTGTGGATTGATAAGATGAGGTAACCGTTGTGATTAGCTACGGTGTCGCAATGTCAATGTATGACATACGTGTTATTCTGTTATATGTATGTTTTATTATTTTCAAATGAACCCGCAAGAGTGGCAATAATCAGAAAAATATAGTATTTCCTATTTATTCTCAAATCTCAATGGTTTTTATTTTATTTTCAAATATAAAGTTATCGGTTTGCACGCTCGTTTTTGCAACAGACGTGCAAGTTGTGGAATGAGCTTCCTCCTGAGGTATTCCCGGAGCGCTATGACATGGGGTTCTTCGAGAATGGTGCGTAAAGAGCTCTCCTTCACAACCTGCGATGCATTGGCGACTCTTTTGGTGTTGCGAATGTCCACAGGCAACGGTGACTACTTTCCATCAGGTAGCCCGTCTGCCTTATCGTTAGGTTAAAGTATAAAAAAAGTCAATGTAAATGCACTTGATACTTTTTATTTCATTATATGTATGGACGTGGGTTCTTTTTTAAATCATTTATTTAAATTTGTACCAACAGAGTAATCACTGGCAATATAAATAATCATGGTATTGCGTATAGACTAGTACTAAGCGTTACTTCCCTTACAGGTATAAGAGACATGCAATTAATAACTAGTAAGCAAAAACCTAATGATACAATGGTATAAAATGATAAAAAATTAAATTAATAGTTACAATTAAATTAAAACAAAGTAGATAAAATATACTAAGATGTTAGATATATAGTTATATTAGTTTTTGTGTTAACAAAAGTTTATAAATAAGAGGTATGTCTTACGACAATGTTTCTATGTAAACTTCAGCTACTCTCCACAAGATGGCAATAACAACGTTATGATAAACTCAGCAATATCATTGTAAATTATATTGAATATATTAGTGAATATTTACCCACGTGGCGAAGCGGTTACCATACCGGTCTGCCACGCAATAGGTTTTCGGTTCGATCCCTGGCTAGACAGATTTCTGGAGGATGAACTATGGAGGATGAACTGTTCTGGGTTTGAATTTTGTGTTTTCGTCCACAGGAGAAAATGCGTTCTAGCAGTATTATATTAATGATTTATGAAATTACGATAACTTATATTACACTAGTTAACCCGGCGAACTTTAACCCGCCTATTAGTCAAAAATCTAAAATTATCAGTGTTTCTCTCCTATATTATGCATGTATTATACATACAAACATTCCTTTAGAATCACTCGATCTATTAAAAAAACTGCATTAAAATCCGTAGTATAGTTTTGAAAGATCTAAGCATGCATAGGGACAGACAGCGAGATGCGACTTTGTTTTATACTATGTAATGATTCGCAAATATGACACATTTTTTATTTACACATTATCACTTAGCATATGTTTTTCACTTTGTTCGTTCATTATCACTTTAATTGATTTTATGTTTAAATTAAATTCATGTTTAGATAACTTTACGTGAATAGCTGCCATTTTGAAAGGTAATAAGGGAATACAAAAAAAAAGTATAAACAGTTTTTTTAACAATCAAAAATATTGCTAACGAACAAATTTACAATTATATTATGTTATCCGACTCATTATCATTCGGTCACATTAACATTTCAAAGTAAATAATATAATTTAAATAAAATCAAGTGAACTTTTGGATCGTAAACGAGCGCTAAAAACTCGTGACATATAAATAAAGACGACGATGGTAATCAGAAACGTATTAACTTTTAACGACATTATTTTGCATTGATTATTACACGGGCAGGTGGTGATCGGGCCGCTTTTGTCCTTCCATATATTTATATCTTTTTTCTTACTAGTTCTTACTTCAAGGTGGTAGAACCAGTATAGTTCGACCGGGGAAGTACCACCGCCACACCTATGTCTAGCGTGAAGCAGTTCTTGCGTTTCGTTGGAAGGGTGTAGTTGTCCTCGGGAGTAACAACGCATCTGTGATTGACTTCAGATGGAACCCATGTTCTGTATGTAGTTGATTACAGATGTCCACCCTGCCTACATAAATCGCAAGCTCTTTTTTAATTAATATGCAGGAAAAAAAGACTGAAACAAATTTCGACAAAATAACATTATAATGATATGATAATCCGGGCAGGTGATTCAACTGAAAATATATGGGAACGATCTACGCTTTTAAACGACACTATCGTAACGAGTAACATCGCTTAAATTAAGGTTTAAGAATATTTTATTTCTCATAAGAATACATAATTTACTTACATGAGAAATTCATTTACTTAATTTACTTTGTAAGCTAATTGTACTTAACTTGTACTTAACAATAACATGAGTTTGACGAAATTGAAAGGAATATATATAAAGTAACATAAAAATTGCGTAAAGAAGACGGCTGGCTGACGTATTTTTTATCTCATTAAAGTAGCAATCGAGCATGCAGTCCACCTGATGGTAAGTGGTCACTGCCGCCTATGGACATCTGTAAGCAACTTGTTATAGAAATGGGTTCTATTTGAAGTCAATTACAGATGCGTTGCTACTCCCGAGGACTGAGATGGTCGCCTCATATAAAAGTATGTCGGAACCAAGTAATAATCTGTCAACAAGGATCTTTAAGACACTGATATTACAGGTTCGTACATAAACCGAAACGTGGTCCTTCACTAAAGGCCTCATTCGAAGGCTCAGAGTCGCTCAGCGTGCTATGGAGAGGGCTATGCTCGGAATTTCGCTACGAGACATGATTCGTAACGATGAAATCCGTAGACGAACGAAGGTTACCGACATAGCTCTCAAAATCAGCAAGCTGAAGTGGCAGTGGGCCGGCCATATCGCTCGAAGGACGGATAACCGATGGGGACGAAAGGTCCTCGAGTGGCGACCACGTTTAGGCAAAAGGAGTACAGGTCGCCCCCCTACCAGGTGGACCGATGACCTGAAGAAGACAGCGGGAAACCGTTGGATTCAGAGGGCACAGGACCGGTTGGAGTGGCGCCATTTAGGGGAGGCCTATGTCCAGCAGTGGACATCAAAGGGCTGATGGATGGATGGATGGATCCACTAACGCACTTAGTATTATTACACTTAGTAGGTTTTTCTTAAAATATTTTGTACTTAAGGATTACCTCAAATCAAAAATTCTTCGAAGTATTGTTATTTTCTAAACGCGTCGCTCAAGTACACGATAAACCTTCGTGTGTTTTTGCTCCCTTTACCTCACTGCCACCTGCGACAGTTACCGTCCGACGTCACGGGTCATGCCGACATGAATAACACCGCGGGAAAGTACGGACCTTTACGAGGACCTAACACTAGTTTTTGTCTATAGTCTATTAATGAGTCTAGAGCGAGGTCAAGAACCGCAGTATACATTTATTTGGGTCATTGACCAAGAAGGTCTTTATTAGATAGAACCCATGTTCCATAACATGTTGAAGTTTAAAATAAACATAAATATTTATTATACATTCGTCAACCCATTATTGTCCCACTGCCGGGTACAGGTCTTCTCTCAGAATGAGAGAGTTTATGTCATGGTCCACCGCGCTGGCCAAGTCCGAATAGGTGGACATTATACATTATTAACTCATAAAATAGACCAAACATTTGTAACCTATTTCGAAAATTGTTTAATAACCTTTGAAACAATACTGTCAAATAGCCTTATCTTGTTAAATTTGTTACATTTAAACGCAAACAAAAACCGCAGGATATAACCAGTATAGTTAAAATAAAAGGTTTAACGTAGTCATCTGCA
This sequence comes from Spicauda simplicius, assembly GCA_949699795.1. NCBI lineage: Eukaryota > Metazoa > Arthropoda > Insecta > Lepidoptera > Hesperiidae > Spicauda > Spicauda simplicius. Next base: position 12,132,267 of record OX453082.1, on the reverse strand, counting down.
AGGTGCAAGAGATTTCATCTCGTGCATCGTATATTCAGGTATAGAGCGGGGATCAGTCGGATCGTGGGCACATCTGTCGTACCGCCGGCACACGCGGCGTGCCCATCTGCCGAACGGAACGCTCGCGCCACCTGTCGGCTAAAATCGGATTGGTTGTTTTGGGTTGAGTTTTGGTTTTGTTGTTGAGTTGTTTTTGTGAGTGTATGATTTTAGGTCGCTCGATTTGTTCAAAATAACTAAAAAAAAATTAAAAGGTAGTGGAACGATCGTTCGTCTGGAGATGTACCACCGCCACACCTATTTCTAGCGTGAAGCAGTTCTTGCGTTTCGTTAGAAGGGTGTATTTGCCGGTTCACTTTTATATGAGGCGACCATCTTAGTCCTCGGGAGGAGTAACGTATCTAATTGACTTCCGATCCGATCTAATTTCCGATCCGGTGGTAGTGTAAGAAAAAAAAATGTAACTGACAATTTGTATGTACTCCCGTAGGCCTATACAAAATAAAGACATTTCATTTCATTTCATTTCATTTCATGACTTCAGACTGAACCCATGTTCTAAATGATGTTACTTACAGATAGTCCATAGGCGACAGTGATAATTACCATCATATATAAATCCTTGTATATATTACCAGTAATATTACTGTTAATACATAAATGTCTACCATATACCTAAATAGGACGGAGGACGGAGGTCCTCAGTGCAATTATTTGGCTATCGATCTGGCTGTTCGATTCAGATCAATATTTAATATGATGAATACGAAAGTTTGTGATGAGGTACATATGTATGTAGATTTATTACTCTTTCTCGCAAAAATACAGATCGCATTGCGTTGAAATTTGGCACACAAATAGTTTATGATCTGGATTAACACATCATTTTCTTTTAGTTTAACACATTTCGTTTAGTACTGCGGCAAATCTCACATACTGAAAGTTTGGTATGTAATGCCTGTTTGTAGCAATTGGTTCTACTTGCGTTTCGGTGCATATATGTATACCTATGTGTGCATACAATACCTTCAGCACTTTTCGACCCCAGCTGTTTAATAATGTAATCTTAATCACTACATAATATAAAACAAAGTCGCTTCCCGCTGTCTGTCCCTATGTATGCTTAGATCTTTAAAACCATGCTACGGATTTTAATGCAGTTTTTTTTTAATAGATAGAGTGATTCAAGTGGAATATTTTCATGTATAATATAGACACACTGATAATTTTAGATTTGTGACTTTTAGGCGGAAGAAGTTTGCCGGGTCAGTTAGTACTTAATAAAGATATATTCTATTCGTTACCCGGGTTGTTTGGGCTGTAACAAAACATTAAAAATTCCAATTTAAAAATTATCAAAGATGTATAATCTCTAACAACCCATGGAAAACAATATCTAGTAATAAGTCCACTTAAGAAATCTATCTTTAAATTCCATTCTTAGTATTTGAGCAGGAACTTCATAAAACATGTAGGTGCATGTTTTATGAAGTTCCTGCTCAAAATTTTATGTTTCTGGATGCACACCAGCGTTGCCAGACGTTCTGATTTTGGCGGGACGTCACGATTTTTTGATCAAAATTAATTGTCCCGCGCGGACAGGCTCGGTCGCTTTTTACCGGAAGGCCTGGACTTTTGCAAAACACGTTCGCCAAATTTATACCACTGTAAGTCAAACTGCAGTTTGTCGACCAAAAAAAAGGTCATCAATGTAGATCCTCAGGCCCCCTACACCGCCTAAAATCGGCGCCAAATCGTGGGCTCACACCGGCAAGGCCTTACGCCGACCGTGGTGTCCCGATTTTGACTATGAAATCCAGCGTTTTTTCAATCAAAACTTTCTAAATCTGACCGGGGAAGTACCACTGCCACACCCATTTTCAACGTGAAACATTTCTTGCGTTTCGATGGCAGGGTGTGGTTGCCGGCACATATTTATATGAGGCGACCATCTTAGTCCTCAACAGTAGAGACCCATCTGTGATTGACTTCAGGTAGAATTATTGATCATTATTGAGTAGCGAATAATTCTTATACCGATAAAATGTTTCGCGTAAATTATCTTATTCGCTTACTGAATCATTAATATAATAATCAATCGTTCGTCCGTTCGTATTGTGGTTGGCTTGTGTCCAACTGGGTTTGCTGGTAGTGTTTACATTACGTTTTGTATTGTAACAACGCACACATGTTATTAACTTATTAATATTATAAATGCAAAAGTTTGTGAGTATGTGAGCGTTTGTTGCTCTTTCGCGCAAAAACTACCGGTTGGATTTCACTGAAATTTGGGACGCACTTAGTTTAGTGGCATTCTTAACGCACATACCCCGTCCCCCGCCCTCCACCCCCTATAAACCTTCCCGGTGGCGTCCTCGGCGCTACAAAGAGGACTCCGGGATCTCCAAAGGAACGTAACTTCAGTCCTCTGAGCGCGTTGCCCCATCGGGCTCCTCCCAGATGGGTGGCTGGGCCCACTGCTCCGTTTGGTCTTATCGACGGTATGCAACCACGCATACCGCCGTCCTTCCCGGGATCGCCTGATCGAACGGTTCGAGTTTCCACTCTAGCCGCCCACAACTGCAAAGCCCCTTTTAGTCGCCTCTTACGGCAAGCAGGAGATATCGTGGCCCTATTCTAATCCCAGAACTACAGGGACGACATAGTTAATAACCTAAATTGACACATGGGATGCTCATTATCATGACAGATATGAACGTAGCGGGCGAAACCACGGAAATGATCTAGTCTCATATATTTATCATTTATACACTTAATTATATCACTACATAGTATGAAGCAAAATTGCTTCTCGCTGTCAGAATGAAAACACAGAACGACAAAAATGCAGATGTCTGTGTCAAAATACCCGGTATTGTTTTTAAATGCAGCTTAGCCAATTAAACCTCTTTTATCTTTAACGGGTTAAGAATAACTTGAGAACTAAAAGAATTTATTGAATTTGAGAAATATTCGTACTACTTTGGACAATATGAAGTTTAGTTTTTTAATTTAAATCACGGCCGAAATTCGACCGTTGCCACGGGTGACTAGTATTAAACATAAGTTTATTAAAAAAGACATAAACATAAACTTTTTTTTTTTTTTTGATACACAACGTATAAGCAATATTCATATGTCATATCGTTAAGGAAAAGTAGTGATGCTTTTTCAGTAATAGTAACACTTCTTGTTTGTTATAAAATGACGCACATCACTACGTAAGAGACGTGAATGAGTTTACGCATACAACACCATTAAGAGTCCGTCCGTGTTTTTATAACTTTACCCCATAAGAACAACACGAGAATCCCGGTAAAATGGAGATTTATACGACATACGTCCAAAACATGCACTCGTCTAAACTGGGACGTGTAGCGTTCCGGTTTTTGTTCTGTTTTGCGTATGTACGTAATTTAGTTCGCCCGGGACCGATAACCATTGGGAAGAAAGGTCCTCGAGTGGCGACCAAGTTTAGGCAAAAGGAGTACGCTAAAAATAGGTGTGGCGATGGTACTTCCCCGATCGAACTACACTGGTTCTACCACCTTGAAACCTACATATATTATGAGTACAAATATTGTGATAACAAATACTTATATGCTACTCGTATTTTTCGACGGTCGACCTAATCATTAAATTTTTGAAGTGAAACTTCTTTAGGCGCATGAGGGTAAAATTTTTACAGATGAAACGTCACGCCGGTGTGCAACGGAAGTGTCGGAAAAGAGAGAGAGAGTGATCGAGACCGATTGAGAGAGAGTAAGACAGGGCGAACGTAGCATGAGCCGTGGAGTGAGAGTAGGGAGCAAGCGAGTGAGAAAGATTGAGAGAAAAAGTGAGACAGAGCGAACGTCGTATCACGCCTTTTTCCCTTCCTCTTAATCTTGGAAATTTAAAGTTTTAGATTTGTATAAATATAAACAAGATTTATAAATTAGTTCGCCAAAGAAGTTTCATTTCTGACATGTGTACTTTGTACGCACGCATGTTTTTTTTGAGTACGTTTCCCTATTACGAACACCATGAAAACGGTGTTTTGATAGAAGCCGTCTATGTGGGGCGTTCCCACGTGCCGTTTGCGATTATTTTAGACGGATGTCGAATAAATCTTGCGGTGACCGGGATTCCTATATAGTACCCTAATCTATATTCTGTATTAATACAAATTTATGTGGCTGTCTGTGCTTTTAAAATAAATGGGCAGATACAAAACTTTTGCACCTAAACGTTATATACAGTTTGTGAGTTAATTTGTTCCTAGCTATATGAAGCTCGAGTTAAAAAAGAATAACACTTTTAAATTGCATCAACTTGCTTTTTATGCGATGGAAGAGCACATAATTCACCCGACGGTATTTGGCCGATGCTTCCCATGGATATCTGTAGACAACTTTATATAGAACATGGGTTCTATCTAAGTTTAAGAGGTGGTAGAACCAGTGTAGCTAAAAAAGTGTGGTTGCCGGCATACTTATATGAGGCGTCCATCATAGTCCTCTGAAGTAGCAACGCATCTTTGATTGACTTCAAATGGAACCTATCTTCTGTTTGACGTTGCTTACATCCATGGGCAGCAGCGACCACTTACCAACAGGTGGACTGCATGCTCGTTTGCTACTTCGAGCAGATAAAAAAAACATATCTTCTTTCAGAATTGGGCCTCAGACCATCGCCGCCGTACTTACCGCAGAATTCTGGGTTTATGGCCGTTTTTATGCTCTTTAACTCGATTGTACTCAATACAATTGAGCGTTTAAAATAATTACCTTCCTGGAACAATCGGTTCCTTGAATTGGGTGATTAATGGGTTATGAGTCGTGGAAGTTATTGTTAGAGGGAGCTCGTAAAGGTACATATAGTGATGGCTCGGTGGTACCTATTTGGGATTTATATTCTTACTAGCTGACTGTTTCGCCTATAAGTCAAAAATGTAAAATTATCAGTGTTCCTCCACTATATTATGCATTTTATTATACACCTGAACCTTCCTCTTGAACCACTCCATCTATTAAAGCAAACTGCATTAAAATCCGTAGCTTAGTTTTAAAGATCTAAACATACATAGGACACAATGCGGGAAAAGACTTTGTTTTATGCTGTAATGAAGAAGTGGATTTTTTATCTTAGGTTTTTTTTATTTTATGTAATTAGACTCCAACTCCATGTAGATCAGGGGTTCTGACTAAATCCGGTGACGGATGCGTTGCTACTCGTGAAGACTGTCGCCTTCGATGTAAAATAGCCGGCGCTGATTTTCACGAAAATCTTAGAATTGATTTAAGTTTTATTTCTACATAGAAGCGTGTTACTGCTTCCGTAATACCTAATTCTACCCTCATTGTTACTCCTTTAACAATGATAACTTTTTTTATAATATGAAAGTATCAAACGAGCATGCACTCTACCTGATATCAAGTTACAATTGCGGTCCATGGACATATGTAATCGACAACAGGCAAAATCTTACCCAAAATAGGGCCACAGATACATAGTTTTACTTGAAAAGTTAGTTTAGAGGCTTCGTTTAAAATCTCCTTTACCGCAAGAACACAGTAACGATTGACATATTTTTATACAGTAAGGGCCGGCGCACATATGACGGAGCGCAGCGCAGAGCATTTTTCACTGTCAAACTATTATCGTCATTGTCCCCTTAGTAATAATATCCAAAATTAAATTCCAGCAATTTTTTTCTTAGGAGCATGGAAGTGACCACATGCGAACGGTAGCGCGCAGGAGCGCGACCGCGCGCGCACGACGCGCTACTCCGCAAGCGTCCGCTTTTGCAGTAATTTGCGCGAATTTCGGCTAGTGTGTGATTCGTTTAGAAAATTTCGCGGGCACGCTCTGCGCTGCGCTCCGTCATGTGTGCGCCGGCCCTAATAGATCAAAAAAAATGACGACCCGCGTGGCGGAGCTGTTATCATACCGGTCTGACGCGCAATGGTTTCCGGGTTCGATTCCCGGCCAGACCTGTATCTGAATGATGAATTTAGATTCATGTTCTGGGTCTTGGTGTTTGTGTCTTCGACTTGTATGTGTCCATGGTCCACCCACCACACAGGAGAAAATCCTAGTGTGTGTCCATACCATACCAATCCATAGCTCCTATGAGTGTATAAAGCGTGTTTTAAAAAACAGTCAAAAATCGTTCATTTAAACAAAGCTGTGGTATTTTACAATAATTGGCATTTTTCCTGGGAAGTTCGACCACCTTCAGCTAATTTTTTTATTACTCTTTCATATTCGTTAGTATAAATGCTTATATTTTTTTTATTTAAATGTTTCCATTATAAGTAAGTAACAGAAATATCTGTTTCTTATCATTTGAACTCGGTGCCCTAATAAAACCAGGTTTAAAAATACCCACCGACCGGTTCCCAGAACAATTGTTTTCGTATTGTATCCTTTTGATCTCGACAACTGAATATCTTTGGTTTCCAGGGATCGATGTGATTCCAGTTATATGTTACCCATGCTTTGTATATGGGTCATAGGATGAAAGGGTATGAGATTGAAAGGGAATTTTAAGACTTCATATGTTACATTTAGATAGAAGACGTGGTGCAGCTTGATATCACTATCTGCTAGGATCCAGGTTTGATCACTGGTTAATTAGAAGTCTAATGTCTGTCTTAAATGTTTGAATGTTTATGTATTTATTAGTTTCTGCCCTTGAAGATTACAAACAGTTTTGTCCTTTGCGGAATAAATTGTAAGCTTGGACGGGGACCGAAGCCGGAATGCTCTGCGTATCATTGATCTTTATTACAATTTGGAAATTATTACAATTTATTTAAATTAGAGAAATATTGGAGCTACTTTGGACAATATGGAGTTTAGTTTTTTAATTTAAAATTATGGTCGAATTTCGACCGTTGCGACGGGTGACTAGTTTTTTGAATTACCTTTTCTAGATAGCATCACAGACCTCGCTAAACAATGTTTGAAAATGTGTCGTTAAGGTCGGAAGTTACCTTGCCAACATTGTTTATTCGCATACGTTTTCTACCCTTGCTGCGGACGGAGGAGTATTAAAAATTAGATCGTTATAATTTATGTAGAGAAGGAGTACGAGAAGCTAATTTTTTTTCAAATCACTACATAGTATAAAACAAAGTCGCTTCCCGCTGTCTGTCCCTATGTATGCTTAGATCTTTAAAACTACGCTACGTATTTTAATGCAGTGTTTTTAATAGATAGAATGATTCAAGAGGAAGGTTTACATGTATAATACTTGCATAATATAGTGGAGGAACACTGAAATTTTTAGGTTTTTGACTTTTAGGCGATGCATAAAATACACTAAAACACATAACACACGCTATCGTTCATTTGACTCATGTAATATAATGAAATCACAGTCATAACGTCAAAAATGTCAGATGTCTTTATCAAAATACCTGTTATTGCCTTTAAATGAATCTTGGTCAATTAAACCTCTTTTAACCTTTAACGAGTATATTTAATATAACTCAACTATAATACAAATTTATTGAATTTAAAGAGATGTTCGTGCTACTTTGGACAATATCAAGTTTAGTTTTTGAGATGAATTACGGTCGAATTTCGACCGTCGCGACAGGTGACTAGTACCTATATATTATATATGTATATTAACAACAAGTCTGTGTGTCCATCACTCATGTGTATGTCCGGCACCTGTGCCTTGTCACCCACACACAAGATAAATAACGCCATTGAGATTATAACACATGAATGGAGTCGTTTTCATTGATTTATGTCTTCGTGGTGTACTAGAAGTATCTAGTATTATTGTGTAACGTATGGAGTGAATACAAGAGTACTAGTGCTAAATATGCACTTTGTGAAAATAATGAAAAACTTGTCACCAGTCGCAAAGGTCGAAATTCAACCGTAATTTAAATTAAAAACATTGACTTCATAGTGCCCAAAGTAGTATCAATATTTTTTTCAAATTTAAATAAATTATAATAATTTAAAGTGATTTTGAAAGCACCCGTTAAAGGTAAAAAAAAGTTTATTAAAAACACTGCATTTAAGAGCAATAGCGGGTATTTTGACAATTACATCTGACATGTTATGTGCTTTCATAGTAAGACATAGAATGTTTTATTTCGTTTATTATGTATGTCTTTGTGACAAATGCACGGTAGCGTGTGTAGTGTGTTTTAGTTGTTTTTATGTATGTTATATGCATTATTTGAAAAAAATATTAACATTCTGCACTCTTTCTCTACGTCCACTATAACAGTGCAAAATTTCATACTAATCGGTCCGCGGCGTATTTCTTAAAAATGCACCATAAGTTTTTGCTACACGTATTAATATATCATGAAAAATTCTATACTTATCATAGGAAGTTTCACTTACGATTTGGTACAAAGTCTTTAGGACTCGGGAGTAGCAACGCATCTGTAATTAATTTCAGATAGAAACTCTGTTTTATATGAAGTTGCTTACAGTTGTCCTTGGCCGGCAGTGCCCACTTACTATCAGGTGCACTGCATACTTCTTTGGTACTTTAATCTTGTAATTTCACTACTACAGACGAACACATTAGCAACTGGTGTAAATCGACGATCTTAGAACAGTATCTCATATGCTTCGCGTTAGAGACGTGCAATAATCTGGAACTTGTAGAAATGTCTGTTAATTTAACTACATTTAAATGACTAAAACATTTGCCTTTTAAACAAGTCTCACATATCTTTAACGGCATTTATTACCATATTCTGAACAAAATAAGAAGTAAGAATAAGCAGTGAAGTGATACCAAATGTGACTTTGGCAAATGACGGTGATGTCACCGTTCGGAGTGGTCCGGCGGCCGCCGTGGTCTGGTTTTGTATTCAAATTTGCAACACGATTAGATTAATGGTATAATTTGTAAGAATTTACATCGACTTGCAAATTGTTAACCTTAGCATTTTTTTCCGACTGTGTCAAAAGGGTCTTTTAAGCGTACGTATGTATATTTCTTTGTACTAGTCACCCGTCACAACGGTCGAAATTCGACCGTAATTTAAATTTAAAAAACTAAACTTCATATTATCCAAAGTAGCACGAATATTTCTCAAATTCAAATAAAATGTTATCATTTTCAAGTAATTTCAACACATTAGTTAAATATAAAAAGAGGTTTACTTAGCTAAGCCGCATTTAAAAACAATATCGGGTATTTGTTATGTGTTTTCATAGTAAGACATTGAATGTTCTATTTTGTTTATTAATTATGTGTTTGTGACAAATGCACGGTAGTGCGTGTAATGTGTTTTTAGTTGATTTTATGTATGATATATCCATTGTATGAAAAAACTATTAACATTCTACACTCCTTCTCTACGTCCACTATAACCGCGCAAAATTTCATACTAATCCGTCCGTGGCATATTGCTTAAAATGCGTCACAAGTTTTTGCTTCACGTATTAATATGATAATAATGTATGTCCCTGTGTAAATCAGCCTTTACCTCTTAATAATACGTATAGTGACAATGCACTAATCATAGGAATTCATTACCCCAATAATAAAATGAACTTAAGCCGCAAACGGGTTTCCTTACTGTGACATTGACTTCAAGATAAACAGTTGTTTGTTATAGCGTTTCGAACTTGGATTGATATGACTCGGATTCTACGAAATAAGCGAGACAAACTTGGTAGGTGTAATAAGGATTTTCACACTCAGTCATCCTTACGACTGTGTTCTACCTCAGGTAGGACCCTTATATTTTTTTAACATAAGAATGAAGTAGCAAACGAGCCTGTAGTTCACCTGGAAATAAATCTATGTAATAATACGTGAACCAAAAACTTATGATTCGTTTTTAAGATACTTGCCGCAGACGTAGGAGTATGAAATTATGCACGGTTACAGTTGATGTAGAGAAAGATTGCGCAATGCTAATATTTTTTCAAATAATGCATAAAACATACATAAAATCAACTAAAAACACATTACACACACTACGTAGCATTTGACACAAACACATACACAATAAACGAAATAAAACATTCAATGTCTTACTATTAAAACACATAACGTCAAAAATGTCAGACGTCTTGTCAAAATACCCGCTATTGCTTTCAAATGCAGCTTAGCTAATAACATCTCTTTTTACCTTTAACGGGTGCGTTCTAAATAACTTGAAATTTTGAATTTGAGAAATATTCGTGCTACGTTGGACAATGAACGTTTCGGTGGACTAAGCGACGCACGTGTAATTGACGTTAGATAGAACATTTGTTCTGTGTTGGCATTGGCAGTGACGACTTACTATCAGGAAGCCTAAACCCTCGATTGACCACTTCAATTTCATGCAGAAAATAAACAAAATGTCGTCTCAATAACAACTCCTCGTTTCGGATGAAGTCATCACCGGTCATTTATTCCCCGCATCCGAATCTCAGTGGACAATAGCGGTGATGCGATGGCTAGCGTCATTCGTGGAAGTAAACAATCTAGACAAACATTCAACATTGGATGATTTAAGAGGTGTTCGTTTTTGGTGACATTATCTTATGTTAAGTCATCTTGAAACATTATTTTATGTTTCAAGGTGGTAGAACCAGTGTAGTTCGACCGCGGAGGTGCCACCGCCACACCTATTTCTGTCGTGAAGCATTTCTTGCGTTTCGATAGAAGGGTGTGGTTGGCGGCACACTTTCACATGAAGCGACCATCATAGTCTAGGGAGTAGCAACGCATCTGGGATTGACTTCAGATGGAACCCATGTTCTGTATGTAGTTGATTACAGATGCCATGGGTGGCAGTGACCACTTACCATCAGGTGGACTGCATGCTCGTTTGTTACTTCAGCCAGATAAAAAAAAAGTCAGTGGCTTCATCGTTTTCAGAAACAAGTCATGCTTCGCGCTTTGAATCTTTTTTCCGTCCTATTGTTGTCCCAATTGATACAATTAGGATTGATATATGGTCTCTTACGCTGACCAAGTGCGTTTTGGTAGATTTCACAAAACTTTTGACAGCTTTTCTTACAGAACTCTCTAAGGTAAAGGTCCCTTGTCGATATTTTCCTCCACTGAAAAGCAGTCATAATTGATATTTTTATTTCGCATAGCATTTTGAAAAATAAGTGGTACTTGCATGGGATAAGATTGAGAGACGGTATTTCGACCATTAGACCATCATTGCTCTCATCCGGACTCTTTTATGACTTTCTCGTTGGAGTCTTATTTGACTGACAAATTCTCATTAAATTAGAAATTAGTTTTAGTTGAAGTAACTGTAGCGTTATTACACTTAGCTTAAACCATAAAACAATAAATGACCAATTAAATTAAAAATGATATTTTTAAACAAGACGGGCACTTTTAGCGATTACCGTTTTCAAACTATCTTATTTTTATGGTAATAAATGTAGTGATTGGCTAAACCCTGACGCTTCCCGTGGTGACTTCGAAGTAAGTATATGACAACAATTTTAATTTAAGAATTGATGTTGTTTAAAAACATCAATTTATTTCTTTGATATTTTTCAAATTTTGCGAAATCAAATGCATTATACGCATTTTGTACGTAAAGATTTTCCTGTTTTAATTATATGAATATGATTCATGTTATCATTCATGTGGTGTCTGCGTTTCGAATAGTGTCAGTCTTAAGTAGCACCACTCGTTTTCCAAAATCCAAAATATTGGCTCTATCGTCCTCCTGTGTAACATCACCCAGTGCGGTCATCAATACGAATGCTCGGCACAGTGATTATATTACAGTAAACCTCTTAAAGACTGAGAGATGGACGGATTAACAATTTATTGAATAAAATCTTATCTTAATTGTTAATTATATTTACAACTTTTCTGGTTCCATTTTAGGTTCACCACCATCATTCATTCATCTATGTCTAAGTAATATGTGTATTATTTTATTAGTATATCATGTCTCTGTAAATTAATTTTGTTATATTCTAATCTAATAATCTTATGACATAATACTTGTAATCTTATGACATTTACCATTAATTTAATAACGATAATGTGTAATGTTATATTTTAAATCTACACTAACGAATTAGATGAAATGTTAGTTAGTTGTCTGTAATGTTAGTTGTAAGTTTTGTAATACATAAATAAAGTAGAATGTTTTAAGGGCTTTGATAATTTCTGTCATCAGAAGCAAAGAAGTATCTATGTCATCGGTTTTCAGGATATTTTTGGTCGAAAATCCACCATTCTTCTCCAAAACAATAGGAATCGTCTCTTCCCTACAGAATTTATTTACAGAATGTTGTTTCCATTGTTTAAGGAGATGGATATAGTTTCTCTGTCCCTTGTCGTTAATCCATTATCGTCGCACTGCTGGGCACGGGTCTTTTCTCAGAATGAGAGAGTTATAGGCCATACTCCACCGCGCTGGCCAAGTGCGAATTGGTGGTCTCTGTCCCTTACCAAACCTGAAACAATGGCGGTGATGCAGTCATAACGTCATCCGTCAGTTACAATGTAAATATTATCCGATCCGATCCTTGCTGCGACCGTTTTATTATCGAATGTTTACAAATATCTAACACCGTTTGTTGTGTTTAGTTTGGCTCGCGTTTCGGATAGAGTCGGACGTTTTCGGTTTTATTTGCAAACGGCTATGTGGCCGATATTCGACGTTTTGTCATATCGATATCAGTAAAGAAACATTTTTTTTGATTTCAGTAGTTTTATGGTTATCGATTATAGGTTGGACTTAGTTGTCTCTAGTATCTTTCTCTCTTGTCGTCGTGGTTTGAAAGTAATTAGAAACTGCTTTAGATTTACTTGTACTGATTTAGTTTCGTTTATTTATTTTATAATTATTTTAGCTTTCTAGTGTAGTTTTTTTAAGTATATGGAATATTAAAATTAAGTCTTAACTTTGAGTATTTTGTTCGTTTTCGTTTTGTTAGAACGCTTGGTGTAACTAATTCTCCATTTTGATTTAATGAATTTATTTGACACTTTATTATACCTTACAATTTTAGTATAAAAGGCTTAATGCTAAACGCATTTTCTACCAGTACCTTTTAGGCTAAACAGAAAACATACATATAACATACATTGAAAATGGTTTTTCTTTACGTTGCCATGGATTAAACCCGTGTCTATTTTTGACCCAACCGTGGCCGGTATCAGCCTTGCAGATAGTTTTGATATCCGATACAACGGTCACTCACGATGCGTCATGTCTGAAAATCCTTTGAAGTGTCCAGAACGTAATTAAATTTGATTATGTAATATTTTCTTTTCGCTCATTAACGAATCTGAGTTACTGTGGAAATACAGTGGCCATTGCTCCATCATCGTCATCAAAAAGACGTCTTACTTCTTCATGATTATTATTTATATTTAAAGGTTTTTATTTAGATTCATCTGTATGATTCATTCAACGTTTCTTCTCTTTTTTGTTAAATTTTACGTGTCAAATCTTACCTGTCAAATCTAAGCCTCTACGGTTTTCGATTGAGATCTACAATTTACGATTCCGTAATGTTCTGTATGTCATACATAATATGCAAAAAAATTCATACAGTATTTATTTTTTTAATAGTGGTTTAACTTTTTTGACGACCCGCGTGGCGCAGCGGTTACCATATCGGTTTGACACGCAGTGGGTCCCGGGTTCGATTCCCGGCCGGACAGGTATCTGAATAATGAGTTTATATTCTTGTTCTGGGTCTGGGTGTTTGTGTATTCGTCTTTGTGTGTGTCCATGGCACCCACGACACAGGAGAAAATCCTACTGTGGGGCTATGAGTGTAGTAAGCGTTTAAAAAAAGCGTTTTTTTAGCTACCTAACTACTTTACTGTGATCTACTCTGTCGGTCATATGATTTGAATAACGTTGAGAACAGATCCCAAAATAAACATAACCTAGACGGACATAAAACTTGTTTTTTTACATCTTTGTAAATATTACACGGATAATGAAGACTAACTGTAAACCAATAACTGGTTATCCAAATTAAAATATTGTGATAGGTGTGATTTAATACTAGAAAATATTACCGGACGCGGACGACCCGCGTGGTGCAGCGGTTACCATACCGGTTGACGCTCAATGGGTCCCGGGTTCGATTCCCGGCCAGACAAGTATCTGAATGATGAGTTTAGATTCCTGTTCTGGGTCTGGATGTTTGTGTATTCGTCTTGTGTGTCCATGGTACCCACGACACAGGAGAAAATCCTACTGTGGGGCTATGAGTGTAGAAAGCGTGTGTGTGTATTATCCCGACATTGGTTCATTATAAAATCAATGTCCTAAAAATAATTAAATACAATAACCGTTATAATAAAATATTGTAATTACAACATTATTATATTAAATATTCAAGTGATAGTCTAAGTTAAACTCAAATGTTATAAACTAGGTATATGCCGCGGCTTTGCCCGCTTCAGTCAGTTTAGCACGGTAATCATTATACTGTGTGTGTAGGACCAAGACTCACTGGATAATCATTACCTAGACACTACGTCATAAGCTATGTGTGCCAAAAATCACTGAAGTTCGACGTGTAATTTTTGCGTGAAAGTGTAACATACATACATCCTTATAAACTTTCGCTATAAAAAAACGCGCTTTCTACACTCATAGCCCCAAAGTAGGATTTTCTCCTGTGTCGTGGGTACCATGGACACATAAGACGAATACACAAACACCCAGACCCAGAACAGGAAACTAAACTCATCATTCAAACACCTGTCTGACCGGGAATAGAACCCGGGACCCATTGCGCATCAGACCGGTATGGTAACCGCTCCGCCACGCAGGTCGTCAGGTAAACATTATGAAATGATAAGATTAGAGCAACTGTGTAGAAAAACGTCCATAGCTAGGCTACAGGAAAACAGTAGAAATATGCTCTCCGATTGAACAACCTGATGACGATGATGACGACCCGCGTGGCGCAGCGGTTACGATACCGGTCTGACACGCAGTGGATCCCGGGTTCGATTCCCGGCCAGACAGGTATCTGAATGATGAGTTGAGATTTTTGTTCTGGGTCTGGGTGTTTGTGTATTCGTCTTTGTGTGTGTCCATGGCACCCACGACACAGGAGAAAATCCTACTGTGGGGCTATGAGTGTAGAAAGCGTTTAAAAAAAAAACCTCGCTTGACTGCTCGGAAATCTATCAGCGCCACTGACGTCAATACTCAGAAGTTCGATGTTTGACTTGGATCAAGTCTGATGAAAGGTACATGGAATTCGATTGTAACTACCCACGTATAGGTGTAACACTGGTACTAGTGTACCCGTACGCCTTGAAGTATTTTTGACATTGAGATGAGTAAGCTCTCGTAAATCTGGTTGTTATCTTATGAGCAGTGATAGCCTGATGGTTGAATGTCGGAATTATAATCGAGGATTCGAATTCCAAGCACTACCGTTTTTCTGAAAGTGTTGTGAATATTAGAATTAATATCACTATAATGAAGCTTTAAAGTGAAGGAAAACATCGCGATAAAATTTATACACCTGAGAGTTATCTAAAAAAGACCTCAAAGGTTTATAAAGTGTACTGATTCGCACTTGGCCAGCTCAGAAGACTATAAGTATAATCTATCCCATATTAAAAGAAGACCCGTGTTAAGCAATAGGATAATAATTGATTAACGACATTATCGATATGGATATGCATGGATGCAAAGGAAAGAAATTAGAGGAGGTTACTAATAAGTTTTGCTTTAAAAAGGAAAGATAAAATAATGAGGAACTTAAAAATCTATGAAGTACGCGCACGTATATCAAGTAACGCAAGTATCAAGTAACGCACCCTTTGCCGAAGTGGTGGAATATAACGAATTTGTAATTTTAATAGTAGTTGTCCCTTGTGGAATCGTAGTCATTACATTTAATTTAATTATACTCATTACAGCTGGTAGTGGTAGTTAATTGAATTAACATCTCATTGATTGCGGTTGAACTTATACGATTTGATATATGAGCTTTGGCTTATTTGATATTTGAGCCAACCGACATCACACCGACATGGCTTACACTGACTGTGAACCTTCAATACATTCCGTTTATAAGTACGGGTCACTTGACACAATTGGTGGGATTCTGACCGTTTTCCAAAATGTTCTTGTGGTGGAGAAATATTTTTCCTTACATTTTCGTACAATTGTTGTAGAAGGTAGCGAGCAGTCCACCATATGATATTTTTTTTCTGCCGCCCATGGATAAACAACTAAGATACTTATCAGTAAGCAATTGTATAGTAGAACAACACTAACTGGAACAACAACAGCAACTGTATAGTAGAACTGTAAGATAGAACAGCGGTTCTTGAAGTCAAACAAAGATGCGTTGCTACTCCCGAAGACTATGATGGTTGTCTCATACAAAAGTAAGCCGGCAACCACACCATAGTAACGAAACGCAACGTACTACCGGGTACGTTGATAATAACTAGAATAGATTGATAATAACTAAAAAACTATTATCCATTCGTCTAAAATCTAGTGGCTACATGTATATAATTGACCATGTCTGAATTTTTAACCATGAATGACCAGTTATACTTCTCGGCTTAAGAGAAGAACGGTTACATAGAGCTAGTGGCGGCTCACTAAATCCATCGCGCCTGGCGCAGCTGTTATATGTGTTCAGAAACGATGTCTAAATTTTCAATTCCATGTTCCTCTTTTCATTTTATCGACTGCTCGTTTTATCGAGAACCACGATTCCTATTACAGTTTGTTTTATAAATATGTCTAAGCTAGCGCCTTGTAACACCTTTAGTGATTAGCTTACGTCTATCTAGTTCTTGATTTACTTCACGTTCAATTGTGGGAAAAAGTTAATTTGAGAATTCAACGGAAATTTTCATTCATAAGAATTTATTTGTGAAACTATTTACATTCTGACTAGTACTCATTATTTGAACAACGTTCGATTGGTATAAATAGATTCTCTGCATACTACAGACTCGAAAATATAGTGAAGTGTTTAGTTAAAAAATACTAGTTTTTATCAAGATGATCGTTGACTTTAATAGTTATATTATTTTTTGAGCAGTGATAGCCTAATCGTTAAAACCTCGATCGGTTCGAGGTTTGAGGTTCAAACCCAGGTACGCACCACTGATTTTTCTAAAATTATGTGTGTGATTCAGACCCGAAGATTAATATTAAGGTCTTTACGAAATATGAACTATTTCGTAAAGACCTCGAAGAAAGAGTACATCATAAATACGTTTCTAGATTACGATATTAGAATTTAGAAGTAATTTTATTGTCATAACTGTAACTGGATTACTAGAATCGTTATTTTCGAAAATATCTAAACGTAATACAATGCGTTCGTCCATTAATATGATGAATTGTTTATATGTAAATCATAAATCTAAACGATTCAATGTAAAGTGTGTCTTTATACAAACCATTCGGAGTTCGTGTGAACTGTGAGAATCTTAGTTTTCATGAGAAATATCTAGCGTGTGAAACGGTAAGTACGCCGTAAAGGTGTAATGTAACATCAACATCAGTTTCGAGTGAGTCTATTTTGATAGATTCTAATGATTTGTAAGATTTTTTCGCATTTCAATATACTACGCATATACCATTAAGTTAAGCTGTAACTATTCATGTAGTGTCTTAAAATAAAGAAAATTCCCAAGGTGCTAGAACCAGTGTTTTTCGACCGGGGAAGTACCACCGCCACGCCTATTTCTAGCGTGAAGCATTTCTTGCGTTTCGATGGGAGGGTGTGGTTGCCGGCACACTTTCACATGAGGCGACCATCATAGTCCTCGGGAGTAGCAACGCATCTGTGATAGACTTTAGATGGAACCCATGTTCTGTATGTAGTTGATTACAGATATGCATGGGCGGCAGTTACCACTTACCATTAGATGGACTGCATGCTCGTTTGCTACTTCAGCCAGATAAAAAAAAATAACTCCTCAATCTAACCCTCTTGAATGCTTTGGATGGATCAGAAATAATATTATTTACATTTCGTCATTTACATCATTATTATCTGATTACGATCGTCTTTCTTCCGTAGAGATAGATACAGAGATACGTTCATTTAGGTTTCGCAGGGCAGAATTCTATGTGGTTTGGCTCCAGCGTGATTACCCCTACACTTATTTGTACCATATATATCAGTGTTAAGATCTGTTATGTTTTGGTCTTTAGGGTTTTAGTTAAAGCTTTATACTAAACACTAGAATACCCGGCTAACTTCGTTCCGTCTAAAAGTCAAAAATCTAAAATTATCAGTGTTCCTCAACTATATTATGCATATATTATGCAAAAAACCTTCCTCTTGAATCAATCTATCTATTAAAAAAACTGCATTAAAATCCGTAGCGTCGTTTTATAGATCTAAGCATTCATAGGGACAGACAGCTGGAAGCGACTTTGTTTTATACTATGTAATGCTAGTCCTCAGTGAATGTAACACATCTGTAGTCGACCTGTAGATGTCTCTTCATCCTTCCAATTACTCATCAGTAGTTGCATTTTTTTCTAATTGACCTCCTTATAATAAGGCATTAAATTGAAGGTTAAATTGGGACATCTATTAAATATTCTACAAAATCGAATAGCGTGTCCGTAACAGTTATAGACTGAGTGAAATTTTAGTTACGGTCATTGATATTTAGTCATCGTTAATTATAAAACGGCTATTAATCACTTGATTACTCTATAACTTGTAGAGACTGAGATATTGAGATCACAAAATTGAACTAAATTTGATGATGATTTTTAAATAAAGATACAAAATATAAATCTTCCCAAGAATAATCATTTACGTTTTAAGATTAGTGTTATCTAAAACGTCTCAGATAAGTTGGGTTCCCTTAACATACCATTTTAAAGGTGGTAGAACATTGTAGTTCGACCGGGGAGGTACCACCGCCACACCTATTTCTACCGTGAAGCATTACTTGCGTTTCGATGGAAGGGTGTGTTTGCCGGTACACTTTTATATGAGGAGACCATCCTAGTCCTCGGGAGTAGCAACGCGTTTGTGCGTGACTTCAGATGGAACCCATGTTCTATATGTAGTTGATTACAGATGTCTAAGGGCTTCAGTGACCATCAGGTGGACTGCGTGCTCATTTGCTACTTCAGTTAGATAAAAAAAAAACATGCGTGCGTACAAAGTACACATGTCAGAAGTGAAACTTCTTTGGCGAACTAATTTATAAATCTTGTTTATATTTATACAAATCTAAAACTTTAAATTTCCAAGATTAAGAGGAAGGGAAAAAGGCGTGATACGACGTTCGCTCTGTCTCACTTTTTTCTCTCAATCTTTCTCACTCGCTTGCTCCCTACTCTCACTCCACGGCTAGTTGCTCATGCTACGTTCGCCTTGTCTTACTCTCTCTCAATCGGTCTCGATCACTCTCTCTCTCTTTTCCGACACTTCCGTTACATACCGGCGTGACGTTTCATCTGTAAAAATTTTACCCTCATGCGCCTAAAGAAGTTTCACTTCAAAAACCGTGTTCGTAGATACTACTCAAATTGCGATGTTTTACTATATTCACAAAATTTTATTTTCTCATAAGGTCTCAACTATTCTCATGCAATATGACATTAGTCTGACGTGGCAACCGATCAGCGGTCAACAGGTGTCTCTCGTACGTCACACCAAGTAACACTATTTTCGGTTTAATGTGCAACCAACTACTAGGAAATCATGTTTGCTGAAGAGCGTCTTTGATGTTCCCACGTTGTATTGTTTGGCGTTCTTGTGCTGATATTTTTGTGATTTTCTTTTTTGTTTTTGGACTGCGCTCGTGTCATGAATTCCTAATTTATACCACGTACAACGTAACTACGAATTTTAGGCATTTCTTGTTTAATACGAGTAACTATGTATAATTGATTTGTTTCACAGGTTTTTTTAATTATTTTACGTTGCAAATTATGAAGTACATTTCGACTATTTTTGGCTTATTAAATTCAATTTAGCTAATTAGGTGTAGTTGTTAAAAATAATTAATTTAATTCTGTTATTTCCTTTTATTTTTTAATTAATTAAAAGTCAATTAATTTGTACAAACATGAATATAATTACTCGTATTTATTTTGTTTTTTTTCTAAAATATAACTTAAATTGGAGATTGATCTACTTGTCACTCACTCATATCACTTATACTCATACTCAAAAACCCAGATATCATACATTTTCTGCTATATTTATTTTTGCTACGTACCTGGGTAATTGTCAAACGAATTTGATTACATACTGTAGCAAAAATTTAAAGGAAAAAAAACATTACGTAACATTATAATTCTAATTGCACACCATGATGTCACCGTTTCCGAACGTTGGAAACAAAAGGGGGAATTAACGTCGTTAATTACCGTCATAGCTGAAACCAATCCGCCGATAAATAATCGCGAATATGGTACTGCCATCTCCGCAGCTATGGAATTTGGCTAACACGTACCTTTTCGCCATATGTTGACCCTGACAATAAACCTCACAATTAATCAACCAAATTACTTAAGAACCAATCAAACGCAATTAAAATTAAATCCTATACGATTAAGATATAACTCAATTTATATTGGTTTTAAGCGACGTTTAAGTCGTTTCAATTCGCACCGTGTATAACTCGTCGGGTGTCGCCATCCCGCTCTATTGTTAGTGTTGTTTTATCGCTTTCTCTCTCCAACGATCATTCAGTTTTAAGTGCACAGGTGCATACTAGTTCCGTCTCGCTCGCACCGCTTGTTTATGTCGCCCGCGTCTCGCGGTGCCTCGGCCGGGTCAGTCTCCCGGTGCGTGTGACGAGTGAACGACGTTGCCGTTTTTGAATTTCGAACTTTATTAGAAAGTGATTTTGAATTTTGAATGTTTTGTTTTGTTTTTTATTTCTCTCATCGCGAGTGGCATTGACTTTGTGTTGTGACGTAATAATTTATGAGTGTGGTGTTTGGTGTATGTGGCATGTGCTCTTGGTGTTCATATGCTCCTAGTGTTTGGATGTATGATGCCCTTATTGTGTTCTGTGGCACACGACCGGCTGGCTAGTTCCCCGTAAATGGTATTGTTTGCAACTTTTAGTATGCATTTAGGTATGTAGTGTACTTTCGAATTGAATTTTATCCTTCCATGGGATTGGTCGCTCGTCAAAAAATTTGGAAAATCCTCTTGGATCATTCTTAATTTGAATTAGGAACACATAAATTGAATTTGGTCAAATCAATAAAACAATGACTGAATAATTATATTTTCAATATTAAATACTATTGAATATTATAAAAGTGATTTCTTTGCTATATTTTAATAGATGATACGTTAAAATTATGACGAATTATAACCAAGACACGTTTTGGCTATTATTAAAATGTATATGAAACTTATCACCAATGAAGCGTGTCCTTCAGTTTTATGATAGTGAGCGATCGTGTGAAGCATATATAAAATTATTTTAATAATAACTGATTTATGTTAACCGTTATTGTAATTTAACGGTTATCGTTATCTTGAACGATAAAGGCAATATTGTGAGCTTTATCATCAACCCATTATTGTCCCACTGCTGGGCACGGGTCTTCTCTCAGAATGAGAGAGTTTTACGCCATAGTCCACCGCGCTGGCCAAGTAAAAATTGGTGGACTTCACACACCTACGAGACTTATTTTTTTTTTAAAGAACTCTCGGGTGTGTAGGTTTCCTCACGATGTTTTCCTTCACCGAAAAGCAGTGATAATTAATTTTTAATACACACATAAATCAGTGGTGCGTGCCTGGGTTGGAACCTCGGACCTCCCGATTGAGAGGGCAAGTTTCAACTATTAGGCTATCACTGCGCTTAGGGAGGTCAGGGAGCCTATTTACATGAGAATTCTGCAAAAATGTCATCAAGAAGTCTACTGACCAGCAGTTATCGTGGTTAAGTCAGATTTAAACCTCGACGACCTAACGAGCGGTTACTACACCGAACTCGCAGTCAATTCCGGGTTTGATTCCCGGCCAGACAGGACGTTAAAATTCTCGTTCTGGGTCTGAGATTGTGTATTCGTATTTGTGTATGGCACTCATCACATAGAAATCCTAGTGTCCGACTATAAGTGCTGAAATCGTTTTTTATCAATCCATTTTAGTCCCAATGCAAGGCTCATCCTTCCCTCCGAATGTGACTAGGCCGTAGTTCACTGCACTAGTCAAGTGCGAATTGGTAGACTTCACACACCTTTGAGATTTTTTTTATTTAGAGAAATCTCAGGTGCGTAGGTGTCCTCACGATGTTTTCTTTCACTGCAAAGCAGTGATAATTGTTTTCTAATACGCACATCATTTTTAGAAAAATCTATGATGCTTGTCTGGGATTTGAATCTTGGATTCTAGATTGAGAGTCTGATGTCCTATCGCTGATCGTCTTTTCACTCATTTCTCTGTTAGTGAAGATCCGTACTCATCGGTGGAATAGTAATTTTAGTCACTATTTCTTCACTTTTGAAGAAAGGTTAGCAAGTGACGGTCACGTTTAGCAGAAGTCGCTCCCAAACATTTGATCAATAACCCTAAGAGAGATAACTCGATGAATGTAAAAACAAAAAACTTGTAGCAGAGGTGCCAATTATTATCGATGACCTACCCTCAACGATTGACCTTGTACGTTCTAAAATAGACCTCAAAAAGCTTTAGGACTAATGACTTCTTCATTGGTCCTGCAAACTTAAGCTAATATATATGACGTAATAAAATTCACAGTAATAATGCAGTTACTGTGTTTCAAATTATCTTATCTGTAATGTATATGTACTCATATAAACGTACATACAACTTTCCCATGAAATATATGTTCCGCTGAGGTATTGGTCGTGGGCGTTCGTAGATAAGTATCCACTTAGGCCCCTCCTCAAAAATATGTTACCCAAGACACTCGGAATTTGCTTGGGTAATGCTCGTGATTCCAAGAAGTCATAGTATATGCCATAGGAACTAGGTGCAATTATCTATGATTACTTAAGTAATCACTCGCTGATTCAATTTCTTGATCTCATATTTGAGAAACTTCGGGATAAATAATGTATTATAATGTTTTTTTATAGAAATGCGACGTAGGGTCAACAATTTTGAGTCAATTCGTCGATACTTTTGAAATATTTCGAATGCTAAAAGAAGTTAATATTTTATAGGTACATAAGTTAATAAAATACATATATAGATAGAAATATAAGTATGGAAATCATATGATATAGATATTATAGAATTAGACAACACCAAAATAGTAACCAAATCATTCACTATCTTTTCCGAGGAGTAGTATTTGATTGTGGAAATCAAAGCAAAAGAAGACAATGAGATATAAGTAATCTTAATCTATCAATATGTCGTAATCTAATCGTATCATTTGATTTAAAAAATTCGGAAAAATAATATATAACTCAACACAATCCTTTTAATATAAAGGCGAAAATTTGTGAGGATGTGTTTGTTTATTTCTTTATTCAAAAACTACTGGACGGATTATGCTGAAGTTTCGCACAGAGATAGCTTATGATATGAATTAACCAACGACAACACAGCCTAATAGACACCGCATCTAAGGCGAACACTTTCGGGCAACACATCAGTCTATTAGCACTGATATAATAAACCGAGCGCGAGCTACACTTCAGTACGGACCACTTATGTGACCTGTGAACATCGTATTACGAGAATATATATAGCGCGAAATAAATTCTTTAAAAAATAAAAAAAGTGAAGCAAAATGACGTCCTGATCATTAAGATGGTGTAAAAAATGTAGCAAAACATCTAATTTCAAAAAATACGGCATAACATTTCACATGTAAACTATTTTCACAATTATAATTTCAGGAATCAAATTATCTTGGAGCTCAACTTATACTGGTTTTAAACAACGCCCGTTGATGTCTTCTTACAGTGCATCCCTTTCCTTTTCATTAAATTAAATATTTCTATCTTTTTCGTCCATTTTGTTAGTGATGTACACCTCAGCTAACTGATGAAAGATGACAACTAATGCAATTGAATATTACTTGAATTGAATTTAAAATAAATAATTATAGTTTTAAACTTTTAATCATAAACTGTCAATAATTATAGTTATTTGATCATTCATTTGATGACTCTAATGTCTAAATATGTATCTACCAGATTAATAAACCGACTTCAAAAAGGAGAAGGTACTCAATTCGGCCGGTATATATATATATATATATGTACTAGGATTACTCCGCCGTTAGTGTACCGATCTTCATTATTCTTTTTTTATTGTGTAGAAACGAGCTGCCAATTTGTCCCTATTAAATAAGGTTAGGATCCATCTATGGGTTCTCCCAAACCGATCTTGTGCGCGCTTTCCTAACCGTTCACCAAGTAGATATAATGCTAGTCCAGGAGACCTTTCTAAAACCAAGCGTAAGCGATCCAAAAATCGCGAACTACAATATCATACGCAACGACAGAGTGACGTCGAGACTCGGCGGCACTCTGATCTATCATAGGAGGTCCCTGCACTGCACCCCATTAGATCCTCCGGCTCTTACTAATATAGAAGCATCAGTGTGTCACGTGGCAATGACATGACACCAGCCCATCATCGTAGCTTCAGTATATCTCCCCCCGGGGAAATCACTCCTTGAAACCGACCTCAGGGCATTATTTAGCATGGGAGACTCGGTCATTCTGGCCGGGGACTTCAATTGCAAACACCCTAGGTGGAACTCACTTCGCGTTAATACGAATGGCACCCGCCTAGACAAACTTACTGACAAACTACAGTTTGAAATTATAGCTCCCCTCACTCCAACTAGATTCCCGCCAGGGGAACAACCACACCATAGCCCAGACGTCCTAGATATAACGCTTCTTAAGAACGTTACCCTCCAACTTCGCAACATTGAGGTCCTACACGAGTTGGACTCGGACCATCGTCCAGTTCTACTCAGCCTAGGCACTACTCATAACCCTCTCCAAAGGACCAGTCGCATCATCGACTGGCGCAAACTGGACAAAAATTTAGGCTCCCAGGACTCAACAGACCTACTGACGATGCCTCAAATCATTGCCACAACACAGGATGCCAACCTTGCCATTAGCTCCCTGACAAATCACATACGGACTGCTACAGACAAATCGACACGGGACGTAAAGGCGGCGAGCGATCGACGCTTCGAACTCCCTGACGAAATAAAATCCCTCATTACAGCTAAAAATGCTGCCACCCGAAAATATGATCACTTTCCCTCTCCCGTAAACCGTAGGAAGTTAAACTTCTACCAAAGGAAAGTAAAGGAAAGCATAAACGAGATGCGGAATAACAATTGGGGTTCGCTGGTTGAAGCAATCTCGCCATCCCACCAGGCTTACTGGAATCTGGCGAGATCGCTCCGATCAGAGACTGTAGTGTCAATGCCTCCATTGACTAGACCGAACTTACCACCAGCGTTCGATGACTCGGATAAAGCCGAATACCTGGCTGACAGTCTAGAGAGCCAATGTACCCCAAGTACACAACCTACAGACCAATCACACATCGCCCTAGTCGAAGGTGAAGTCGAGGATCGGTCTGGCCGCCCGCCAACCGACCCTCCACTATCGCCAATTACGTTAGATGAAGTGCAAGCAGTTATTAAAGACATGCATGTCAGAAAGGCTCCAGGCCCAGACGGAATTACCAATAAGGTGGTAAAACGTCTTCCTCCATTTTTATTAGGACTTCTAGTGGCAATATTCAACGCCCTCCTATCCAACTGCTCATTTCCAGACGCCTGGAAGGAAGCGGATGTTATAGGAATCCCAAAGACCGGCAAACCGAGGACAATGCCTTCGAGCTACCGTCCCATTAGCCTCCTGAACACGTTAGGGAAAATCTATGAAAAGTTACTTCTGAACCGACTCAGAGCGGTCGTCCAGTCTAAAAATTTACTTCTAGATGAGCAGTTTGGCTTTAGAGCCCAGCACTCCTGCGTACAGCAGGTGCACCGCCTCACGGAGCACATCCTCGTAGGGTTAAATAGAAAAAGATCTAGGGGCACGGGTGCTCTCTTCTTCGATGTAGCTAAGGCGTTTGATAAAGTCTGGCACAAAGGCTTGCTTTATAAGCTTTACCAATTTGGAGTGCCGGATAGGCTCGTGAACATCATACGAGACTTTTTATCAAATCGCCGATTCCGCTACAGAGTCGATGGCACACGCTCATCCCCTCGCTCATTAAGAGCTGGAGTTCCCCAGGGCTCCGCCTTATCCCCACTTCTGTATACGCTTTATACAAGCGATGTCCCTCGCCACCCAAACGTGGAACTAGCTCTATTTGCGGATGACACCGCTCTCTACTACACTCACCCAAAACCCTCAATTGTCACCTCAAAGCTCCAATCCGCGGCTACCGCTTTAGGCGAATGGTTTAGGAAATGGAGAATAGAGGTAAATCCCGATAAAAGTCAAGCGGTCCACTTCGCCAGAAGGGCTTACTACCTCTCGGGTAAAAAGGACTGCTCCCACAGAACCCGACAGATACTAAAACAAGTATCGCTCTTCGGTAAGCCCATCCCTTGGGCTAAGTCAGCTAAATACCTAGGTGTCACACTAGACAATAGGTTAACCTTCACTCAGCACATCAAAATAACGAGAGACAGAGCCGCTTTCGTACTAGGACGACTGTATCATATGTTAGGCAAGAAGAGTAAAATGGCACTTCGTCATAAAGTGACCCTTTACAAAGCTTGCGTTAGGCCCATTATGACTTACGCCAGTGTAGTCTTCGCACATGTAAGGCTCATTGACAGATACCAAAAGCTTCAGAATCGATTCTTACGAATGGCCACGGGCTGCCCGTGGTACGTGCGCAATGTAGACCTCCATAAAGATCTTGAGCTGCCCACCATCGCTCAATACATGAAGCAGCTTTCTAAAAGCTATTTTGAAACAGCTGAAAACCATCCCAATCAGCTTGTGGTCAATGCAGCTAGGTACATCCCTGATAAGGATGCACCCGCTCTGCATAGACGCCCAAAACATGTCCTAGACTATCCTGATGATAAGATCACTGCAAATATCGCCCATCGGCAAGGAGAACCCCCTCCCCGCCCGTTACACATACTCAACAACAACAGATTCTACACACACCGTCCCCGCCGGCGGAGACGAGGACCCCATTACAGCACAACCGTCACAAGGTATCCCCGCGTGATCGGTCGTGCATCGCCAGTGCCCCACATTAGCGCAACTGACCTAAGCCGAGGTCCGTACCTCACAGGAGGTGCCCTTAGGTCAGCCGCAATCCCTATTTAACCAGAGGTGGAAGGCCAGGACGTCGGCATTAGCCGGGTCCGGAACCGTCCCTCCCTCTAGTGAAGGAGGAAGGTCGAGGAAACCGGAAACGGGGACCAAAGCTATCCCTCCCTTCCAGCCCAAAGTCTTCTTGTCCCGGCTAGAGCTTTAGGCTCGCCTTAAAAAACTCGGTGAAGCTGTAAAGGCCACTAGGGCCAACAGTAACTACACATTTGCCAAAAAAAAAAAAAAATCTATGGGTTCTGGAGAAAATGAGGGGAACTCCTTAACCGATAGGAGTAATTGAGTTGTGTGTGAAGATATTTGATGTAGGTTCGAATGAAATTGAATTACTTACTTACTAGCTATGATCTGAAGAACATACGTACATATAGAAATGAAAAAAAAAACTTTTGTATAAAAAGTTTAACCGACTTCCCCTGTCAGCTTTTTTATATAGGATGGGTTAGGTTAGGTTGGAACTTACAAGAAAACATAAAACTAAGCTCGCTGGGCGCAGTGGCGCCCTGCGAGCGGGTGCACTCAGTTCATATGAATTATAAAAATATTGTATGTTATGGCTTAGGTTCATGTTCAATTTGTCATGTAAGGTTGAGATTGAATTAATATTTCCATTTATGTATGCACCATGTTAACTCATTGATCTTATTGCGATACTAGTAAAAGTGAGTTTATCGTCAC
This sequence comes from Spicauda simplicius, assembly GCA_949699795.1. Lineage (NCBI taxonomy): Eukaryota > Metazoa > Arthropoda > Insecta > Lepidoptera > Hesperiidae > Spicauda > Spicauda simplicius. The sequence continues at coordinate 12,104,365 of OX453082.1, read as the reverse complement.
TAAAAAGGGTGAACAAAAATTTTTAAACAAAAAATACAACCGACTTCAATGCAACAAAAAAGTAAAAAATAATCTAAATACATGTTGGTTTAGAGCATACACAGTAGGTACTTAGTAGTAGTCCTGAAGTCGGCGCTCACCATATTTCGCTAGATCACGACGAAACCACATGTGTTATGTAAGCACTGACTTCGGAACTACTACTAAGGAATACCTACTGTGTATGCTCTAAACCAACATGTATTTAGATCATTTTTTACTTTTTTGTTGCATGGAAGTCGGTTGTATTTTTTGTTTAATTTTTTTTTATTTAGTACAAAATTCATTTTAGGAATAATTAATTCATTTTTTGCTTAAATAGATTTTATACAAAAATGTTAGTACTGGTTTGAATTGCGTTATGTAGTGTATTAAAGGTTTAGATTGATAAATGATGTTTTCATTATTTTTCTCAATAATTCAATATTAGTACTACTATACCTACTACGAGCTATTTATTAATCGTCATAATCAATTAAAATTATTTTATTATTTCTAATCAATAACCCATTACAAAAACGTTCCCATCACTAATTGTAATTTATGATTTATTGCGACCTTGAATCGACCAATTGCAATGCTTTCTTTTACCGCTCCCCCGCCCCGCATACCTCAGTGCTTTGACTGAAATGTTTCTTAGTAGAAATGAAGACATGAGGTGTCTATTAGGCTATGTTGTCGCTGGAATTAACACATGGGATCTATACACTATCTTTATTATTATTATTTTTTATTTAGGAAATTTACAACTAACTTACATTCTAATTAATTTATTAACAATACTGAGTGAAAGCCAATTACAAATTTTCACTTATAACATTAAGATGATATTAATGTTCGACAAACATCTAAATTAATTGTTGACTTTGGACGGTGTAACAAAAAGGAAATCAAAAAGGACCATTTATATTATAATAGTATTTACCATAGTAAATGCGACCAAAGGGAGGACCAAAGCTGCAGGAATAGTCTAGATAGATATAATTTATTTAGCTCAAGCAGGAGATTAAAGGCCATAAAATTAAGTATAGTCTTTGATCTACGGTGTGCATTTGACCGTGGTTAAACTGTACAATATATCCTCTGGTTTGCTTCATAGTAGTGCAGTGGCCACTGACTGTGTGACTCAATTAGATGGCCGAGTAAGCTCTACCCAGTAATTCTCATTGATGCGTGATCTAATTATTGTAATAGGCGTTAAGAGTTTCTACGTTAGAAATAGTGATCACGGAGTCAGTTTCTAATAAAAGAACTATTGTAACACGTGTATTGTGTTTATTTGCACCTTTTTTAATTTAAATTTGAAAATAATGTCGTCAAATTGGTAGCTTTTTGTCTATTTAATAGTCTTAAAAGCAATTAATGTCTTGATTATTATTTACGGCGTATTTATACTGATTTTTGATTCAGCAACTTTTACTCTTTAAATATATGTTGGCGGGACACCGCGTATTTATGAAAAACACGTCGCCGAAAATAATTATTTTAGTTAGTTTAAAGATCGAAAATTGTTTGTTTATTAAATTAGCAATATTTAGTGATTTTTAGAATTGTAATTTAGTTTACTCTCCATAAATTTGTTATTGTCACATCACCAAACATTGTTTTTAAAAAATATATACCGGCCGAAATGAGAACCTTCTCCTTTTTGAAGTCGGTTAAAAAGGCGAGCGCCTGCCGGTAGAAAAAGATTCTTGTTTAAGCGTCGAAGCGATCGGACCTCCTCAAGTGTGGATACATCGAAGAAGAATACTCCTGTGTTTTACTTGAAATCTTCAAGAATGGACAGTAATGAAGACCCTAACCTTCCTGGCGTCACATCACGCCCAAATCGTTATATATTTATTTTTCATGGAAATCCAGATCTTTTTCCAATTTTCTGAATACTATCATAATATAAAAATACGAAATTGAATCTTTACACTATAACAGATATACTCGTATATTGTTAATAAATTGCAGTGTCTTAAATTTTATAGTTTCTCTACTGCAATAGCCAAATTATGTACCTATATATTTTTATTGCTGTTCATCTTGTAATACACATTTTATATTCCAAAAGTATAAAAATATGGCAAACTAGGTTATACCCGCGGCGCCGTCCTTTTAGGTCACTATTACCACGTGTATCCCATATGTTAATCCAGGTCATAAACTGTCTATCGAATTTCAGTAAAATCCGAAAAGTAGTTTTTGCGTGAAATACACATTCATCATCACAAACTTTCGCATTTATAATATTAGTAGGATTAAAACGATTAAAACATATTAACTCTAACGCATTGGACTGAATGATCTGTAATGTTAGAAGTAAGTTTGATTGAAATAAATACCTAAATAAATAAAAAACATGCGTGCGTACAAAGTACACATGTCAGAAGTGAAACTTCTTTGGCGAACTAATTTATAAATCTTGTTTATATTTATACAAATCTAAAACTTTAAATTTCCAAGATTAAGAGGAAGGGAAAAAGGCGTGATACGACGTTCGCTCTGTCTCACTTTTTCTCTCAATCTTTCTCACTCGCTTGCTCCCTACTCTCACTCCACGGCTAGTTGCTCATGCTACGTTCGCCCTGTCTTACTCTCTCTCAATCGGTCTCGATCACTCTCTCTCTCTTTTCCGACACTTCCGTTGCATACCGGCGTGACGTTTCATCTGTAAAAATTTTACCCTCATGCGCCTAAAGAAGTTTCACTTCAAAAAAATAGTTAAGATGTTGATCATCTGTAATTGAATGTACTACTGAATTGTAATGCATCTATTGTACTGCTGAATTCAACAGTACCTTCTGTACTTTGAGTCATGATCTTACTTCTTGATAAGGGGTTCAAGTATAATGTATTCTCGGTGGGTCTGTGAGCTGAATTGATAAAGAGAATAAATCAATGAGTTATTGTTAACTGTTTTTATACATAAAACTCTTTCCAATTGTTGATAAGCTTGCAAGAAGTGATTGACTTATGAACGGGCGTCTTCCTTATCTGCATTCAACTGGGAATATACACTAAGTAGGGTTTTGTCATAAGTAAATAGCATCTCATTTTTTAATGTAAGAATCTTAAAAAATAACGAATCATAATAAATCTTAGTAAGACATCGGATTCTAAGCGTGGGAGGTCATATTCCGTACCACCGGGTAATTATATTTTCATTACTCTTATTGTTGTATCACGGAACGTGTAACGGAAGTAAATGTATCCGTTAATTTCGTATTTTCTCGATTTTGTTTTTAACCTTCATTAGAATTTTATTCATTTCGTCTTTTGTTTTTGATTTTATTACGTTTATATACAATGTCTCCTTGTAAGTATAGGTTATATCTAACTGTAAGTTAACAAACATGAGTCTACTCATGTAACGTATTAATTTATTGTGCACAAAAACCCTTAAGTTCATAATAGGATATTTCTCAATGGGATTATCCTTTGCTACTGAATCACCGTATATGATGACGTCTATTTTCGTAGTGATATTAGTAACTATCGGTTCAACAATAACACATCATCGTCGGCTGAGGAGTCTGAAACAGGCGACTGTGACGCATCAGAAACCGCAGGCAAATTCTAGTGAAGTCTTGCTAAGTCAGGAATAATGGGAATGCAGTTTTGTATCAACCACTTATTGTAGAACCCTGAGGTTATTTTGATTCCAACATAAAACCGCTTTCATCCTTTAGGACTTGTTGAAATGATCAAGGAAAGTCTTACAGCAGCACATTATTTCTTATACCAGAAATATTTTAAATTGATAAAGTGCAGCCGGTTTGGTGTTAACAACATCATATCTAGGTAATTTCGGGTTTAAAACAGCAAAAATCAAACGCTATTAAGTTTTAAGGGCGTGGTCCTACCGTGTGTTAGGCGTTGTTGTGTGATAGTCTGAAGAAGTCGAGTGAGTAGAATTCTTGGCCGGTAATACAATTTTGTAAAAAGAAATCAAATCTATGTTATACCAGCGGCTTCGTCCGCTTCAGCTACGTCTATCATGGCAATGAACGTCCTGTGTGTTAACCGAGATAATAAACTATATGTGTGTCATATTTTTGCGAAAGTTGGGCAGGAGTCTTTGCGTAAATGAGTAACAAACGCACATACATCCTCACAAACATTCTCGTTTAGAATATTAATAAGATTTATTTTTGGATTATGTAAAGGATCAAAACTTTCACCGCTTGTTTCAAAATCATCAAAGCTCCTTTATTAATCGTCTTCATGTACCAAATCGGTCATAACTCAAACAATGCGTTGAAAATTGCCGTCGTTAAATCGTGTACCACCGTACAGTGGACCACGTTACATTACATCGGGCACAAGCACATGATCTCATACTTTATTTATGTTTCGCCGTAAAGTTGGCGATACGGCCGTCGAGTGCGGCGCACGCGGTGCGGACGTGCCGATTGTTTGGTTTTTTACGATTTTTTTCGCAAACGTTGGTAACGTTGACGCTAAGTTTGGTTAGAATTTATTTGCGGTTGAATTTTGCTGTAAAATTGACTTTTTCTTTCATTCTATTGTAGTAACAAACGTGCGGTCCACTTGATGGTAAGCGGTAAGTATCTGTGACCAAATTCATTCAGAACAGGGAGAATCCTTGAATCACAAGCGAATCAGAAGTCGATAACAAGCGCATTGCTACTCCCGCGGACTAAGATGATCGTATCATTTGAAAGTGAGTCGGCAACCACACCCTTTCAGTTTAATTACTGATTACTGATACCAACTCAAAAATATTCTGTCATAATCCACCCGTCCACTAACTCACCATGTCTTGCTGTGGACGTCGTATGAAACGATTACGAAACTTATCTAGAAGATGAGTCTTCCTGCGACATTGTTTATCTTGCTATCAGAGGCACGATGAAGTGTGATAACCTATGGGAAGCAGTGGGGTTAATTTTAATTGAGTTATCAAAATGATTTATTATCACGTTTTGGCAAACAGTTCATTTTTATTTTACAATACTCTATGAATCTCGATATCAAGGAGGTAGCAGGACCATGTTGGATGAGGATAACAAGGGATAAATCATTGTGGAGAACACTTGGGGAGGCCTATGCTAAAGAGCAAGACAATCACAAAACCGGTGTCCAATGCTAAGAAAAAAAAACAGATAAAATTTAGTAACTTTGTTTTCATGAACAAATGTATATCATTAGCAATACATACACAGTTAAACAAAAATGTAACATGTTAGATTGTTAATAAAGGCTTTATTATTATTATTATTACTCTATGAATATGTTATGTGCTAAAAGTAACTTTAAAGATTATTTATCTTGACACTTGAAAAACAATAAGGAAATATATTTTCTTTATGTGCCCTACAATAAGTTCACTCACCCTTATCTTGACCGGTAAAAGGATGGTAATAAACGTCGTTAAAGCTGGGTCTCATAATAACTTACAGGTAGCAACCATCCGGGCTCATAACGAATTCGTGTCGCCGTCTAAAATGGAAATTAGAAACGAGAACGCACCAACAGTCCTACATATTATATCGTAGTTCAGGAATGCATCAATGGGAGCCACTCGTGCCCTCCTATCGACCTACGTTTCATGTACCGTTAGAGTTACACTTTAAAACAGGATCTTATCAAAGTCCCCGCTTGATGGAACGACGTAATTATACTCGACAATACCTAGTTGCGGGTGATCTGTCACACTATCTCTTAAGTTATTATCTGCCGCGTCTACGGTCCCAGCTATGCTTTGAGAAATACCATCAGGACATTGAATTTGTAGTTCGTTCATCGGAATATTCAATAAACATATTTTGGCGAAGTGTATATTTTTCTTTATGTTAGAATTGTTTCCAAGATACAAATGCAGTGTCGGTACTTGTTGTTTTGTTGTGAAGTGTGGTGTTAGTGTTGACTGGCACCATTCCTGTGTCACCCCTTCATAGATGTCATAGAAAGTAATTAAAGGACAAAATCCAGGAGATGATTTGCAACTCCTCCCTGTGTAATGCCTTCTGCGGTCATCAACAGACATGGCAGGCGCGGAGACTCTTGGCAATAAACCCCATTATAAGAGACCTAATTCCGTCAGTGAACCTTGAGGGGCTGATGGTAATTTTTTTTCTTGCGTCTCGTATTTACACATTTGTTACATATTTTAAACGCGATACTTTTCGTTAGCGTATTACTTTATACATAGTTATTTGCTTTGATCAGATCGACTCGACACAAGATATGTTGTTTTAGACTAAAAAGAATATTAGAAAGTGTTCTGAATATAGCCGAGATTTGAATTTAGATTTATTTAAACCTGTGATATGCACCAGATGTACATTTGAAATAGGCCAATGAAATGTGAGATCTTATTTATTACGTGTCTACGTCTGCTATTAGAGTATGTTTGTGTTTGTATCATAATTTACGTAGCAAATGTATTTTTAGAAAAAAACTCAACTATTCATCATTTTTTGGACGAATGAAATACAATATTTTAGTCATTTATTCTTTGCTTTTGCGATAGCAAATACAAAATTTGACATCTAAATTCAAAATGAAGTACTGAAAATAATGAAAACTGGGAACTTCGGTGATGATACAAGGCAACATGTGGATAGCACAAGATTTTTCTTTATATTTAGATCACATCACATGTGTCATTACATACTTTAAGGGCCGGCACTCATATGACGGAGCGCAGCGCAGCGCATTTTTTGCTGTCAAACTATTATCGTCATTGTCCCTTTAGAAATAATATCCAAAATTAAATAACAGCAATTTATTTCTGAGGAGCATGAAAGCGACCACACGCGAAAGGTAGCGCGGGAGCGCGACCGCGCGCGCATCCGCGCGCATTCTCCCAGTAATTAGCGCGAATTTCGGCTAGTGTGTGATTCGTTAAGAAAATTTCGCGGGCATGCGCTGCGCTGCGCTGCGCTGCGCTCCGCTGCGCTCCGTCATATGTGCGCCGGCCCTAATTCGAATTGCTTTTTTATTTCCAGTACATTCGTTTCATGTTCGTGGCATTTACGAGTGCCGTAGTATACTCGTAGTGCCGGATAGCTTATCTTTTAGCCCTTCTATATCAAATGTCATCGTATTAAATTTAATGATTATTTATTGGAGCACTTAATATATTTCGACCTTTCCGTCATCGACCTTAACCTTCTTTATGAAATACAATGTAATTTTCCTGGTCAGGGTACGACAGGCATTAGTTAGGTATCGTATTTAGTCTATCTCTATAATTGACTTCAAAATAAATAAGTTGTTCCATTAATCCCTATAAAACAATTGTTTTATTCGTATTTATCATAAAGGCGTGTTCTACCGGCTTTACAACGGTGAGTGTTCCGAGGAACTTTTTGACCTGGTGCCTTCGTCACCTTTTCTTCACCGCACCACTCGCCGAAGGATGAAGTTCCATCCACACCAACTGGACTCGTGGCGGTCCTCCACGGTTCGGTTTGCACGCTCGTTTTTGCCACGGACGTGCAAGTTGTGGAATGAACTTCCTCCAGAAGTATTCCCGGAGCGCTATGACATGGGGTTCTTCAAGAAAGGTGCGAAAAGAGCTCTCCTTCACAGCCGGCGATGCATTGGCAACTCCTCTGGTGTTGCGAATGTCCATAGGCGACGGTGACTACTTTCCATCAGGTAGCCCGTCTGCCTTATCGTTAGGTTAAATTATAAAAAAAAAAAAAAAAAGGCTATTTAACTGTTTCTATTAAATTCTATCTTTTTTTTCGAAATCCTCCTATGACCGTAAGAATATTTAGTATTAGCTACAAACTTTTAAGTTGACTATTCAAAACGACCAAGTTTACTAATTGCTTCATTAAAATCACCAGACAATCCCAAATTGGCTATTCTAAACATGCAGTTCCACAAACAATTACAATCCTTAGCTAAGACGATGTGTCACGGCTATCATTCGTCGAGATGAGGTCACCCCCTCGGCGACATGTGCTCAGTAGTGATGTAACGGATGTCATTGCTGTAACATTCGCGATTGCAAATGCGAATAGCCCCTGCCGACATACGCGAATGCAAATGCTCAGCTTCTTTTAATTTGACCTCAACATGGGCGTCGCTATGTGAGTATTGTAGGGGGTGGAAAATTAAAAATTTGGCGACGTTATCCTTTGGTGGTCAAACCGCAGATCGACGAAATTTGTGTAGATTTGGTGACCTTTGGTCGTCAAACTGTAGTTTTACCTTCGCACAATTCTTGCGAATACGATGTGTAAAAACAGGCGAATATTCGCGAATCCACATGCGAATATTTGTTACATGAATATTTGTTACATCACTAGTGCTCAGAGTTCGTGCTAATTTGCCAATCCGGCTATGGGAGTTCGGGATGGATTCCCTGGTAGCTCTATTTTTAACCCTTTTCAACCTCCTGTTGTATTCAAATAAAAATACGCCGATCCTTTGGCATGCTTCTGATCCTGGGATGTTGCGATTGTTTTTGTAGATTGCAGTGATTTGTCGATGAAAGACTTTGGATTGGTATTTTTTTTATTTCTATCGGTGTTTTCAATTTTCACGTTTTGTTTGAACTTTTATTTACTTGTTGCAATTTTTATATTAGTTTTAATTAAGATCAATGCTGCCTTACTTTCAAAATCTTGTATAGCTTATATACCTACTTATATTTTTATCCTTGTAATCTTTTTTCATAACCACATGGTGCTTAAACTATTTTTATTATTTGAGCAATAAATGTACTCGGCCGTATTTTAATGCTCCATTATATGGTTACACTATTTACCGGTACAAGCCAAGATAAGTTTTTCCTGGACCGCTAAAAATAGATGCATTTATCCAATTGACTCGCAATGTCAAATTGTGTGTAGGTGGCGAGACAATACAGGTAATCTGTGTTAATATTATGTATATTTCGACACGAGACACTAGAATAATGGCAGGAATTCTATGCTGTGAACAACGATACGAGACATTTTTAATCTATAACGAAATTATACAGTTTAAGATACGTAATTCTTTGTTTACTTTCGAACGTATTTTTCTAGGCATCATAGACACATTTTAAGAAAAACAAGAATCATTTGATATTGAATTTTTTATAACAATCACCGATTACCAGGGGCACAGGTAATATCTACCTTATCCAGGTTTAACTTTATCAAAATATATATATTTGGAGTCTATATCCCTTAGGCGAGATACCACAAAATATCGAACATTAAAAAAATGTGTTCGAGCATCTAAGCACACGAGATTTGTGTCGAAAATCACTGAAAATCGTTCGACGAATCCGACGTAGAATGTTCCGCAGCCCTCAGTTTATGATTTTTTTTGGCACTAAGCCCCCAACAAGTATTATGTAATTCTGAGAAAGCCTAATTTCGTTAGGCATTCGTTAACGCTCTTTTCTAAATTCACCGTGAACCCGAGTCAGCTTCGTTAGGAGGCTTAGTGTATCCGGAGCAATTATCCTCCCTTCTCACCTTTCCTCAAAGACTGTAAATTGAGTTGACATCTGTTAATGTTACGTAGATCTTCTTTATACACCATGTTATTTTTATGTCAGCTCAGAACATACAAAAATGTCTGGTCTTGATTTTTCATTCCCATTTTTTTTCAATGCTTTAGATAAGTATTAATGTCTTTTTCTTGTGTCAGCGACCATTGTTGTTTCTTTCTAGTTGACAAAATTGTACATATGTAATCCAACATTTTTCAACAATTAACTAGGTACCTGCCTAATTTCATACACAATTAAATTGAATATCTGTCTTGGATCTTCTAAAGTCCAAACTGATTAGGGTGAAATTAGTATGGGGAATGTTTTTTTATCAGACTATTTCTTGATGAGTAAATATAGACTTACATAGTCTATATTTACTCCGGAATAATACTGTACCTAGTAGTGGTACTGACTCTATTATTACTTTAAAAAGTTAGTGCATCTATCCCCAATCAATCAATAGTTAATTTGCATTACTTACCGGTGACATAACATTAATGGTTTATAACGTCATGAATGAATCACGCAATGATTTGCATCTTCGAAATTTTCCAATACATAAAAGAGACGTGCAATTATTTCGCACCGGCGTGTTTGTTTGCTAAATGCGTGAGTCTGGCTGACAACAAAGAAACAACTGCTGTGTGCATTCCTTTTAAAGAGTAAAGAATGGTACCGGTTCAAACCATGTAAACATTCATTTGCGTCAACGGCATCGCTTATGGCGCTAAAACATATGTTTCGCCCTTAAAAGATCCATTACTGAAATATGCTTCCGCGTTGTTATGGATCATATTAATGTTTATATGGAAATATTTAATACAGAAAGTGTTCATATGAAAATACGTAAAGGTAGTGGTTTTCTTATACGGTAACTAAGCATAAGAAGTGTATGAAGGAAATAGTGTAAATTGTAGCGACTCCTGCTACGATGCTAAACTATTTTTAGCTGTGATACCTCCAGTGTTGCTATAAGAACGCCCTATGAAATCTTTCTTACGTAATATTATAAAGCAGAAAGTTTTCATAGATGAATGGGCATTACAATGATCCAAAATTTGGCATCCAGATAGTTCTTCATGTTTTTTTTATTTAATTAAAGTAGCATACGAGCATGCAGTTCACCTGATGGTTACTGCCGCCCATGAACATCTGTAATCAACATACAGAACATGGGTTCCATCTGAAGTCAATCACAGATGCGTTGCTATTCCCGAGGACTATGATGGTCGCTTCATGTGAAAGTGTGCCTGTCGGCAACCACACCCTTCTGTCGAAACGCAAGAAATGTTTCACGCTAGAAATAGGTGTGGCAGTTGTACTTTCCCGGTCGAACTACACTGGTTGTACCACCTTGAGAATCTTGATTTTGATCTTGATCAACTTAAATTCTCTGTAAAATTGTAAACATAACCTGCGGGTGAAACCATTAGTAAAAGTTAGTAATGTGAAAAGACAACGTAAAAACGGCGCCATCTTGAACTACATTTATGTTATAAAATTGTATATGTTATAAGATTAAATTAAGGCATACTTAATCCTTTATTCGTTGTAAATATGTTGTCATTTACATTATCATGCACTTCAATTCTATGTGTCATTACTCCCACGCCAATGAAACCATCAGCGTGTAAGGATGATATTAAAATTCATTTTGCGTTTTGTGCTATCCTCTAAAAAGGTTACTTCCTGACGGTATTGGTACAGGAAACATTCGAGAAACATTTTTTAGTAATTTTATTACATTTGATTTAACCATTCAGGTTATCTTCCAAATACGTCCATATAAATTAAAGATAGCTTGCTTTCATCATAACCTTGATACTTAAGGCTGATCGAACCGATGCGAAGATTGTTTGGCCAAATTAATATGTTGGGCTTGCCCCAAGTTCCTTAACGGTTAGCGCTATCACACTATTATGACTTTTCATGTCTGGTGTAACCTCGTTTTGGGTAACATTGAACATTTTTTACAATATTTGTGATATTATAATCTGTTTTATATTTATTGCACCTTGTTTTTATTAAATGAATAGTGTCCTTTTTAGCTGGTTTATTAATCTAACACAATAAATTTACGGAGAAAACAATTAAACTATCCACAATTACCCCTAAAACTCAAATTCAAAGTTATCCTTAGTTTTGGGTAACTTTGAATATAATTTTTTGAGGATATAAAATCCGTCATTAATCGAATATTTTAAGGTCTGAGTAAAATTAATTAACATATTTTTGTTAATTAAAACCAAATCTATAAAAAATACATTTATTTTGATATATAAATACAATAGACAACATGGTCTTGCCATATGAATCAAGGTCGATCAATTTGGTGGTAAAATAAGATACTAGTTTTTTTTTGATTATTTATTCCATCCATCCATAGGATGGATGGAACATCGGGTACCTTTGGAAGGTTTCCCCCTCGAAAACAAAAAAAAAAGGATGGACGGAACATGGACATAACATAGGCCTCCCCTAAATGGCGCCACTCCAACCGGTCCTGTGTCCTCTGAATCCAACGGTTTCCCGCTGTCTTCTTCAGGTCACCGGTCCATCTGGTATGGGGGCGACCGGTACTCCTTTTGCCTAAACATGGTCGCCACTCGAGGACCTTTCTTCCCCATCGGTTATCGGTCCTACGACCGATGTGGCGGCCCATTGCCACTTCAGCCTGCTAATTTTGAGAGCTATGTCGGTAAGCTTCGTTCGTCTACGGATTTCATCGTTGCCAATCATGTCTCGTAGCGAAATTCCGAGCATAACCCTCTCCATAGCACGCTGAGCGACCCTGAGCCTCAGAAAAAAATATTTTTTTATGATACAGGTAACTTTGAACCGTTCAAAGTTACCCATATAACATCCAATTTCGACGTCATCAAAAGTTTAACAGTTTTACGCAATATTCAACATGGGATACGGAAAGTATAGTTTCAAAATAATAATATACAATATACATTTTAAAGATAAACACCAAAACACACCTGTTTACGGTAAGTTTTATATTATAATTGCTATTTCAAAATGAAGCATCAAACACTTGCAACAACTTCACTACGGAAAAGGCGGTATTTTTTAAAATTATGACATTTACAGGTACCTTTTTTTACTTTCATTGCTATTACAACATTTTGGCAAACCATTTTACGCAGGTACGATATTGAAACAACAAGAAGTTTCCATGTAATAAATTAATATATTTTTTTCACAACTTTGTTCAAAGTTACACCGCTGTTCAATGTTACCCAAATTGATTGTATAAAAAGATATAAATAAATATTTTCATCCGTTGAAAGAGTGGTTCACAAGTAAGAAAATGGCCTTCGCGTCTTTTGAAATTAATTTGCGGTGCGTCCAATGTCGCAGTTAGGGGTATTACATATATTTTAACACTTTTAAACGTTCCTATTGACTTTGCAAGTTCAGCCAGACACTGACATGAGTCTTCAATAATTATTTCCTCTAATTTTCGTTTAAAAGAATTATTTCCAAGAATTCATATCAGTGTCGTAAATTTCGGTAAGTAACAGTATTTCTTTCGGCAGCAATTTTCTTTCTTAAAAGGTTTTTTTAACTAACGGATAGAATACGAATACGGCGAGAATTCGTTCAAGGTCTTCCATTCATGTATTTTATTATCAAAATGAAATCGCAACGGATATGATTGGTTTCTACGAAATAAGTACTAGTCTTGAGTATTGAACGTACTGTGGGTATGTAGTATGTTTTTCATCTTCATTCACCATTCAGTCTCCCGACCAATAAACTATTTTTAAATCCCAAATCGGCATGGGAATTGAATTTATTACGATAGCATCGCCCGTCGCGGCCTCGTTTGAATCTCGGATCGCACAACCGGATCGCGTGAGTTGTGACCGTCTCCGTAACCTCCAAACTGATTTGTGCGGTAAATCTCGGGGAATGTGTTGTTGTATGCTTGTTTTTTATTCTCGTTTTTCATCTTTACCTTTGCGTCCGTCTCGATGATGCTTTATCATTTCGTGTCTGGAGGACTTTTCGGTTGTTACGTTCGTGTGATGAAGATTGGTCATTTGTATTTTAATGTTTATTATCGTTTCTTGGGTTTTCAGTGTTTTACATTTACTTTTTAATCTTACACATGTTTTAGTTACACTTATTCAGTGTGACGGCTCACATGTGATATTTTAAGACGTTTATATTATAAAGATGAGTGATTTTTATCCGCTAGATTTTTGAGTATCAAAAATCGTTCTATAGATTATTTTGTAGAAGTTTAGTACTAATGCTTAAAAAAATCATTAGCATTCCCTACACTCATTATACATAACATCCATTAATGTATTTGATTAGATTTGTAATGTTATTATTACAGAACACGCGTTATTATTTAACTGCTCTTCCGCATTCAACGGGTCTCCCCCCGTTACACCTGTCCACCTGCTGTGTTCACTTTTCAAAATTAACTGTACATTGTCATGTGTTATGTCCGTTTGGCCGGTGTTGAGTTTACTTTGTCATGTGTAATACGTTACTTTACGTGTCCGGGATTTTTTCATTTTACTAGGTAATTCATTGTTCATTTTTCTCTCAGTCATAAGTCCTAATAATTAAATATTAGTATTGGCATCTTAACTTAGGTAGTTAAGATATTTATTAGAATATAGATATTTATTACATTATAGTTTTTATTTTTTGATTGTGATAGGTAGTTTTGTATTTTGGGTCGAGGGATTTGGGTATAGATACTTATCATAACTGATTACGAGGTTTAAAAGTCCCATTATCAACGTTAGAAATACTGTATAAATATTGTGTAAAACGTTAACATATTTTGCATTGTAAAGGAAAATTATACGAAGCCTCGATCTGTTTTCAATGGGATTTAAACTTGCATTTTGGATCTGCAGATTCTGCATATTCATGCAATGAACGAAGCTGATTTAATAAACGCGACTAGTAACGTATTTGCATAGCACAACCCTATCAAAACAGCATAAAACGTGCCGTTCAACCTAAGTTATGTTCAGTCAGCTTGTTAAACGATTCATTGTCTGGAGTTCTGAAAATTTATTTTAATTCTGTTCATTCAATACAGATCAGATACGAAGCAATGTTAAGTCATTGTCCTGTACCAAGATCTCAGTTTTGTTGTTTTTGGAGAACACCCAGCTAACTGTGATAATGTTCTGACTGTCATAATATTAGTGTCACGTCACTATTTGTTTTCGTTACCAGTATTTGAGGCTTATTTTTCTCTCGTTTTAATCGAAACCGATGTATATATTTTTCCTCGACCAATACGCATTACAGTGGAGCAGTGGAACACGCCAGGCCTACTCGAGTTGCAAGAATTGGATCGTAGCCAAATTTTCATAGGCTCGTTTGAACGTTTAAACAGTCATTGTATTCTCTTTTCTTTGTTGAGCTAATTATTTTTATTCCACCGACAAACCGTCTGTACAAACGAAGTTCATGACTGTCAGCTTTACTTCAGGTGTCAAACCTGCGTAATTCCATAACATTTCTTGTAATCATACTTTTACGTTTTCCATTGATTTAAAATATCATTGGTATTAAACATCATAAAAATAATCTATAACATCGAAATATTCTTATTGTATGTGTCTATGACATTTGCAACTTTAAAAAACATACGCCTGTAATTGGTATACTTATAATAAATTAAGAGTTAAAATCAATTAAAATCGCACGCTTTCATTGTTAGTTTTGTTTGATGTGAACCTCATTCAGTATTTTTGTTTTGATTCATCTTTTCATCTCAGTCCCATTGTTTCCGGCCTCCTGTCACCGCTTCGATTGTAATTTATTTTTCGCATCATGCTCGAGGGTTCTTTATTGCCATTGCTTACCTTCAAAATGACATTTTAATTATGTCGTTATCAGTGCATGTAAAAGAAATTTGGTTGACTACCTTTTGTCACTTTCAAGTCATATAATGCTATGGAAAAACGAGTAAGCTGTTCGTTGTATAGTTTCTATATTCATCCTTCAGGCTTTGTGTTATTTACCTTTAGTAGCTGGGCGTTTTAAGTTTAAAGTTGACTGAAATAGAATAGCTAACTATATTTGATAATATTATTGAAACACTTCCTTAATTCATTCTCGAAAATAAATTTGGCTTCACTTCCAATCTTATGTCAGTTAATACTTAACGAAAATTTCATATTCTTGGGTATTAATAATTTGTGCATCTACTTTTATCCAGAACGAAGTTATAGGGGGTTGAAAATGGCCCGAATTGCTTCGAGAAAAGTATGATACGCGGGCGCACTGCCGTGCTCCCAGATAGACTTCACACAATGAACAAATTAATTAGATTAATTTAATTTAAAATTTTCGACACTCAGTTAATAAACTATCACTTGTATTAACAACCTGAAAGTTATCTTTCCCCATTGTTATCTCTTTTAGTCACAAATCTACGATCTAAGGAAAGACTTTCACTTGTAATTAGCTTTACGATCTTGATATCACTTCGTTACGTATAGTTATAGCATTGTCCAATAAATTGGAGGCCTTCATCAGCAGTGCGGTGCCAAATGCAAAAGATTTTTATCTTGATTTAGTACCAAAACGACATTGATCACACTCATATTATTCAAACGTTTGTATATCATTGTTGATAGATTCTAGACTAATAATAATAAATTTACTTTGTGCTGAAGACTTTAATTACAGCTGCCGTCGTATCACGCCCACAGACTGTGTGGCTATTGTTAGTCCTTTCATGTATGGCTCCTCGTCTTTAAGATTATGGTTATAGGATTGAAAATTGATCGAGATCGTGTCGCGAGTATTGTCGATGTCCGCATTGTGATATTGTGAGTCGAGATGACAGGCCGTCAGTCAAGATGCGCTTTGCCATGATCGATGCCAAATATATCGCTCAACCGTTGTCCGGACACCAGGAATCAATAACGATCGATGTATACATTTTGAAATAGTTTTTTATTTCGTCATAAAAATGGAAAACTTAACTAAAACATACTTGGTCGTTTTTAAACTGTACGCATTTTACTGGTATCAGAATAATAGTTTCATTTCATTGGGTTTGTTAGCCACTTTGAAATAATTATTGTAATTGATTTAATTTACTTTTCACTTGAGGTTTTTTTTTGTAAATTTTCGTGTAGCAACACTAAGTAAATTATAATCATTTTATTTTTAAACTGCAGCTAAAATGTTTTGAAAGGTTGCAGTTATTTTGAAACGATGTTAATTAAAATTATAAATTTATATAAACAAATATGTGTTACGAAGTCTCTTTGCTATTTCTTTGTTCAAGTGTTGGTTACCATTTCGCCGGTAACTTTCCTAGATTGCACTAGCAAGTGGTTCCGACAAGGTCGTGTTACTAGCTCGGGGCCCGCCATGTGGTCTTTGTAAACTGTAACTGCCGCGCCATTAGCGTTGTGCTCCGCGGGATTGTGTTCCTTTGGTTGCTAGTGATACGGGCGTGTTGTTATTTTTAGTTTTTCATTTGCTTACTCGATTGTCACTAGAGTGTTTTGAGATGCTTCAGGATTTAGTATAGACGAATTATGATTTTCCATATTTGTGGATTTTACAGACAACTTATTTACCACTTAAAGCAAATGCTCTTTCAACGAGTAACAAAATTCTAAATTCATAGTTTAGTTCTATCTGGTCTACATTGTCTAACTAGTCGGGTATGAAATGTATACTCTCTACGTGACACACCTGTCAACCAACCAGCTAATGAACACGATAGTCTTCCAACATTGTTGCAATCTTTCGTCCATGAGAGTGTAGCTGCCTCGATATTTCCGACTAACATTTCTGAACTTCCTCCGGCTGAAGCTGGAAATGTTTATTTGTCAGAGCGAAATTATACACGATCTGATTCTACAAACCATGAAGTCATTACGAAGCCATTGTGATCGTTGAGCTGTAAACGTAATGTAAACGTGCCTTGGAGCCAGATTTACAAACAACGTCATTCTAACGTACTAGGTTCCTATTTAATAGTGGTACAGGCATTCCTGCATTTGCCGTTTCCTGTCGCCCATTGGTTGCTCGGTGTTTGGGTTAGTGTGATTAGGCAAGGCCGACTAAGGAATTGTGGATGTATCCCACCTTTGATCCATAAGCTTAACTACACCGTCATAACTATTTCTGTGCAATTGTTTCCCATGAGGCGAGCTAAATAGGGATTGCATTTCATCAGGCATCGGGTATCTTCTTGTGTGTGTAGGCGATTAAAGGTTAATATTAAACGACCATAAGTAATAAAATAACCTCCAGAACTCTACAGCTGGATAAAGCTCCCAATTATCGCCTCTCAAATAATTAACTCAATTACTATAATAGTCAATTATAAGGTTTCAATCGAAATGAAAGAACCAAAAAAACCTGCTAGTGTGGTTCCTCTTGGTTCTAAAGATAGGCTAAAATATATTCCACCAGAAAATAATATGTTCCTCCATAATCTTCTTTGTACATTACCTTTTTCTGTTATTATTTTTTAAACGTTCCTACAAACCATTCAGCGGGAGGACCATCTCCATTATTATAGTTCAGCGTAATGGGCACTTAAAACAAATTACTATTATCGTGTTACATCCACCGGTCTCATATCATACGAGAGCGCGTCTAAAACGGCTTCATCCATTATGATTTCAATAGTTCGGACGTATAATAGAGCAATATTAGTACCACTCACTGGCGCCCCCGTTTGATTTATCGTCTCTGTATCGTTAAATGTTTTTATATCTAGCTTCTTTATTTCTCGTTTGTTGGTTATGTATGTACCCGCATCTTCCGTGTATTAATTTATTGGCGTTTGCGTTGTTTCTGTTTTTTTTTTGTAGTAAAGTTTTTAAGTGTTCGGTCCCAACGTATTTTAAGGCTAATTGAGTTATTTGTAGTTTTGTGTGTGCTTTGTTAAATATTTTTTATAAAAAAATGACGGCAGTTTTATTTTGTGGAAAGTTGTAAGGTATAAACAGGAAGAGTTTTCGTCTCCCAAAGTTCTACGTAAAGACCGTTTTCATTTCCTTACATCAGCCTCTGGATCTGCTAGAAGCTGACCTCGACTTCTGGACATTAAATAAATTATCTATGGCATTGGGGAAACTAATTGTTAGAAAACACTATCTTCTTCATTCAATTCCATAATTACTTCCATTGTATTATGATACAGTAACAGTAACTCGTAATTTTTAGATACCTCTCGCACCTGGTACCTGCGCAGGTGTCACCGGGCAAGCTTCACAAACATTCAGATATTAAAAAGTACACAAGAGACTACTGAGAACCGAAAGTTATATGCTTTAGAAAATAAGTTTTGTCCTACGGCTCTGGGATCTCACTCTATCAGGGATTGGTCTCATTCTGAAGAAGCGCGATAGGGCTAGTTTTAACTTGTGTTTAAAGGCGAAAGTTTAATTGAGGCGTTGTGGGTGGAAATCGGAAATAAACTTAAAATAACTAAACTCCGATTAATAAATCAATATTACCATGTATCTTGATACGAACACAGAACATCACTGATAAATATTCAGAAATACACGTAAATTAAATCGAAACCAATCGCTCGTAAGGCAAATTGAGAGACCTATTTTAGTCAGCTCCCTCCCTCGAGGGATGCATTTGTGAGGGAGGCGATGGGGAGAACAGGATGTGCTTCCGTAGCCAATTCTGTTTTGGTTGTGGGCAAGCGCGAGCGTGGTACGTGTCGATCGTCGCTAGCGATTGTGATGAACGTTACGATAACGATGTTCGCAAACTCTGCTATTCTTGATCTTGAATCAGTAAATAAACTTCCTCTTTGTTTATGGAAAGAGTGTATTTATACTAATAATTTATAATAAGATGTAAAAATGAGATGATGTGTGTCTGTTCGTTACGCTAACACGCAAAAACTACTGGTCCGATTTACATGAAATTTTGCATACTCGTAGCTTATTAATCTCTTCACCATCATTGAATATATTAATATCAACATGAAAATAAAATCCTGTTGTTATGTTTGTTTCTTGCAATAGGAACTTCTTATTTAAATCAATATAAGACCTTAAACGTTGTTATTGAGTTAAACGGTACATGTTCTACATAAGCGTTACTGGTTATTTGATTAGATAAAAAATGTATTTGCAATTTTATGAGGTTTTTCACATCAGAATAACTATACCTATTAGACTTATTGTAATTGAATGAAAATATTAAAAAGTGTGAGGATAAAGTTCTTAAATGATCTGCAACAGAAAATTAAATGATGAGGCTTAAAGCTCTAGTGTAGTAATTAAAGCATCTTGGACTGACTACTGAATTGTTACTTCTACAAAAAAAAACTACCGTTCGGATTTGGCTGCAATATGGCACCTACATTTTTTTTTATCTGACTGAAGTAGCAAACGAGCATGCAGTCCACCTGATGGTAAGTGGCCACTGTTGCCCATGGACATCAGTAATCAAGTTCATACAGAACATGGGTTCCACATGAAGTCAATCACAGATGCGTTGCTATTCCCGAGGACTATGATCGTCGCCTCATGTGAAAGTGTGCCGGCAACCACACCCTTCTATCGAAACGCAGGAAGTGCTTCACACTAAAAATAGGTGTGGCGGTGGTACGTTCCCGGTCGAACTACACTGGTTTTACCACCTTGAAGTAGTTTATGACTTAGTTTAGCACAACAAAAAAATATCCACTGGATAACAGCTCGCAAATTACCGTAAGCTATGAGCTGCAGGCAACGTTAGCTATTTGTTTTAAAATAAATTTATCGCGAATTTATATTATCAACAATTTGAGCTAAATCTATTATATATATCACGTTCACATGTACCAACCGGATGCTGTTCACGCTGTGACTAATTGTATCTGTATCAATGTCATTGTCATGTCTAAGCGGTTTTTGTGTAGCCGTTTAAATACATAACCATTGAATAACCGTGAGTAATCTATTACAATTATACGCCCTGTTTGTTGTGTCTTTATCTGGTTAAGTTTGCTGGCGTTATGAAACTTGTATTACTTGTATGTTACATTTAGTTTGTCAATTACATATTTTTCCAAACTACCCGCGGCTCTTCTAACTTTTTACACGGTTTATATTTGGGTTGTATCTATCTTTATATGGACCGGTTTCCAAAATTCTGATGTAGAAATTTTGCACACATATCAATTACCGATTACAATGTAATATGTGTGTTTCTTTTTTGTTTTCACTAAAACTTATTTTTCGCGTTTATTATGGTTATGAGTATCCAATGTGGTAATACAAGCCATAAACTATCTGTGTGCCAAATTTCAGCGATTTGTAGTTTTTGCGTGAAAAGTAACAAACGCAGTTTATGAGGTTAAACCTCATAAATTTTGAGATTTATAATATTAAATAGGATAGATTTATTACGAGTTTCTTGGTCCGCGTGTATAATATTGACCCACTTGAAAAAAAATTGTGGTTTTTGGGTGTTTTTTTTTTTTTGCTTTTACCAAAAAAACATTCACAATCGTGATTACGAACAGATAATTTTCATATCGATTTAGTACAACCTACTTAAGTTTTTAAGTCAATCGATAAATTTAAATTACAAAGTGTATAATGTCTCTATAACTACTTAAGCAAAACCGAAATTAGTTCATCCCCAAAAGGATGATTCGTCTATATATATAGAGTTTTCGTGTCTGTCATGTTTACCGTATGCGGTATATGTACTTTGAATTAAAGTAACCTTGATTTTTAAGGTTCGAATTTTAAAAAAACAATCGAAAATCTATTGTTATTATATTTATCCAAATACTCGGCCAAGTGCAAGTTGTACTCGCGCACAAAGGGTTCTGTACCATTATCTCGTTGAGAAATCTCGTTTTTTGTGTAGGAGCCCCTATAAATATCTATTCTATCGTGTGTAGTATTTTAATATCGCAAATATATATCATCTGTGAAAATTTCAAGGTCAAATTTCGAAAAAGACAGCGGAGACTTAGTAATAGAATCGCATTTTGCCTCTTTGTGTACGGGACCCTAACAATCGTGTATTTCAAATTGCAAATGACTAAACTGAGGTATTATCTCATCGCGAATGTATGTTATTATATGTAATCGCGTATAATTAATGAAATGCAGATCTAAAAACTCGCTCGTTTCATCCTTATTCATGAAAAAAATGTTGAGGTAACGTGCGAAAAATCCTTGTGAAGTATAATGACTATTCTAGCAAAAATGACTTCATCTTGCACACTACGGTGCTAATTGAGATTTAATGTACAAGGAAATGTTTAAAATGATTGTTAGTTCATTTTACGTATTTTGTGTTCATTTTTTTTTGGTTAATAATGCTTCTTGAAAGTCAGGGGCAGCGTTGTAAGCGTTTCATTTGTGTTTCCTGTATGTTTGTCTTTGTACATTTTGATTGTGTTTTAAATAATTATTTCTTACGATAACATTAATAGGTTTGAAGGTGGTAGAACCAGCGTAGTTCGACCGGGGAAGTGCCACCGCCACACCTATTTCTACCGTGAAGCATTTCTTGCGTTTCGATAGAAGGGTGTGGTGGCCGGCACACTTTCACATGAAGCGACCATCATAATCCTCGGGAGTAGCAACGCATCTGTGATTGACCTCAGATGGAACCCATGTTCTGTATGTAGTTGATTACAGATGTCCATGGGTAGCAGTAACCACTTACCATCAGGTGGACTCCATGCTCGTTTGCTACTTCAGTTAGATAAAAAAAAATTGGTATTTTAAAGATTTCAATCTCACGTGTGAATTTGTCGTTTTCCCCGTATTTTTAAACTTTAAATCGTTCCCTTTTTCTATTTATATTTTGTATCACCTATAATGTGCGATAAATTATAGGTGATGACATAGAATTTCCTCAATTACTTAATTTAATATCATGCGCTTTTAATTGCCATTCCATGCGCGGTGGCGATTACTTTTTACCGGATAAATTCACTTGAATATTATCTGATTTTATTCCATTAACAAGAAGATTATTTCGTATAGGACGAAATACTATACAAATATAATATGTAACCGGTTCTCACGAGTACCGATTTTTAATTTCTTTAAATAGTAGAAAATAACATATCATGAGCATGTCGTGAGTGAGTTACACGTTAAAATAGATCAATTTTTAGATAATGTTAAGCCAAAATCATATCGTCCTGTCATGTTTGAAAAAAGAGACGACTGCTTAATTAAAATAAGTATGAAAAGCAATTAAGATAAGTTTTCATAAAGGGAAAATTGTCCTTAATATTTTATCGCAAGTCTTTCATTAACCAACAAAGGGACTTCACGACTTCAAGAGAAAATTAAAGCGTCAAATCCATTAACATCTTTTTGTGAGAATTTTGATTAAAAAGTCCTTAGAACCTTCCTCAAGTATGGAACGAAATTAAAGATTCTATCTTTTAGCTTTATATTTTCATCATTACAATATCAGAAAGTACATTTTTTTCTATAATGGAAATTGCAAACATTTTCAAGGTGGTAGAACCAGTGTAGTTCGACCGGGGAAGTGCCACCGCCACACCTATTTCTAGTGTGAAACATTTCTTGCGTTTATTGCTCTGTTTATTATTATATTACCTACGTCTGTTTATTATGGTTGCCGGCATACTTTTATATGAGGCGACCATTTTAGTCCTCGGGAGTAGCAACGCATCTGTGATTGACTTCAGGTCGAACCCACGGTCTGTATGATTACATATGTCCATGAGCGGCGGTGACCACTTACCATCAGATGGACTGCATGCTCGTTTGCTACTTCAGTCATATATAAAAAAATAAAAAATATGCTTCTCGTTTTCCATATCCCAAATGATACCAGTGGTTTTTGAAAGCAAAGAAAAAATGAAACGAAATTAATTATAACATTAATAATTTCGTTTTCGTCGTCGCGAGTATTTCGAAAATTATTACCGTTTCAACATAGACGCATACCTATACATATGTGTTTACCGTTTTTTATCGTATTATTTTTTAAGCCACCCTTCCCCACCCAACAGGGTTGCGACCTTATTTTAAAATAAATATAATACATATTTATTTTTTGCAGACTGCCTTTAATATGGACTTATAAAGGGTGATGTATTGAATTGAGCCATAAGAGAACGTGAATGGACAAATCTCAAACTATATGGAATAGCGGAAAATGCGAAAGATACGATGCAAATTTTCATGAACTCCAAAAATTTTTAGCTTAATTTTTTATCATTCTTTCAATGTACCATTTCAATGTGACCATTATTGTCCCACTGCTGGGCACGGGTCTTCTCTCGGAATAAGAGAGTTTTAGGCCATAGTCCACCGCGCAGGCCAAGTGCGGATAGGTGGACTTCACACACCTCCGAGAACTTTTTTTTAGAGAACTCTCGGGTGTGTAGGTTAGCTCACGATGTTTTCCTTCACCGAAAAGCAGTGACAATTAATTTCTAATTACCTCTAACATATACATATATTTCAGTAAAGGGTGACAACCCTACTTCGACCCCATCCCTCCCGTCTGGGGGTAATTGCACTCTGCGTGAAGGTTTTTTTAAGTCTGTGCAGCCTAAAGGGCTTTTGTACGGATGGAATTTCATTACGAGCTTTAGTAAGCTTATGCAAAACGAGTGATTCAAGTATCACTAAACTGTATGGGTGGTTTAGAAAAGTTTTGTGGAGTGTGGGGATTTGATTTGTGCTTTTGCTGATAATTGATTTAATGTATTCAAACTAATTGATGGAGAAGGCTATTGAGTCGTGTGTAATTCGTTCATTAGAATGAAAGTGAAAAATTTTGACAAATCATCGCAGAATTTGGACTACTGAAGTACGTAAGCCATGTAATTTGGATAACAGGTTTTTTGAAGTGAAACTTCTTTATCGGGGTTGGAAAAAAAGTTTAGTGTAACATTTTTACGTTACGTTACGTTACGCGCCATCTTTTTTATTCCGTTACGCGCCATCTTTTTCTTATCCCTACCACGCGTGATATTAGATAGATTATTATAGATTAGATTATTTAACTTTATTTAACCAATTTCTGTAAAGTTGCATATACTAAATTATTTTTTGAAAAACAACGTCATAAAGAAGTTTCACTTCTTTTACGAGTGTACGCTAGTACACGCACACATTTTTTTTATATGACAAACTAAAAGAGGATTTTGATAAATAGGTATCCAATATTTGTATTACAATCTGTTCGAACAAAGGACAACAGACAAAATCAAACTAAAAACATAAAGCATTTTAGAAATTCTTCTTATGGTAATCTGAAAAAACACATCATGGTCCGATAAGTTTTGAGCTGTAAGGGCATTGAAAGATCCTTGAAATACTTCGTGTAAACTTATTGTTAGTACGTTACCTCTTTCTTCTAAACTTGGCGACAACACTACCGTGTTCCCGTCACGTTGAAACCTTGAAGTGTTATATCTTTAAAGTGTGAATAAACAAGTTTGGAGGTTTGTCTTGTAATAAATCACGAGTGATCTATTGGTGATAGATCGATCTCCGTGTGACCGTGGATTCGTTGAGGTTATGTATTGTTTAGGATTGTTTAGACTTAGAAATCAATAGCTTATGTCGTCAGCCCATTACTGTCCCATTGCTGGGCACGGGTCTTCTCTCAGAATGAGAGTTTAGGCCATAGTCCACCGCGCTGACCAAGTGCGAATCGGTGGACTTAACACACCTCCGTGATTTTTTTTTAAAGAACTCTCGAGTGTGTAGGTTTCCTCGCGATGTTTTCCTTCACTGAAAAGCAGTGATAATTAATTTCCAATATACACTTAATTTTAGAAACATCAGTAGTGCGTGCCTAGGTTTGAACTTGGGACCTCCCGATCGCGTAGGCAAGTTTCAACCATTAGGCTATTACTTCTCTTGGATTGTATAGCAGTGGTGTTTTTAGCTGTTTTGAGAGTGGAATGTTTGGCTGTTTCCTTGTCAGAGACTAAATACATTTATTTTGTATAAAGTAAGACTCACTCAAAAGTAGCTCTATTGAATTCAATTTATTTCTCTTATCCGGCTATATTGACAGATTATGAAAAGACGTTATATTTTCATGACAAACCCGATAACGATCATTTTTTTTTCTCAAAATTATTCAGTTGTCACACTTTATATATTTTTTTTGCAATATCAATGAGGTGAAGTAGTAAAGATTTGAAAAAAAAGCACTCAAACACCTTTACCTCAAAACCATAATTTTGCGAATACTACATTTTCCATTACCAAACCAGTACAGTCGTAAACAGAATTTTACATAAAGATTAAATAATTGAGTTATAATCACTAAATGTGACCTTACAAGTTTAGTTAAAAAATTCAAGATAACTCAATTGGAACGTGCTGTAATGTTGCACGTACGCAACGCAATCGCTCTCATTCGGCACGGAAACGCGGGCCGAGGGTAGGGTTGCCACTCATACTTTATTAACAAGTATGGCACTAAGGGGCCATCCATTAATCACGTGATGTTTTTTTGGCATTTTTTGACCCCCCCTCCCTCTTGGTGATACGTGGTGAGGTTTAAGACTACCCCTCCCCCCACCCCCTATTCCACGTGTTATTCGTATCTGCAAGGAATCTATTTGTTTAATTGTAAAAAAAACACTGGTATTAGTATCATCTAATTTTATTTTATATATTGTACGCGTTTCGCTAAAAATAAATACATGTAACGCCGCTTTTCGGTTGAGTATCGCGCGCTTGCCGAAAAAATAAGTACACGTGATATATTACTTTACCCTCCCTGCCCCCCTTGTGACATTTCGTGATTTTTATGGACCCCTCCCCCCCCCTTTCGAGCCTCACATAATTAATGGACAGCCCCTAAGTATTAAAAAAAATACGTGACGAATAGATAACCTCTTTCCTTTGGGAAGTCAGTTAAAAAGTATGACACTTTATTAAAAAGTATGACACTATATTTGGGGTAATTGTACTCTATTCCTTATGAGAAAAATAAAGTAGGTACGCGGGAAATTATTGTTTTGCATGAACTGAGATTTAAAACAAATTTCGTTCTAATTAGTTGAGTGAAATTAACAATATATTACAAGGTTTCTATAGCTCGTTGCCTCGAACCTTAAATGTAAAAAAAAAATACTTTTCTATTTTGCCGCCTATCACCCCCGCCCACCACTCAATAATTGGCCTTGAGCCAACAAAATTACAGTCAAAAAATAAATTGTACTTTATTTTCAAATTAATTCCCTTTACCTTATACCTCTTAAAACCAATATACTTCAATTGCTTATAAAATAGGTAGCAACCATAGCTGAGGCCAACATCCGAGCCGCTTCCGCTCGCCCGCGCACGTCCTGCGTCCCCGCTGCTCCCCGCCCAAACGCGTGCTCTTGGACGTTTCTTTATTGTGTAATCGACAAGCTAATGTACCACTGTTGGGCATGGTTCTAGTTTTTTTTATCTGATTGTAGCAGCAAACGAGCATGCAGTCCACCTGATGGTAAGTGGTCACTGCCGCACAGCGATATCTGTAATCAACTACCTACTGAACATGGGTTCCATCTTAAGTCAATCTCAAATGCGTTGCTACTCCCGAGGACTATGATGGTCGCCTCATGTGAAAGTGTGCCGGCAATCACACCCTTCTATCGAAACGCAAGAAATGCTTCTCGCTAGAAATAGGTGTGACGATTGTACTTCCCCGGTCAAACTACACTGGTTCTACCACCTTGATTTTCCTACTCCTAATGCGATTTCTGGTACTCACATATACGATTTTATTCCCAGGAGTCTAAACAGTCACTTCCTCTAGTACCAAAACGACAACATCGGAAGTTTCGTTCATACAGAACACAACAATACCGAAATAAAGGCCGTTCGAATCAACAAATGTTGCTAATGTTTAAAACAACAATATGAATCAACGTGTCGCTCGCGACGGAATTAAATAAACAAATCTATATATAGTGTGTGTATACATGGGTAGGTTTATATACTCGCTATTATGTCTGACTGAAGTCGCAAACGAGCATGCAGTCCACCTAATGGTAAGTGATCACTGCCACCCATAGACGTCTGTAATCAACTTCATACAGAACATGGGTTCTATCTGAAATCAATCACAGATGCGTTGCTACTCCCGAAGTCTATGATGGTCGCCTCATATAAAAGTGTGCCGGCAACCACACCTTTCTATCGAAATGCAAGAAATGTTTCTAGCTAGAAATAGGTGTGGCGGTGGTACTTCCCCGGTGGAACTACACTGGTTCTACCACCTTACCATACCTTTCTGACCACAAAACAGCAGCGCAGCGCTTTGCTACTCTTAGTCGAAACGAAAATGGTTTAGTAGGTAAATCTGCTAGGAGTCAACATTGGGTATCCTGAGTTGAGAACCGCAGAAAGACGTCGGGTTCACACATCCACAACAGGGCACAATAAATAATGAAATTAGATTTCAATTTTGCGATGTGGCATGTAGTGTCGGATTTGGACTGTACAAAGTTTGTAGAAACTTTTTTACTAAAAAGTTATTTTCTATCACGCTCGTAAATTGTAGAGAACAAACGAAATATGATCAGAAACGAATATCGTCACTTTGGTAAACATTCTTTATTGAAACAACTTACGTAAAAGAATATACGTACACATAAATGTATACAGTATGCAATAGCCGTTCCGTACGTACGTGTACTTTATTATTAGAACCGTCGCACACACGCGACATGTGCGTTAAATATAATGCACTATTTTTGTTTTGTTACGTGTCACATGCACACGTCATAATGTAACGAGTGACGCGGCGACCGCCAATTATTTGGCTGTTTTCGAGACGAATACCTCGAAAATGTTTAAACACATTGTATTGCAAATTGCAATTTGCATTCCAAAAAAAAACGTAAACGAGGATTTTTTTCGAAAAAACATAATAAACTCGTACTAAGGGGTACTGTCTCGTTTACACATTATAGGCAACGAGCGAGAGATACAAGGAAGATCACAAATTGATTTATTGAAGCGAGTTATACCTACGTTTGTATCCAAAGGCCTCTTTTCACATGAGTAATTAGTTAATGAGTTTCAATGGCAGAAATATTCGCTAGCATTGATCTTGGTCTGTCGGTACGTGTATTATAAATGAGGTATTATATTATATATGTAATATGTAAGCATTTGTGACGGTGATTAAAAGTATAGGTCACTTTAACGATAATGAGCGGCCTTCGTGATTCACCTAAATAAATATGCCTTCAGTTTCATACGCTGTTACAAATAACAATTTTTTATACCTAATAGTTTTATATTATGTACATGTGGGTAAATATAACTTTGTTAAGAGGGGATGGGGGCCAAAAGACGTGGTCGGATGAAAAAAGTCTTTGGAAATTCTTCTCAACTAGGAAAAGGGGGCTACAATAAAAAAAAATGAAAATCATTGTAAGCGAAAAAGTTTCTCTTCGCTTATACGAAAGGGGAGGTGTGTACGGACTCTCTTACACGTGCCCATATTTACATATTTAGGATTTAACATAAGATTTTAAATTTAGATAGGTCTTTTGCCAAATTCTTGACTTCCGACAATCTCTTTCTCAAAAATAATAGGATGATATGATTTCGATCTCATTCAAAAATACTTACCATATGTTATATATCCGAATTAATTGTAGCATAGATGTCATACAACAGCCCACTAGGTTCCATTGAAAGCCAAGAGCGTCATATAATATTGATTAATTTCTAGCATTGGGTGGAAGTGTGTGCCAAGAAATATGAAACGACGTAACGATAAGTGAAAATAATGCAACGATAAAGTTTAAAGTGAAAAGTGTTAAAGATCGGGAAAAAAACAGTGATCAAGAAACAAAAAACGTAGTGAAAAGTGTTAAATTCGACGTTGAATCGTGGATTCAACACAAGAGTGGGAGTGAATTTATTGATTCAACTGCGAATGAATCGAAAGATTCAACCGATGAAGGTTGAATCTAAGATTCGTACAACAACCGACATCGTGACATCGATCATATGATTCTTAGATCCATAACTTGATTCTATGGTCGGTATGATGTGGTTCAAGCGGGACTCGAAGCCGGTCCCCGACAAGGAGAACGGGATGGTGAACAAGCTGAGGAGGAAGAAGGCGGTCCTCCTCAAGCCGACGAGGGAGTCGAGCGAGAGGGAGACGTCGACGGAGAGCGACAAGGAGAGACGGCGATACTCGGACATACTTGATATGAAGGTGTCGCAAGGTTTGTTGATATTGTTGGTGTTTAGGATAAGGTTGTTAAGATAACTTTAGTATAGATCATTTTTATTAATTTTATAGTATTTGAAGCCATAGAAATAATCTTTGTAGTATCTAAGATATTTTTTGCTTGAATACATGATTGAATGTCAAAAATTCAAACGTATTGAAAAATCCTATTTATTAACGGATTTTTTGTACAATCAAATCAAATCAATTTATTTGTGAATAAGGAAACGTAGGTACAGTTGGTATTCAAACATTTTTGTTTAATCGATTATTCTGCCACTGAGTGGCTAATAAATATACATTAAAGTAATTAAAGTTGTTATTTAATGGTAAGTACCACAGGATAGATTCTGTCGTGGATCAGACACAATTGTAGCATAGACATGGTCATAGTCATAATATTGACAATATAACATACCTCTTCTTGTCGTAAATTATAAAAAATAAAATATCGATTCGCGATTCAATACAAGTCGAGCAAACATTCTGTCATAACAATTAAATATTATAATTCTGTTGTTTTTGCAATCCAATTGTTGTTACAATGGAATGTCATTACACTTATAATTGATTTGGTTAATGGCACTGATGTCATATTTAATTTTACTGGATAACTTCTTTGAACGTTCTTCACGATTATTTTTTTAACCCCCGACGCAAAAAAGGTATGATATAAGTTGGACTTGTATGTTTGTCTGTTTCTTTGTGTGTAGCTTAAGCTGGTGAACCGATTTGGTGGACATTTGTAAACAACCTCAGATAAGACGAGTCTTAAGCTACACATCCGTTGCTACCCTCGAGGACTGAGTTAGAACGCCTCGGTGTATATACCCTTGTGGCAGAAGTAGGTGTGTCGGGGGTGCTTCCAAAATCCGATTTGTAACCAACAGGCATATATGATAGTGGTTTTTATTTATTTTTCTTTGTTTCTATGGCTTCAAGTAAAAATGTTAGGGTATTGTTAGTTTGACGACTTTGACTTGGTTATTTTTAAAATCCCTCAGTGCGTCTGGTCAGTTCTTATCCTTGTACTTATAAGTATGTTACATGCTTTTGTATTGTAATGTTAAATTCATAGTCTGTGTTAAAGTTTGTCTTGTGTTCGTAAAGGGCAAAAGTTGCTTACGAAGATCACTTTCTGCCAGATTTAATATTTTTTCGACAATGTTGTTAATATGACAGCACCCTAATAATTAGTTGTTAAGAAAATTCAAGACCAAACTGCACTTCGTTATGTTAAACATTATAACTAACTGCCCTACTTCTGGGAACAAGTCTCTTCCCAAGACTAAAGAAGACTTAAGGACTCTATTCACACTGGAAATCTACGGGTGGATTCACTAGAAGAAATTAAGATTAAAAGTTATGTTATATCAATTTTAGTCATGAATATTATTCAAATATTCATAAATAATATTTAAGTATGTCGTAAGTAACGCGCGTCACATAATAGAAACTTAATTACACTTGCCAGCATAACTTAATTCATATGCGAGGGGATTAGCATATGTCCCTTTGTAAGGTCTTGATTGATGCTTGTACTGTGGGTATGTTGGGGTCAGGTGACAGTTACATGCGCGAATGTGAGGTTTTCTCTATGTTTCAACGTACCCCTAATGGGTATGTATTTTATAATTAGTAAGGTGAAGTGGCAATGGGCAGGCCATATCGTCGAAGAGTTCTCGAATGGAGACCACGTTTTGACAAAAAGGTTCATCTGGTCCGGGGGAGGCCTATATATACCTATAGGCCTCCCCCGGACCAGATGAACTGATGATGATGACTGAGACGGCTGGTAACCGCTGGATTCAGATGGCTCAGGACCGGTCGAAGTGGCGCAGATTAGGGGAGGCCTATATCCAGCAGTGGACTTTCCTGATGGATTACTGTTATGTTGAAGTTTCCAGTAGTTCAATTTGTAGGTACATAACCCAAAAAATTGTGATTAATGTAAATTTTAATATTTTTTTTATGAAATTTTATTTACAAACAGATACATTTTAATAATAATGTTCTGTTCTGTTAGTTTGGAAAAGACGTTACATTAACGAAGTGTGCTTCGGTCTTACCTAAATATATTTTAGTTTTAAGTTCTATTTATATTATTTTAAGATTTTTCTTGCCATTTTATACGTTGACTGTTTTTTGGGTTATTTATAAGGAAATATTCGTGATACAATCAATACGAAACATGACTGAATACTGTAAACGGAGAGTTTTGAAGTCGTAATATCTTTGTGTGGCGGGTTTGATTACTCCTTTCTTCCTGTGAATTGGGGGACAAAATCCAAGACACGGGCAGGAACGTCTTCTTATATTTCATCAATATATAACCCCAGTCTCCATCGAAAGATGTTGCGAACTTTTGTGTTGTCAACACGCGTTGGTGGCAAAAAAATCTGTGGAGATTTGTTTAGATGCAATCGAAACAAAGTTGGTGATTTTTTGAAAATTTGCAAAAAGTTGGAAACACAGAAGTTGCCAACAATATCGGCGGATACGCACCTACACACACTAACACACATATCAGACACATATTGGGTGGACGAATGATGTGTTACTTATTTAATTTACCCCGTCTCATGCTCGTCGCCTTAAAGCTGCAGGAGATATGAAAAAACGTATCCCAAAATTCTCGTCATGGCTAAATCCTTTGCGTATATAAATGTTGTTTAAATAGTTCTCTAGTATTTATGGTTTATTAAAAAAAGAATGATGGTTTTTGTAAAGTTTAATGTAAGTACTTGGTACTAGAGAAACGGTACAGATAAAACAAAATAATAAATTTATGTTTTTCTGGAAACCGGTAAATTTTGCAACCGGTTAATAATGAGATCCTATTTAAACAATCACATGTGATTAAATTTTTTTTTATCTGACTAAAGTAGCAAACGAGCACGCAGTCCACCTGATGGTAAGTGGTCACTGCCGCTCATGGACATCTGTAATCAACTTCATACAGAACATGGGTTATATCTGAAGTCAATCACAGATGCGTTGCTGCTCCCGAGGACTATGATGGTTGCCTCATGTGAAAGTGTGCCGGCAACCACACCCTTCTATCGAAACGCAAGTAATGCTTCACGCTAGAAACAGGCAACATTATTACTGGAACACCAAAAACGTTGTAATAATAAATTATTCGTCATGCGCAGTTTTCCTTTACATCGAAAAGGTTATCAAGTTTGTTATATTATTACTATTTGTACAGCTATAATGTATGTAATTTAAATTTAGTTTTTAATCACATACGAGGTGACTCATGGGCCGTGACCCAAAGATTATATGTTTCTTTTTATAAATTGATAATTAGTTGTGTGGGTGTGTGTGTGTGTGTGTGTGTAGAGAGAGAACTATACAGGAATATATATAAATAGGAATTTGTATATACTATTTTGGCGGTTTTCCCGCAATTACCTAGTTGGGAATTAGCGGGAAAAATGTTTTTTTTTTATATGGAAGTCGGAAACAAGCATAAGTATATAGCAACATAGCAGTTAAGCAACTCGTGAGGTGACTATGTTATCTCACGAGTTGCATCGCATCTGTAGTTAACTTCAGATATAACTCCAGATATAAGTCATTTTTTTTATCTGATTGAAGTAGCTAACAAACATGCAGTCCATCTAATGGTAAGTGGTCACTGCCATACATACTACATCTGTAATCAACTACATACAGAACATGGGTTCCATCTGAAGTCAATCACAAATGCGTTGCTACTCCAGAGGACTATGATGGTCGCCTCATGTGAAAGTGTGCCGGACATCACACCCTTATATCGAAACGCAAGAAATGTTTCACGCTAAAAACAGGTGTGGCGGTGGTACTTCCCCGGTCGAACTACACTGGCTCTACCACCTTGATAATATATTTATAATACATTCCACCTGCAATGCACCATAAACAAGGTCACCAATGCCGTAGTGTCGGGAACTTATAAAGCTTTCAGGTAATTAAAGATGTTCTATCGTGTCTAGGGATTGTTTAGCGAGGCATTGATTCGTTTAGGAACCGATATTATTTTCTTTTAGTTTATGAATACCCAATGAGGTTAGTTTTTGTTTCTTATTGTGGTAATATAAAGAATAGTTTATATTAATTTGCAGTTAATACACGGTCACACATATAATAGGTTATCCCTGCAGCTTCTCCCGTTTTGGTCACAAAAGTTCACTGTAGTTTATAAACTAGACAAACACCTAGATTTTAAAACTACAGGATTTTTTTTCAACCCTTATTTAGCTAAATCAGGCCGGAAGTGTTTGCGTGAAAAAGTAAAAAAAAACACATACATCATTACAATCCTTCGTATCTATAATTTTTTTTTCCACTGTGTACTTAATGTTACTTATTTATCCTATTATAATTTCTGTACTTCATTAATCCTTTTCTAACTTTACACACACTACTCTTCATTCCTGTTATGTTTCCCAATTCCATGCATAGGTTGTCTGGAAGAGATCGCTGCCTAGCGACAAGACCGCCTATTGCATACTACAGATCTACTTTGTATGTTATTGTTATTTTAGTATGTGTTTATAGTGTGCAATAAGTGTATTCTATTCTATTCTATTAATAAGGTTTTGTGTGTAACGTACAATATTTGTGTGAAAGTTTGTCCTAATCCTTCATATTTTTATCACACTCTTACATCAAACTAGACACACTCAAATAATATTTATGCCCTAAATTCCAAGCACCTAAAATCTAATAAGTCCAAAATGTTTACTTAAGAAGATCAACGGTTAGTTGGAGAATAAGCTCACGCCGTGGATTAAAAGATAAAAGATAAGATAAAACTTATACGGCGTTATGCAATGTTATTGTCGTTATCTTTATAGTAGGGTACACGGGATGCTGTGTCTCGGAATGAAGGAACAGTCAGATGGAGCTTATGTTTATTGGTTTCCTTATAGTCGTAGGACTTGTCACCAATGTCACAACAAATTCGAGATGTATTAGGCCTGTTGTACATGGCACGTTTTTTGAGCCGTACTGCGTCTTTACCTTACCGTGAAAAAAAAACGTTCTAGCATGTACACGGCACGGCAAAGATCAGTGCACGGCAGAGATCCATACAACACTGACAACCGTGCCTACACACGGCGAATTAACCGTAGATTTTTACGCTGAAAAAACGTGTGTCTACAAGAGGCCTTATACTGGTGTAAAAATAAGTGTTCTGTTTCCGTTTGGTTGTGGTCCATAGGGGGCATTCAAGTATTACGTAAGCACTATTGGGGGGGGGGGGTCTTTTTTTTTTATTATAACACAAAAACTCCACAGACTGATCTATTTCTTAGCTCCACGTTAGGCCATCGCTGTCACCATCACACTGTCGTGTGCGGTGGTGACAACGTTGGCAATTAAAGAAATCTGGGGGTCTTTGTTTTGCTTATTTTGGATGACATGGGGGGTGGTCTAGATGATGATTACGTCATCGCTAGTTATTTACTTTTTTACAATACTGTACAAAAAATACATTTTTAATAGAAAAATGTTTACGTAAGCATGGGGGGGGAGGGGGTTAGAGCTTTGCTTACTTTTGATAACAGGGGGGGGGGAGGGTAAATCTGCTTATGTATTTGAACGGCCCTATATCAGTAAAATAGCTAAGATCGACTTTTTGGACTCGACTATATTACCATTCGACGTAATGACCCCTCTCAAAGTAAAATTTCCTAAAACGAACATATGCTATTTATTTAAAACTAAATAACTAAAATATAAAACTAAATATTATCAACACAATAATTTTAGTTAATGACCCGTTAACGCCAAGTGTTTGGGATAGTGCTCTACTCTCACCTTGTCAATGTGTAATTTGTACGACTTTGATTTCTTTTATCAGATATTTTCTAAATTACAATGAAGTCTCATGGTGTTTTTTATGTTTTCCCAGTACACACTTCATAGAAAGCATTATACTCAAACTAGTTGATCCGGCGAACTTCGTTCAGCCTAAAAGTAAAAAATCTAAAATTATCAGTGTTTCTCTGCTATATTATACATGTATTATATATAAAAACCTTCCTTTTAAATCACTCTATCTATTAAAAAAAATGCATTAAAATCCGTAGCGTAGTTTTAAAGATCTAAGCGTACATAGGGACAGACAGCGAGAAGCGACTTTGTTTTATACTATGTAGTGATTGAACAAAACCTCCTGCCTTATTTTCGGTATCTGATTCGATCTAATAAAACTATCTGATTTATTCCCCATTCCATCCTCAAATCATGATAATGAATTGATAGGAATTATTACAAGATTAATTTGCTATATCAATTTGTACGTTTGCATGTCGTACGCAAATGGCCTAGTTATTCGACCCCACGGTAGGTTAGTTAACCTAATTGTTGCCAACCTGCCGTGACACGGAAACGTCAGTATGGCAAATAAATAAAATTATTTCGTGCTATCTATCGTCCATTATTTTAATTTGCCTCGTTTGGTAGTATTTTTAAGGTGGTAGAACCAGTGTAGTTCGACCGGGGAAGTACCACCGCCACACCTATTTCTAGCGTGAAGCATTTCTTGCGTTTCGATAGAAGGCTGTGGTTGCCGGCACACTTTTACATGAGGCGACCATCATAGTCCTCGGGAGTAGCAAAGCATCTGTGTTTGACTTCAGATAGAACTCATGTTCTGTATAAAATTGGTTACAGATATCAATGAGCGGACTTGACCACTTACCATCAGGTGGACTGCATGCTCGTTTGCTATTTCAGTCAAATAAAAAAAAAAATGTTGATATAATTGTGTACGTATTTCGAAAATATCAACACGAAGCTAATGAAAAATGTATTAAATATTACATTTTGTTTTCGAGTTTATATACAAATTCAAGTTTTGCGAGCGTCATCATCCAACTTTGTCCCACTGCTGGGCACGAAATGAAATGTCTTTATTTTGCATAGGCCTTCGGTGGCGCTTACAAATTGTCATATATATATATATATATATATATATATATATATATATATATATATATATATATATATATATATATATATATATATATTTATTTACACTACCACCGGATCGGAACACGACCTCAACTGAGAAGATCCGGCAAGAAACTCAGTGGGTTTGTCTTTTTTCTTTGTATATCTATTTTATTATATTTGCCATCTTGTTTTTACATGGGTAACCAAAGTGTCCTTGTAGAATTAAAGAGGTTACGAATTCTTAAATCTTTACACACCTTTGAGAACTTTTTGTAGAAAAACCTAATGAACTTAAAAAACTATGTATCCTTTACCGTAATAATTATTTTTTCAATCGGTACTTTGGGATTCGAATCCCGAAATGATTAAGAGGCTGCTTTGAACTATCGAAATATTTTAAAGGGGAAAAGTTTGTCCGCCAGTCAAAATCACAACAATAGCAGCTCTCACAAAGCGCTTTCGATCTCTTTCTGAATTCGAAATGTCCCAAGTATTAGGTAATTACAAATGAAGTAACCGAGTAGACTCCTAATATTGTTTAATATTGCATTTTTTGAGAGTGAGGTAAGCAGCGTGCAGCGAGCGTGCAGTCCACTCGATCTATGTGATGTCAATCAGAGATGCATTGCTACCACTACCACACAATACAAAATTCATTTATATTAACTTAAAGATACATTATAATCTTAAAATAATCTTAAAATAATTGACTTATATTCTTAACATTTTAACTTAATTCATTAAAATGGACATGAAAAGCTGTATGCTACTTTATGTATCGGAAGTTGGTCACTTACTTACTACTTGTCCAAGTCACATTGTTCACGCGATTTCATACATGTGTATGGAAAAATAACATCAATTAGGAGTCTATGCACATTATTATTCTCTGAGTAATCAACATCACAGCACCAAGGCTTTCTTTGTATGAAAGATATTTGAATGACGCAACGTGTCACACGGATGTTATGAATTGTAGATTATTTTAATTATATTCATTAACACCATCACCATACGTAATAGAGTCGTTAAATAAAACTTATTTACAAAAGTCATACAAAAATATTGTGTTCATACAATTTTCCATACACACCTAATGATTTATTTTAAAAGAAAAGTTACATATGACTTCCGATGATTTATATTATATCTTATTAATATTATAAACTAGTTGACCCGGCGAACTTCGTTCCGCCTAAAAGTCAAAAATGGAAAATTGTAAGTGTTTCTCTACTATATTATACATAAAAGACTTTTCTTTGAATCACTCTTTCTATTGAAAAAACTGCATTAAAATCCGTAGCGTAGTTTTAAAGATCTTTTGATACATACATAGGGACAAACGGCGAGAGGCGACTTTGTTTTATACTATGTAGTGATGCGAAGGTCTGTGAAGATGTATTTTTTTTTGTTTTCGAGGGGGGAAACCTTAAAAGGTACCCGACGCCGTGGGAGCGACGCAGGGGTATGTGGGATTTTTACCGCACTTGCAAAAGTTCCTTCCCGAAAAGCGGAACTAAGTCTATCCGCGGGACATTTAATTTTGATCAAAAAAATCGGGACGTCTGGGAACGCTGTTAGATACATACGTAGTATGTGTATACAGTACATTCACATACGTACACACACATACACAAACACACACACACACATTTGTAGTCAACATAAAATACGTACAAACGGCTTTTATGAAACGAGTTTACACATAAAAGTGAAAAAGTTGTGACCCTTATTTTTAATTCGCGTTTAACTTAATTATAACTTCACAACTTACGGTAGTCGCAGTTCAGAACTTACCAAGTACCCACTTGACCCCGCCTGACTTACGCGAACTTGATTGTATACAATACTTAGCTAAGTATAAGTTAAGGCTGTATCCAACAAACAGCGAACTGAATGCGTGGCGAGAGAAAACCGATTAGCATGTAAGAACCCTGGGGATTTATTATATGACTGGACGCAGTCAGGAGGCAGGGTTTTTCGGGCGTATATAAATGTATGTACACTTTAACGCACAAACTGCTTGATATACACTACCAAACAGAGCCTATAATTTTAAACATAACGCTTCAGAATAAAACAACAGAATAATTAACGAAAATTTAATAGGCCATACAAAAATATGTACATTGTAACATGCTTACTCTAGTATTTTGACGTAAACTCATTAAAAACATTTATATCAATAAGTTAGTAAAAGATATATACCCGACTGCTTAAATTAAAAGGGGAAAAATTCTACAGCTAGGCAATATATTAGAATATAAACTACATTTGCAAACTGCATTACGTGTGGCGATGTAGGGTGTTTCGGATCGACGATACACATTGACACCTAAACTGCCTGATCGCACATCAAAGGCCTATGCTACAAAATTGTTAGTGTGGAGGTTTTCTAAACAAGGTATAAGCGACAGCGTGTCGCCTCGCGCTCGGCTCGCTGTTCATTCGACGGAGCGTTTAGTGCGTCTTTTGTTGACACTAGAAAGTGGTCGAGACACGAGCGCTAAACTTTATTGTATGGTAATTGTTATCGGGTTAGGGCGCCACCACATTACCGCAGCACTTACTATGTGGTAAAAGTAATGGTAGTTTATTATATAATATTTGAGTAGTATAGATTACAGTAATAGCCTAATGGTTTAAACTTGTCCTCCCGGATCGGGAGGTCCGAGGTTGAAACCCAGTCACGCACCACAGATTTTTCTGAAATGATGCGCGAATTAAAAGTAAATTATCACTGCTTTTCGGTGAATGAAAACATCGTGAGTACCTACACACCTGAGAGGTCTTTAAGAAAAAAAAAGTTCTCGGAGGTGTGTGAAGTCCACTAATTCGCACTTGGCCAGCGCGGTGGCCTATGGCCTAACATTCTCGCATTCTGAGAGAACATCCGTGCCCAGCAGTGGAAAATAATGGGTTGACGAGACGATCGATTTCACTATTAAGTATTTAATTTGATTTCTCAGTTTAGTGCTGATTTAAACTTTGATTTGTTTCTGAAATCCGATTATAGTAAGCCAAGGCTGAATGGAATTTCTAAATTGCAAAATATGGCTAGCTTCGTCGGTTATCTTTTAAATATTTTAATACAATTGAGTAAAATAAAATTATTTTGTTGACTTTATTGATATCTCTATTAAAGCAAAGCGATGAAAAAATATTATACAATCGTGAATTTTTGTAAAAAAAAAAAACAATATATAAAAATGATTATGCATCTTTGTATATAAAAACCATTGTTTATACATTTGACTAAAGGAGGTCGATAAAATTCATCACATAAAACGTGTAACGTACATACGTTAACGTGGAAAATGTCCAATTTAATAGTGAACGGGTTAATCCGTTCACTATTAAATTGTACATTTGTAATTTTGTATATTATAATCAATGTTTTTACAAAGAAGACTTTATACAATCAATTTTAGTTTACGCTTTAGTTTACGTAGTCACACTTAATAAACACAGAACACAATCAAAAAGGCCCATTTGTCTGAAAGTAATGTGAATCTGCCATAAACTTTTTATTTGCACATAGTATTCGCCGCAACAATCATCATAATTCGGTTCATATAAATAATAATCTTCATTGTCTCAGACGTGATTGCGATTCGAACAATGCGATACGTTTTTGTTCTTATTATCATTGTACTATTTCTTTTGATTTACTCAATCATGTGTTAATCCTCTTCGAACAGTATTTTTGTCATGTTTCGTATGTCTGTTAAAATAATAACCATGCAATTCGGATTCTCGTATGGGATTTTGAACTCTACTCTGCGAAATTACAGAGGATTTTGGCAAATAATCGATTCAATCGAGACACGTCTCGGCAATTCTGCGAATTGGAGCATGTCAGATCTATCAAGTAGCTTTGGGCTGTTTTGAATGCATGAGGCCCAATCTGATATTGCATCAGTTGGCTCGATGTAACGTGATATAGTATTAAATTGATCTTTGAGATTCTCCGTAGATATCATTTCAGTGTTACCGGTGTTACG
Source organism: Spicauda simplicius (assembly GCA_949699795.1). Lineage (NCBI taxonomy): Eukaryota > Metazoa > Arthropoda > Insecta > Lepidoptera > Hesperiidae > Spicauda > Spicauda simplicius. Next base: position 12,063,715 of record OX453082.1, on the reverse strand, counting down.
TAACATCGGTGAATATATGTTTCAACATAAATGGCAAGAAAAATCGTAGATGTAAGCATAGATGTATCGTAAACTGTTTTTAATAATCCCACAGAAAGAAGAGATGAAAGCGACGAATCTCTATACGAATCGGCGGATTGTCATAGTGACGCCATCTCTGCGAGCGACGATGCCCTGCCTCGCCTCGGCAAAACTCCAACAATGAGCAAGGAATCTCTCAAATTAGCCGTTACTGACGAAGAAACTGACCTTCTGAGAAGTAAAAAGGGTCACAGAAAAACTATGTCGCTATCTAATCCACTAGAAATGGTTAAGAGTTTGGGTGACGACTGGTTCGACTCGAAGAAAGATCTAGAAAAGCATAGTGATAAAAAGAAGTCCAGGGAAAGTCTCTGGAGTGAAGAGGATAGAGATTCCATTCATGGTTCAACATTAAAACTTGACCAAATCAGGAAAAATAGTAAAAAAGATGATAAACTCCTTTCTGAAAGCAGGAAGAGTAGCACAGCTGACGTTCCGAAAAGAAAGAGTAGTAAAGGTTCATCAGTAAGTGCTTTGAACTTTTTAAGGCGCAAGAAGACTCCTACGTCAATGAAAGCAGTAGAAGCCGTGGTGGAGGCAGTCGATAGGTTCATCAGCTCCGACGAGATTTTGAAACACACAAAGTTCTTTCTAGAGGAGGAGAAACGGCATGCGGCTATCTGCAACAAACCACCAGCAGAGACGGATTCCGAGGAAGATGTTCCCAATCCTAAACTAATCGGTGAACACCGACGAAGGTTGAGTCGACAGACGTCCAGAAGCAAGAGTAAGGTTAGAGGAAAGAGTCAGACGGTCAAAGTGAATACGTTACGGAAATCTCACAGTGGAACTTTGAAAAAGGCCAAGAAAAAGGGAACGAAGACGCCGTTAGCGGGAAGAAGTAGACAAGCGAGCATCGTGGAACCGAGCCCGATGGTTAAGAAGAAGAATTCGGACGCGTTCAAGCAGAACTCTTGGCTTTTCAGCAGTTCGAGAGGTGAGTTTCATTATTTATATTATTCATTTCGGGAGGAATAGCGTTAAGTGAATACCATTTGCTACAACTTAATCCCAAGTTAAGGCGACATATCATGGTAAGTAATATATGAGATTTATTGAATTTTAGTTTAAGATTCGGATGAGCAGGTGCAACGTGGAGGCGACAACAATATCTTGATTTCCTTCTTATATCAAAAAATATAAAATTGAAAAGATGAACTCATAAAATTTACTAATATAAAAAATTAAAGTAGGTACCTAAATAATGAAATATTTAGGACAATAATTTAAGACGTTATTTAAGAAAAGTACAATACTTATATCATACAGCAAAAAGAATATACGTTTTGTATCACAGCAGACATACAGTCGTTAGAGGAAAATCCGTAGCGACATAAAGCATGATAATGACTTCCGTAAGAAACACTCTGCCCTTCGGCATGAGATCATTTCACGTTGAACTAAGTTGCTCATGTTTCTTGGAGTAAAGTTCCATTAAGTATTTAGCTGTCGTCTATTGAATATTTGTACCTATTGAATTGGTTATTTAAAATTATATACAGTATTATAACGTACGTGAAGTGGTCGTTGATAAAATTATATTTCAAGGTAGATTTTTTTGTGGCATAGGAGGCATAGTCATATAGCTCAGGGATAGTAACGCATCTGTAGTTAGCTCCAGATTAGGCCCTGTTCTTATCTGAAGTTGATTGCAGATAGCCATTGTCGGCAGTGGCCACCAGGTGGCCTGCAGGCTTTTTACTACTTCCGAATTATAAAAAAACATGTTTTGAATATAAAGGTATGGTCATTGTAACGTTTCTTCCTTATTCTAGAACTTAAAGCAACTGTTCTGCTGTGAAGGTTACGAAATTCTTGAAGTTTTATCCTTATATACATCATTTAATCTTTAGGGACAATAACACATCTGCGATCGACTTTAAGTAGTCCCGTTTCATTCAGACTTGTTTTAATATCGTGTCTTGTTGTTATAGAGCTTATTAATTGTGGCCACACTCATTTTTCACTTGTATTAAATGTGAAAACAAATTGTCCAATGGCAAGATGACGTACCCCATGTAGAATGCCGATTCTACGTGTGTGTTCCGAACAAGGCCAGCTGGTCACACTCTGAGGTCGCAGTTTGATAGATATGAGACCATTCAATAGATGTTATTAATAATGTGTGCAGCGAGATAAAGGTAATACACAGATGTAGGTAGACGTTTGTTTTAAGCGAGACTTGAATGATGAAGGAAAATGTTGTGAGAGTATCCCGATCAAGTCGTAAAGGATACATAATGGTCGATAATTAAGGTTAATGTTCACGCTGTAAGAAGAACCCGTCTTTTCAACCAATTAAAGCCCTACGTGGGACATGACTCTCATGTTAGAAAAATAAGGGTTTTTTGGCCGCTGTATGACACTACAGTACCAAATCAACATATCGCGATAACACATGTGACAATAACACATGTGAAATTTGCATTTTGTGAAATAGCAGATGTTTTCTCTTTTTTGAGCAGCAGTTATTAAAGGAACGTACATTTAATTCTGTCCTGTTGTACGTACGTGATCGTCACTTAATGTACTAGGCGACAAATATTATTAGTACCAGTTTTAAGTGTTTATTTCAAAAATACCAAATTTAGTTTTTGGTCCGTTTCATGCTAAGTTCGGTCAGTTTCAGCTAAACAGTTGGAGATTTATTTTAGTTTAAACTACATGAACCACTTAACTTCTCCGTATTTCCAAATTGCTTATCCCCACTACAATTCTTTCTACTTTTTATAATTTCTCAGAAATATCCATTTTGTATTTGTATGTTTACGTTTACGTGAAACTTGCTTGTTAGCGCGATGTGGTCCAGTTTATATCGAATCGCGTTTAATATAAATTCATTTCAACGAATCAAAGCATCATTAAAGTTCCGAGAAGTTAGTAGAAGCATCTGTTTTATAGTTATCGTGTCACATATAACTTAGTCGAGACAAAGATTTATCTCTGCAGGAAATCGTACTAATGAAACCACTAGATACTATATTGGCCAACTCTTCAATTTATCTTGTAACGACGCTTAAACCTTGAATTGTCATGAGACTTGATCGATCGTTGCGTACGTAACTGTTGTTAATTATTGTCGGTGTTAAATTTTGTCTGAGTGGCAGCGGGCTAACGATAGAACGATAGTTGAAGAATCTTTAGCAATAGACATTATAAGTAGATTTATTTAATGAACCTTGAAATATTCAAATGAATGTCTCGAACACATTTTTATCTATGTTTCTTTAGAAATTGGAATTAATCAATTGAATCAATGGAATCAATTACGAAGTTTTAAGTATAAAGCTGAAGTTGTCATAAATATACTTTAAAGACATGATACAGATGATGAATACTTTAAGAGAATAAGCTGGAATACATTGATTACTTGATAAGTCTGCGTGTGAATAAATTATATTTGAATTGATAACTTCTCTAATTTTGTTAAGTCTTAACAATTTTGTAGCTACTGAATTGAGCAGTTTGCTCTGTTGCAACTTTTATATTTTGTTACAGACTTCTTACTTTTTCATCCTATTTCTTTATGAATTAATTCTAAATTTGACAACTCGCGTGGCGGAGCGGTTACCATACCGGTCTGACGCGCAATGGGTCCCGGGTTCGATTCTCGGCCAGAGAGGTATCTGAATGATGAGTTTAGATTCATGTTCGGGGTTTGTGTATTCGTCTTGTGTGTGTCCATGGTACCCACGACACAGGAGAAATCCTAGTGTGGGGCTATAAGTGTAGAAAGCGTGTTTTTTTTTATTTTTCATTATCAACTGTGACTAAACTTCTGTCTGTTAAAACTCTCTTGCCACTCGTCGACGATGCGACAATCAATATGTACGTCCGATTATTATTGGACGTGTGACTCGCGTAACGGTCACATCGCATAGTTGTTTTTGTGAGGCTACAATTTTATTGTTATATGTCCTTGTTTCGTGGTCACCCTGGTCAACTTTCGCGTGCCTTCCCTTTTCTCCGTGTACGAGATAAAATTGGCGAAGATTATGGTCCAAACTTGATAAAGAGAGAGAGATAAAAACTTTTGTTTTATTTTTATGTGCGCTCTTAAATGTAGTCATAACTGATCTGTGTGTTGAGTATTGTTAAAAGGTAGTAAAACTCTTTATTCGATTACAGTAATATAGTATATTTGTCCATATTCAACAGTTTTAGATTATACAGAGAAATGAAATTGTGTTTTCCATTCGCACATTTAAATGTATTACATTTGAATAGTCAATGTTATTAAGATGTGATACAACTGTTTGTGATTCGATTCGTGTTTCGTACTTATCTTTATCGTATTTATTAGTATATTGGCGTTATATACAACCAGTCTTTTTGCTACTGTGTTCAAGTTTGAAGGGTGTGTTAAATGATGAGTATTTGCGGTACCTTAGATGTGTTATTCTTAACAGATAGCAAAGCGTCAATTAATAGACGATCTTTTCGTTTCACGCGACCACCACCACCACGTTTTTTTTATCTGATTGAACTAGCAAACGTGCATGCAGTCCACCTGATGTTAAGTGGTCACAGCCGCCCATGGACATCTGTTATCAACTACATACAGAACATAGGTTCCATCTGAAGTCAAATACATATGCGTTGCTACTCTCGAGGACTATGATCGTCGCCTCATGTGAAATAGTGCCGGCAACCACACCCTTCCATCGAAACGCAAGAAATGCTTCACGCTAGAAATAGGTGTGGCGGTGGTACTTGCCCGGTCGAACTACACTGGTTCTACCACCTGATAAAGGTTAACTTGCATTCTACTGATGGATGGTCACTACCGTTCATTAGTACACACTGGTACATACAGTGGTTCTACCACCTTAAGAATTTTACCAATACGATTACCATTACTACCGCCACGTTTACCACCACCGCTATCAAATTTGCGTAAAGGTTTATGATTTGTATAGTTGTTGAAATAAAAACTCCATGTAACGATTTTCATAAAGTTAACGCGTTCTCGTCACGAATGGATAACGTTAAATCGTAACTTACGTTAACGAGTTAGACGTACGTTTATAATACGTTAACGTCCAATAAAACGTGACGGCTTGATCGTTACATATTTTTTGTTAAGTTAAGGCGCTGCTGTCAACGTGCGACGGTTTTTGAATTTTATGTTACAAAAAATTTTGAGACGGTTATAGTCTCCAACTATGAAAGAGTTCCTGTGTTTCCTGGATGGGCGTGGTTGCTGGATCACTTTTATATGGGGTGATCATCTTAGTCCACGGAAGTGACAATGCATCTGTAATTGACTTCAGGTAGAAAACCCTTGGTCTTTTTGAATCACGGGCGCCATTGACCAATTACCATTAGATGGACGGCATGCTCGTTTCCTACCTCAATGATATACCTCAAATATATATATTGAATCATCTTATTGTATATCATGTTCTTTATTGCAATCCTTGCTGAATGAATCCTGTTTGGCTTTTAAGCCCCAATTATTATAGACGCCAATCGCAAATTTGCGCCCGCATGTCACAGAAACAAGTTTGTTTAGCGCGATGATTAATACTTCACTACCCACCCCCCTACCGCCCGCACCCCCTAATCCTCGCGATCTCATTGATATGCGCGTGCGCAGCCCAACGGGAAGTTCACTACATAGATGTAGTATCAATGTCGCGGCGACCTAAACGACTAGGTTGATTCTGGTACTTTATGAAATGTCTAATTACGTGGTCAGAATTTTAAAAAATATACCGGCTGAATTGAGAACCTTCTCCTTTTTGAAGTCGGTTAAAAATCAGTGAAGGTGTCTGGTGAAAGCTACTTTTGTAGATAAAATAATTTGTTTTACCAAAGATTTTACTAAGACTGAACTATTAAGTATTTGAATGGCAAATCCTACTCGTATTGCTTTGGATTCGTCACAAAATCGACGATAGGACCACTGCTAAATCGATCAGTACCGTCGAATTTACTTTTAACAGCTCAGAAACAGCGATACGGATGTAAAGAGTAATTTTAAAGTTCCTGGAGAGTTGCAAAGAGTTGATTCAAAGTTGATTAGAAATATCCTTATGCCGTAATTACCACTAAACATCTGCCAATCTGCTCGGCTATTCCAATTACATAAAGAATTTAGTTAAAAGTGGTGTCGGGTTCTCTACTATATTGTTTTGATAGGGATTTACATACCTACTATAAAAAATCAATGTCAAGTTTCAAACTGGACTTATTAAAATCCCTGGACTTATCAAGGAATGCCCAATTCATCGTACTGAAAGCCACATAAACATAAATAGCCGGCGTGTATCCTCGCCGGCTGAGTCACAGCGATAGAAACGGCGCGGCATTGTCTCCGTTCGGTTCCCGGTCGAGACAACTAAATTTGGATTGTAACACATTCTTCATGTTGGCTGATTGCTACTGCTGATTGGCTTTTGATTATTTAATTGATTATTTGTTTAATGACGACCCGCGTGGCGCAGCGGTTACCATGCCGGTCTGGCGCGCAATGGGTCCCGGGTTCGATTGATGAATGATGAATGATGAGTTTAGATTCCTGTTCTGGGTCTGGGTGTTTGTGTATTCGTCTTGTGTGTGTCCAGGGTACCCACGACACAGGAGAAAATCCTACTGTGGGACTATGAGTGTAGGAAGCGTGCGTGTGTATCTATAAGTACCTACTAAAAATTATATTGTGAAAAGTGTTATACAAAATGGATCACAGAAGTGGACTGCAAACTTGTTTGCTGCTTCAATTACCCATTTTTTTATGGGAATTAAATTGGTAAACAAGTATGAAGTCCACCTGATGGTAAGTGCTCACTGCCACACATGAATATCTTTAAGCAACTTCATATAGAATCTTTTTGCACCTTTCTTGAAGAGCCCCATAGCGCTCCGGGAACATCTCAGGAGGAAGCTCATTCCACATTTTGCACGTTCGTGGCAGGAAAAACTGCAAACCGAACTGTGGAGGACCGCTACGTCCAGTTGATGCGGATGGAACTTCATCCTTCGGCGAGTGGTGCGATTGAGGAAGAGTGACATAGGCACCAGGTCATAAAGCCCCTCGGAACGCTCACCATTGCTCGAAATGAAATGTCCTTATTTTGTATAGACCTACGGGGGCACTTTCAAATTGTTAGTTACACATTTTTTTTACACTACCACTGTATCGGAACACGACCTCAACTGAGAAGATCCCGCAATAAACTCAGCGGGTTTGTCTTTTTTTATGTTTTTTTTTTCAATCACGTTTTTTTTACATTGTAATGAAAGTTAGCTCCAGTATCTTGCTTGACATAAGTGTGGCGATGGTACCACCCCAGGCGAACTACACTGGTTCTGCCACCTTCAAATAACACACTATAATAAAGATATAAAAAAATCAACTACGAATTTCTATAACAAAGTACATACAAATTAAAACTACATACAATTAGGAAAACCCCAATCCCTGCAAGTGGTTCGACCGTCACTTGACCATGAATCACCACTATACCCCGAGATTCGGCGGAACCACCGTGACGTCACCGCGTCGGTCGTTCACCCCTACCGTCCGAGCTTTTGAGGCTTTGCGGGTCGAGAGGGTGATTTGTTACGGTTGGAACGGATCATGCATATGCGCGCGTGAGTGCATGTAAAAAGGCAAATTTGTCTTTTTTTTTAGAAATCAAAGTTATACCTATATATTGCGGATTCAGGACAAGGCATAGTTGTCATTTTTTTTATTTGTGTGTCATAGCTGACGTTGCAATTTTATTACAACTACTAGTTGTAAAATCTTGTCGATTCAATTAATGCGTTCCTTAGCCCTTTTACGCATTAGCGGTTACCCGCGAGCACGGTTAACCGCGCGGCTAAGCGCTTTTCCACTTTAATATGAAACCGCTCCAAAATTTTAAACTGCTGCGGTCGAAATTTTGGGGTGGTTTCATATTTAACTGAAAAACCGCTAGTGCGCAAGAAGGCTTAGTATTTATTATGAGATACCAACGATTTATTGTTTGGAAAACAACGAGATCAAAGTTTTTTTTTTATTTTACGGAATTAAACATAGAACGAAAGAAACATAGAATTTCTGATATTAAATATGTAATTATTTTAAGTTATTCAAACATTGTCTCTCCTTTGACTTTGAACCTCTGTTCAATATATATAATTGCTTATTGAAACCTTTATGAAACATAGATCATGGATTAGATATATTATATAAAACGTAAGATAAATTGAAATTCTCATAATTCCCGAGTAACTCAAAGCCACATAATTAATAGCTTTTAAATAAATACAGTTTTCTGTGTAACATCATCCAGCCATATGTTTCGCATTGGCTCCGACACATAAATTATACTCTGTTTAAGACATCTATCTAGGTCATATTGATCTAGCTTCACATACTAGATCAGTGGTCTACATCGGTGGGCGATAAATTTGATCGGACGAGTTTTTAGGATTTTTTTGCCTTGTGCGTATATTTTTGACGACCCGCGTGGCGGAGCGGTTACAGTACCGGTCTGACGCGCAATGGGTCTCGGGTTCGATTCCCGGCCAGACTGGTATCTGAATGATGAGTTTAGATTCATGTTCTGGGTCTGGGTGTTTGTGTATTCGTCTTGTGTGTGTCCATGGTGACCACGACACAGGAGAAAATCCCAGTGTGGGGCTAGGAGCGTAGAAAGCGTGTGTGTGTGTATTTTTACTCAATCTCCTCAGTAGGGTAGTCCTTTTCGAGTCTATGTGTGTATATATATGTAGGTTATTTCGAGGTGGTAGAACCAGTGTAGTTCGCCCGGGGAAGTACCACCGCCACACCTATTTCTAGCGTGAAGCAGTTCTTGTGTTTCGATAGAAGGGTGAGGTTGCCGGCACACTTACACATGAGGCGACCATCATAGTCCTCGGGAGTAGCAACGCATCTGTGATTGACTTCAGATACAACCCATGTTCTGTATGAAGTTGATTACAGATGTCCATGGGCGGCAGTGGACACTTACGAGTACCATCAGGTGGACTGCATGTTCCTTTGCTACTTCAGTCAGTTAAAAGACAAATATAAACTGCTAATGTAGAAAATCATTATTTTTATTTGTATAAAAGTGTGGTATTAAAAACGTGTACAAACATCTTCATCTTAATTATGTATCAATAATTAAAACCAACGCGTAACAATGGCGATTCTCACACGAAACGCAAACATCGCCTCACACACACATTGGCACCACTATTTGTATAGGCGATATATATGTTTATGTGTACAAAATTATAATGCACATATTAAGCGATGATCTCACATTATACCTACTGAGAAGACTTAAGTCATTTGTATTTGCGACTTACGGGAAATTAGATTTCCAATACCAATACTTAGTTTAACTTGTTGTCGTAACATTAAATATTTATTGTAACACATACTTTTATTGTAATAAGATAACAGAGAAAATGAGGTACCTAATATTTGGGTAGGTACATGTGTCCCACAAACGAAAACGTGTGTAAGTTTCATTTTTGCCAAAGTCGCTTTGTACTTTGTACCAATTTTTATTGAAATATTTTATCGACAGATTGCTGTTTTTCTAAGACGGAGAACTATCGATAGGTCACTTTTTATAAAATAAAACTTTTTAGAAAACACGAAAATCTATCAATAGCTCTTTTCTTGAACAATTTTGTTAGAAGTTGATTTTGCAAAAATCAGGACTATACCGGTTTCCATTAGGGGCACAGATATTTATCCGTATTATTAAAAAAAAACTGTTACGGGGGAAAAAGAATAAAATGAATTCATTTTAGGCTTCTATCTTTATCCATAACGAAGTTGTAGGGGGGTCCAAAATGGTCTGAATTGCTTCGTGAAACGGATGGTACTGTTGGTTTTTTGCTCGACTTGGCGGGGGCGCTACCGTTCCCCCAGATGACCAGATTTATATGTCAGCAAATGTTTTGTTTATAAAATCAGTCAATTAAATCAAGAACTATGATAATGGTGACAGAACTTGTTCTGGTTTTAATAGGTGTGGCGATGGTGTATTCGGACCATCGCAACACCTATTGCTAACAACATTAGTGTCAAATGCTTCTGCATTCTGGTCTGAGTGAGGCTAAGAAAGAGTACTATATACTAATACGTTTATACATGTCCCCAGCTACTGTGTTTCTGTTGAAATAGACGTGGCTAAGCCAGGTCCTCGAAGGAGTTTGTTTTAAGATTTTATAGCGCTCATTTTTTAGACGTGAAAAGTAAAAGAAATGTTTTTTTTTGTTAATATAAATCATATCATTTAGTGCATTTTATTTTCCTATTCTTACAATAAAACTTGTTTTATCTATAGAAAAGAAGGAGTTAAAAGAAGATTTTCATTACGTGTAAATTGTAAAAAAATATACAGTTCACGTATTATCACGTTACGCCATCTACCGTCGAATAGCGGAACCAAATTAGTGCTTACAAAAGCTGTATCGTCCTTCACATAAGGTTTGTTATTTTTATTTTATTATCTCAATGGACTGCAGTAAAGAGGTAAGTGGCAGTTATCTTATAATTAAATATAATTTTATGAATTCTCTTTTAAGAAATTTGAATAAAAGATGACAGTGTGTAAAAACGCCATCTAATGTCAAATAGAGAAACTAAGTAAAGCTTTTGCAGTCTGAATTTTATTGTTTGCTTCTCTTAAATATTTTCATAAAACTTAGTCACTTACATACATTTTTTGCTTACTTTCAAAATCATTTTTTTATGTTTAAAAATGTAGACTTATATTTTAATAAATCGTTTTTCCTCCCCAGCAGAGTCGAGGCGGGAAGGGTCTACGGAAGAGCCTTCGGCACCAGATTTGGACCTAGACACGAGTGACACGACAACCAAGGAACTACCAGAGAAGGAGCACAAGTGAGTTTAATTTTTACAGTTAGAACCAATGAAGTACCACCACTACGCTTACTTTTAACGTGAAGCAGTTTTGCGTTTCGTTAAAAGGGTGTGGCTGCCGGCTCATTTCCATATGAGGCCACCATCTTAGTCTTCTAGAGAAGCAACGCATCTGAAATTGACTTCTAATAGAATCTATTCTCTATGAAATTTCTCACATGTCCATGGGCGGCAGTGACCACTTTCCATCAGGTGGACTGCATGCTCGTTCAATCTAATGGAATATTTATAGTTGATTCTAATTCAATTTTGCTAGTTATAAGACAACAGAGTCATCTAGTAGTGCTTGGTGAAGCATTTAAAATGCATTAGTTCCGCTACTGCTCCATAGATGGCGTTATTTCCAATTTGATGAAATTGCAATCAGTGCCATCTTGTAGTATGTATTATTAGCTTTACTTGTTTTAATAATGGAACTAGAATTAGAAAAATACGAAATTTATCAATGTGTATTTATATGTAATTAAATCATGTGAAATGTGATTAAGTCCTCATTTCGTTTATTGGCAAAATATTGATTGATTGCAATTCTTTTATGAACAACTGCTAAGAAAACTTTTCTGAATATTGTATTTCCTTTGATGAGATTTCCATTACCTTGCTTACTTCTATGGAGGTCCCTTCATGGACCTCTGTTATTTATTGTCGAACATACTCTTAAAAAATATCAAATATTCAATAAAAACTTTAAAGAAATTAAAGGATGGGTTGAATCAGGAGGTATCATTTTTTCTCATAATACACATATCTTGAGCTGCTGCCATCTGAAAGGTGTGATAACCAATCAATAGCCGATATCAGAAATTGAATCGTATCAGAGCTTGATTATAGATGTCCATGAGTGGCAGTGGCCACCCACCACCACATTGGTAACGAGTGGTAAAAATTCATCATACACCTAGTTATACAAAAAACATCTCTACATCCAGCTGGCGCGGCGCCGTGACCAACCGGGGTGTGAACCGGGCGGAGAGCTGCCGCGAGCGGGACGCGCCTCGACGCGGCAAGCACCGCAACGCGTCCGACCCGAACCGTCTCACCGCGCACCATAACCAGTGAGTACTATGTTTGTTTTACCCCGCTTTACTCTCCAGGGCAAATAATGTATGTTAGAGACATCGATAAAGAAAAACCCAAGATACACATTCAGCGTCTCAAAACTGTCCGGTAAAAAAGAGCGCTCAATTTCAAAATTGAGCGCTCATTTCAAGTAGTAATATTTTATTGTTCTTTGCTTAAAGCGTTGTAAATGCAACTTTAAATCATGGACGTAAGGTTGTATTGCTAAAATAATGGTCGTTATGACCATCTATAAATAACTACGTAATTTGACGACAGTTTTAGGTGTCATTTTTTTTCGAGACTGTGTATTGTATTTCTATATCGATGGTTAGATTTATTTAATCAATTTACCATGGTATACGACCTCATTCATATTATAAAAAAATTACCACGTCAGTTGTCAATGTCAGGGAATCCGTCAACAGCGCTTGTGATTGTGTGAAACAGTTTACCTCGTGTTACTCTGCAGGTCAATCTAGCAACTAGTTTCTACAGATGTGAATCGTTTTACCCCGTGGTACTCTGCAGGTCAATCTAGCGACTAGTTTGTGAAAATGTGAATCGTCGATGTTAGAAACATGTCTACGAACAATGTGTCGCTCGTTAGCATCACAACGTGTTGGTATAGACTAAACGTGAACCGCTATGCTAGAAGCATATCAACGATTTATGAGTCTCTCGTCTATACTACCCCGTCGTACCCTCTACTTACCAAGCCAAAAACTAGTCCTAAGTTAATTTCAAATCGCAAGAAGTACGTCTGCGAGGACATATCCTAAGTACGATCAATAAATCGCTTGTCTACGTTACCCCGCTGCACCCTCGACTTGGTAAGTCATAAACTAATTCAATCTTATTTTAAATCACCGATTCTCCCAGGATCGTATCCTAACTTTGATGATTTAATGAGTCGCTAGTCTCCTCTGAATGTGCTGATTAAAAAATAATTTTACCTATTTTTTTTATAACTAATGAGAGGATTTCTTTGACACCAACATCATTTTAAACAACCTGCTAAAGTATAGCGGGTTTCCGCTTTAGAAAATTGTTTGGGGAAGGACGGCTCTAGAACATAGTTTACATTTAATGCAGTCGCCTCAGTATGTTTAGACTTCCATTGAAGTATGGATTCCTTTTTAGGTATGGGCTTTATGTATTTGTCTACCTATCCCTGTCTTTGATTACCTTTAATAAGTAATTCATTTTTACCATTATATCATCAACACATCTTCTTGGAGTTCTGTCAATATTCCACATCCTCCTTATTTTATTAAATTACTAGTTGACTCGGCAAACGTCGTTCCACCGAAAAATAAAAAATCTAAAATTATCACGTCCCTCCATTGTATTATGCATGTATTATACATAAAACCCTCTTTTTGATTCAGTCTATCTATTAAAAAAAATGTGTGCGTGTACTAGCGTACACTCGTAAGAAGTGAAACTTCTTTATGACGTTATTTTTCAAAAAATAATTAACTATATGCAACTTTACAGAAATTGGTTAAATAAAGTTAAATTTTTTAAAGTTAAATAAAGTTAAATTTCATATTGTAATTTCTCTGTAAGTGATTTTATGTAAAATCTTTTGAGAAATAAATGTCTTTAAACGTAAATTAGATAAAGTTTAATAAAAGGCTTTTATTAAACTTTATCTAATAATCTAATCTATAATAATATATCTAATATCACGCGTGGTAGGGATAAGAAAAAGATGGCGCATAACAGAAAAAGATGCCGCGTAACGAAAAAATGTTACACTAAATTTTTTTCCAACCCCGATAAAGAAGTTTCACTTCAAAAACTTCATTAATTCCGTATCGTAGTTTTAAAGATCTAAGCATACATAGGTACAGACGGCGGGAAGCGACTTTGTTTTATACTATGTAGTGTATATCACCAGTACGTCGTCAGAGAACATTCTAGTTCTACCAATATTACGCTTTCCCTTTCTTTAATCCAAGTATAATATACAAAATGAAGACGCGACGCTATAAAAATTGGAAGTTTCCATTCTACACGCCCACGCGACAAATCGATATGGAAAATGAATGGATATTAAGAAAATGAGTTTTTCCTCTGGAGTGTATTGAAATGTTCATGAGCGAGTAGGAGAGGGTCCCTTCACCGTTGGGATTTTTTAATTAAAATCCATACATATAATTTCGCGTCTATGTCTAATGTATGTGTACAAATAAGTCGTTTAGGGAACTGATAGTGATCTCCGCAAAGAATGGGCTCAAACTCTATGTAAGAATTCGACTCTAATCAAACTTTAAATCATGGACGTAAGGTTGTATTGCTAAAATATATGGTCGTTATGACCATCTATAAATAACTACGTAAATTTGACGACAGTTTTCGGTGTAATTTTTGCTCGAGACTGTGTATCTATATAACTACGCTACGGATTTTAATGCAGTTTTTTTTAATAGATAGAGTGATTCAAGAGGAAGGTTTTTATGTATAATACAAGCATAATATAGTAGAGGAACACTGATAATTTTAGATTTTTTACTTGTAGGCGGAACGAAGTTCACCGGGTCAGCTAGTATTTTATAAATGAATTCTATTAATTGACTTCAATGTATTTCCCGTTTTGAGTCGAAATAAAAATGGTTACGTGAAGCATGCACCACCACGCTGCCCCATCGTGGATCGGTGGAAGTGCGTAAATCCGAGTCTAACACTGATTCCGTCGCCGAGAATAGCTTCATTAGGTATGTAGACGGCCATTGCGGGGTTTTCTCTTATTTTCCAACTATCACTAAACTTAATTCACTGTTCGCGCCTAGACATTGTAAGGGTGCAACTGCTAAGGAAAGTTTAAACGACAATCGGCCTTGTATTATCTGTTTATAGGAGCGATAATCGCTTGCATTTATTGTACATGAGCTTTAGCGATTGATCAAAATGTATCCACCTAAAATTCGACTCTATGCAGGAAAAAATAAAGTTTGTCATTGCATGTAGCATTATATTTAAATTTTCATCGTTTTTCGGTCTGAATTGAACCATATTGTTTTAATATTAAAAGCTCATTTTACGTTGCATTCACCAACCAGTACACATAGATCCGTATTCAGCAGTAAATACTGTACTATTGGGAGGTCGTAGTACACCAGTGTAATTTGAGCTCTGGTTACCTATAAATCATTATGTGGCAGAGGTCTTTACGGTTGGTCGTTTTGATATATTCTAACCAGTGTACGTTGATCTATATTCAGTAGAAGACGCTATATTATTGAGAGGTCACACGTATACCTATTATAATGTGATCTCCGGTGTCCTTTAAATGATCGTACGTGTGAGGTCTTGTTAGTTGGACGAGGTGCTGTAGGAATGTTTATGAACGTTTCAGTTTTCAGTACCGGTTCAGACACGATCGCGGACGCACTGCGGTCGTTTCGGAAGTAAAAAAGATAACAAAAGTAAATAAGTATAACATATTGCCAGTGTCGTTAATAAAAGTTTTCGTCGCGCTAGTGTTGCCATAAATACTGTCTTCTTTTGTGCATTTTCAAATTTTAGTGTTTTAATTTTGGTGTGGTTAAATTTAGATTTTTTTGTATGTATATTTTTGTGTGGGTCTGTAATAATTGATTTTGATTTTTTTTATTATCCTTCGATGAATATGGAGTAAGAGTGGCGTACAAAAATTAAGCCTTAATATTATTTTATAGAATTCTTTGACTTAAATCTGCAACAATAATGTACTTTTTTATTTTTCTCTATATATTTCTATAGAATTACGTTACCTACTATCTCGATCCAAAGTAAAAAAGCGTTAATTAAAATATAATATTTTGAAAACGTAAAAACTGAAGAAAATCAATCGTTTAAAAGAAATCAAAAAATCCTTTTTTTGCCTACATATCAATTTAATAGTGTTACTTGTTTTCACCTAATATTTATTTTTGTCTGTTGTAGTGTTGATATAAACTTAGGGTTGACTGTAGCGTCGTAGTAACCCGATTTGAAAAAAATGAAAAATGATTTATTGCATCAAAAGTAGTACATAGTTTTACAATATTTTGCTTATAACTGGAAAATCATTTCTGCACAATGAAGAACACAGGTCTGTGATATCCATCTCTATTTGATCATTTTCTTTAATATGCCACACTTCTTCACAGAACCTGTAAGCAAGCTTCTGAAAACGAAAGATATTTTTGAAGTGAAACTTCTTTAGGCGCATGAGGGTACATTTTTTACAGATGAAACGTCACGCCGGTATGCAACGGAAGTGTCGGAAAAGAGAGAGAGAGTGATCGAGACCGATTGAGAGAGAGTAAGACAGGGCGAACGTAGCATGAGCAACTAGCCGTGGAGTGAGAGTAGGGAGCAAGCGAGTGAGAAAGATTGAGAGAAAAAGTGAGACAGAGCGAACGTCGTATCACGCCTTTTTCCCTTCCTCTTAATCTTGGAAATTTAAAGTTTTAGATTTGTATAAATATAAACAAGATTTATAAATTAGTTCGCCAAAGAAGTTTCACTTCTGACATGTGTACTTTGTACGCACGCATGTTTTTTTAACTGACTTCTTAAAGCAAAGATATTTTCCATTCCATCAGCCCTTTGAGGTCCACTGCTGGATATAGGCCTCCACTAAATGACGCCACTCCAACCGGTCCTGTGCCTTCAGAAAAAAGATATTACCGTCACGTAATATCTTTTCACCTATTTCTAACGTGAAGCATTCCTTGCGTTTCGAGGGAAACGTGTGGTTGCCGGCACACTTTTATATGACGCGACCATAATACTCCTCGGGACTAGCAACGCATCTGTGTATGACTTCAGATAGAACCTATGTTCTATATGAAGTTGATCACAGATGTCCATGGGCGGCAGTGACCACTTACCATCAGGTGGACTGTATGCTCGTTTGCTACTTCAAAATTATAAAAAAAGTAATTAATATGTATATTATTTAAAACTAGCTCTGTTCACTTCAGTCTGCCTAAATAGTGCACCGCAGAGTAAAATATCTTTCAAACGAGCATCAGAAAGACAATTATTTAGTTTCAAACATACTCTAAACACTTAGGTTCATCTGTATAAGAGTGATGTTGTGAATTAATATTATTTTATTTCGGTCGATGCATACCACGCGTGGGCGTGCTTTCTGTCAATGAACTGATTTGCAATACGGGATATTTGGTGTAGGATGTGCCGAAACAGTAGCGTGACGTTGGGCAGAGGAATTTTTTTTATCTGACTGAAGTAGCATACGAGCATGCAGTCCACCTGATGGTAAGCCAGACCAGAAAATTATATTCATCATTCATACACCTGTCTGACCAAGGATCAAACCCAGAGCCTGCTGCAACTCAGACCAGTATGGTCACCGCTGATATAATAGATCTCGGTTAATGCCAAGTTTACCACGCATATGATTTCGAAAAGTCAGGGTCACCCGCAATTCGTACCCCTGACCCCAGCGCGTCGAAAGTAGGTAGGTAAGTAGGAGTAGACAGATAAACATTTCGGCTCAGTGGTATAACATGGGTTCATGCCTCCCGATTTGGCGTATTTAATTTACGAATATTGATTGACGAAAGAAGAAAACTTAAAGAGTCTTCAAAACATCTCTGTCTGTGTCTGTTCCATTACAATTTAAAAAAAAAAACATGATTGTAATTATATTTAAAAAAAATGGATATAAATAAGAAAAAAGACAAACCCGCTGAGCTTTCTTGCCGGATCTTCTCAGTTGAAATCGTATTCCGATCCGGTGGTAGTGTAAGAAAAAAAATGTAACTGACAATTTGTATTCATTTCATTTGTGCAATTCGACGACCAAAATAAAATGTTGGTCAAATCCAAACATTCTGGCGGGGATGTACCACCGCCACACCTATTTCTAGCGTGAAGCAGTTTTTGCATTTCGATAGAAGGGTGTGCTTGCCGGCACACTTTTATATGAGGCGACCATCATAGTCCTCGGGAGTAGCAACGTATCTGTGATTGACTTCAGATAGAACCCGTGTTCTGTATGAAGTTGATTACGGATGTCGCAGGGCGGCAGTGGACACCATTAGGTGGACTGCATGCTCGTTTTCTACTGCAATATTATAAAATAATAATAATAAAACGCCAAATACCGAATAGCAACCGAATATTCGGCGCATCACTAGTTATAAACTATGCGCTGGCGCATGCCGCTAAATATACACGTCAGTGCAATAACTCACAGACATTATTAGTTATTAGTTATTACCAATAAAGTTATTATTGTTTATGATTATTGACTATATGTTATTATTGTATTTAGTTATTTATCATTTTATGTAGTTCTTACTCATAGAATGATTGTTTTACATGTACAAATAATACAAACGAAATATACAATATAATCGGAATATATTTTGACGACCCGCGTGGCCGAAAGGTTACCATAAGGATCTGTCGCGCGCAATGGGTTCCAGATTCGATTCCCGGCTAGATAGGTATCTGAATGATGAGTTTAGATTCTGTTCTGGGTCTGGGTGTTTGTGTATTCGTCTTTGTGTGTCCATGGTACCCACGACACAGGAGAAAATCCTAGTGTGGGGCTATGAGTGTAGAAAGCATGTATTTTAGTTTTCGATGGCTGAGAATGAGTAATTATAGACATTTATATATTTTTAACCCAACTACGTCAGAAGGGGATTAGTTAATTTTATGTTTAAAATCGAATCAGATAAAAAACTAGTGAAATTAAATGAAGGAGGAGACTTCTTCTCCACCCTTTCAAAGACTAAGTTAGAACTTTACGTTAAGTCTCTCTTAAAACTAAAACTTAGTAGCGCCTAACTCTGTTATAAGGCGGAAACAGGTGTGTTGGTGGCGCCACAATAGGTCCTACATTTCACTTATAAGTGCCTATGTTTATGTATACTCATATGAAAGTAACGTTACATACAATTGATTGCTTACAGCCGCTAATGGTAGTGTTTTCAGTTGCACTGTACGCGTGCGTTGGGTAGTGATGTGCCACGAAGGTAATTTGTCGATAGTTTACAAGCTAACTCCAGTACTGACTTTTGTCGATAAAAGCCTCGTGGCGGAGATTCCAGATTTGTAACACGCAGTGAGTTCTTTTTCGGAATCCCAGTCCATCGGTTGTTTTATGTAACGGGTGTTTATGTAATTGTCTTCGTGTATATCAATGGTACCCACATACAGGTACATGATTAACGGGTTATGATTGTTAAAGGGGTTTTTAAAATTCACCATTGTAAGTGGTCACTAATGCACATAGGCATGTGTAACAAAATCTATATAGAACAATATAGAACCTGCTGGTATGTTTAGGGACGATGGCAAGTGGCCTGGTGGGATCACTTTGGTACCTTGTAGTCTCGGACGACACCTGGTATAGGACGCAACTTGTGTCGACACGTTAGCCCCATCTCACATAACCAACACCTCTGAGCGAGACCAATAGAATAGAGACCATGGGTCCATGAGACCAAAAAGCTGGCGGCTACTTTGCAGTTTGAGTCTCGCGGTACAGCAAGGTAATGCCGCCAGTGTTTTGGGAACCATGCCTCACACGGCCATTTTAGATGGTTTATTTTATTTATAATTTTAAGTTTCTATTAATGTTTTGTATATACTAAGAAAAATATTAAATTAAATAATTGTTTATATAAAGCAGGATTTATACCGTAACATACACGTTGCGACTAACGAGAATTTATATTTTTGGAGATTGATATTTTTAGGCGCCTTTTTTAAAGATGAGTTGAAATTCACTCATTACTTAACGCAACGGCTTCGTCAGAAATACATGTGGATGCACCTTCCCAGTCGAAGCACACTGATCAATCCTTCTATAGAGACATAATTCACGCCTATAAAAGATATCGATGTTAGACATTATCGATACATCGACCGATACCATCCCTACATCACTACGGACAGACAATACGACCGTTTACAATAGACAATCGTGTCTCCCAGCATTTCTATAGGTGGTTGCAAAGGAAAACTTTACACCGTACGGCGTACGACTCTAGTATTGCTAATTGTACCCTGTTAGTTGTATGTGTCATCAACCCACTATTCTCCCACTGCTGGGCACGGGTCTTCTCTCAGAATGAGAGAGTTATAGGACATAGTTCACCGCGCTGGCCAAGTGCGAATTGGTGGACTTCACACACCTCCGAAAACTTTTGTTTTTAAGAACTGTCAGGTATGTAGGTTTCCTCACGATCATTTTCTTCGCCGAAAAGCATTGATAATTAATTTCTAATACGCACATAATTTTAAAAAAATCAGTGGTGCCTGGGTTGAACCTCGAACCTCCCGATCCAGAGGGCAAGTTTCAACCATTAGGCTATCACTTCTTATAAAATATAAAGAATAAAAAAGTTCTCGGAGGTGTGTAAAGTCCTCGGGTGTGAAGTAGTAACGCATCTGTGATCGACTTCAGATAGAACCCCTGATCTATATGAAGTTGCTTACAGATGTCCATGGGCAGTGACCACTTACCATCAGGTGGACTGCATGCTCGTTTGCCACTTTAATCAAATAAAAAAAAAACCTACTTCAATGTGAATACTAAACTAAACTAGTCAACCGCTAGAGAGGCGTAATATCAACCGCCGTACATTTCCGGATCGGACGTTCGGCTCCGATAACGGAAACGCCGAGAGCTTCCGATACCGGAACAGCGAGGGGGTGGGGGGTGGGCGGGGGTGTCGCATTGCAGCTGCGTCTGGGTGGTGCACCTGGGTACCGTTAGTTTCTGATTAGTTTATGAGTGCGTTGATTAGTTTGTAGCTAATGTAGCAACTTTGTTAGCAATCTCACTAATATTATCAAGACGAAAGTTCGTATGAATGTGAAGACCCGCGTGACGGAGCGGTTACCATACCGGTCAGAGGCGCAATAGGTCCCGGGTTCGATTCCTGGTTTACATTTACATTCTGAATGATGAGTTTAGATTTGTGTTCTGGGTCTGGGTGTTTGTGTATTGGTCTTGTGTGTGACCATGGCACCCACGACATAGGACAAAATTCTAGTGTAGGGAATATGAGTGTACAAAGCGTGGTTTTTGAAGTGAAACTTCTTTATCGGGGTTGGAAAAAAAATTTGTGTAACATTTTTTCGTTACGCGCCATCTTTTTCGTATCCTTACCACGCGTGATATTAGATAGATTAGTATAGATTAGATTATTAGATAAAGTTTAATAAAAGCCTTTTATTAAACTTTATCTAATTTAACTTTATTTAGCCAATTTCTGTAAAGTTGCATATAGTAAATTATTTTTGTGTGTTACTCTTTCAGGCAAAAACTATTGGTCTGATATCGATGAGGTTTCGCACAAAGATTTCTTTATGAACTGCATTAACACATAATCCTATGTGTTATATGAGTGTCCACTCATTACCGTGACTCTCTGATACTCATTGGCAGACGTGATCAAAGCGAGCGGAGCTGCGGGATTTTTTTTATTTTTTTATTTAACCATTTATTTCAGACAATATAAACAAAGATACATAAGTATAATTGAATACAGAGGTCCATATCATATATACGTTATAGACTAACATATATATCAATATATTCTTATAACTAAATCACGTGTTTGCGGCGACGTGAGACGCGGGTCTGATGACTTCCGGGGGTCCTCTCCTTCCACGAAAAATTTTTATACTCATACCTCATTTCAAGATTTTTTCTATGTCCAGGCTTTTAGGGAAACAGAAAGAGGAATACTCAAGGGTGCATACCCAGAACAAACTTCTAAATCCTCAATTTTGATATCTGTCTGGTAACAATTACATTTATCATCATTTCTATAGACTACCTTATTAAGGGTAGTTTCAAGTATTTACCTCAATTTGTCGAAATTTCCTTACCAGTTCATTTCGTTCTCAGTACACCATAAGCCGTCATTGTTACAACGCGCTATGATTTTCTTGTTAAAAACGTATTAAAATAGTATTCGCGTTAAACCTGAAAACGTATACGATTGTCGGAATTGCGCTCGAGAGCGGTAAACATAACAACATTAAGCCCCTACTCGAAAGTGGTGTACGTTCGCAATAAATATCCTATGGATATGGTGCGAGTTGTGAGATGAAGCGGAAATTGGTAGTGTTACTGAAGCGGAAATCGGAACTGCCACGCCAAGATGCATAAGCGTAGTATGTGCCTGTAATCTATATATTAATACGTAAAGCAAAACTTTGTGATTCGTTTTTAAGATACTTGCCGCAGCCAGAGAACGATGAAATTACGCACGGTTATAGTTGATGTTGATGAGGATCACGCAATACTAATATTTTTTTCAAATAATGCATAAGGGTCAAACGATTTTATGTATGTCTTATGCTGCATAAGACATACATAAAATCGTTTGACCCAAACACATACATAATAAACGAAATAGAACATTACATGTCTTACTATGAAAACACATAACGTAAAAAATGTCAGATGTCTGTCAAATGCAGCTTAGCTAATCAAACCTCTTTTTTTATTAAACGGGTGCGTTCAAAATAACTTGAAAATTATTACAATTCATTTGAATTTGAGAAATGTACGTGCTACTTTGGGAAATATGAAGTATAGTTTTTTAATTTAAATTACGGTTGAATTTCGACCGTTGCAACGGTTGACTAGTAGTAATTAATAAGAGCAGTGCGTGTAAGGGCAAATAAGCAATTCAAGTTAACTTTTGAAGTTTCTATACGATACTAATGTTCCTTTCCTAATGCTCTGGTACCATGGAACAGTGCTATAAAATTATTTGTTACTAGACAATTAATTCAATTTCTGAAGGTGGTAGAACCAGTGTAGTTCGACCGGTGACGTACCACCGCCACACCTATTTCTAGCGTGAAGCATCTTGCGTTTCGATAGAAGGGTGTGGTTGCCGGCACACTTTTACATGAGGCGACCATCATAGTCCTCGGGAGTAGCAACGCATCTGTGTTTGACTTCAGATAGAACCCATGTTCTGCATGAAGTTGATTACAGGTGTCCATGAGCGGCAGTGACCACTTACCATCAGGTGGACTGCATGCTCGTTTGCTACTTCAGTCAAATAAAAAAAAAAATTATAATTACCACTAAACGAGTAGAAGTTCAGGAACATTACCTAATCATTTGCTATTCTATTAACCGTGTGGCAAGGTGTAGCACATATGTATATTATCTCAACCTGGGTGCAAAACGTGTGTCCAAGAGATCCACGTCACATCTAGTCCAAGCGGCCCCCATCCATTACGTGAGCACTATAGAGGTCGGGAATCGGGAAACAGATTGATGTCATGAAGGAGGAGAGGTCTTGATCGTGATTATGTAAGCAATTAATTTTTTTCATACATACGGCCACACTTTGTCTTGTAATATTTCTATATTACAATATTTCCGTAAGCAAGGTGGAAGGGGTAAATCTTCGCTTACTTTTGCTAAAAAGGGGGATAGATAGGTGAGGGGATAGTTAAAGGGGAGGGGGGGGGGTAAATAATAATAATTGTAATAAATCTGTTTCCGTAATACTTGAACAGCTTCATAGTGCGACGTCATTAGCGTGGAAATTCATCAATGTTGCGTCCGCTCCCGCCCCCGCCTGTGCCTCAAAACGCATCGATCTGGCCGTCGGCCAGCCGGGTCTCGGCATCGTGGCGAGTGCACTGACTGTTACCAGCGTTTCGTGGTTGCAATTGCGATTTTTGATGTTTTTTCATTGTATACAGTAGGTACCTATAGATATACTACCACGCTTGAATTATAAACATGTTAATGTTAGAAGAATTTTTGTGATCCTAACACCATGATGAGTTCTAGACAAAGTGACTAAAGAGAATATGGTTATGAACATGTGTTATCAACGCCAATTAAATCCGCCATCTGTTATCAAAGAATAAGTTGGTATTGTGAAGCATTTCAGTAGTAGCAACGCATCTGTGATTGAATTCAGTCAGAACCACTGTTCTATACAAAGTTGCTTATGGATGTCCATAGGCGGCAGTGACCACTTACCATCAGGTGGACTGCATGCTCATTACCCACTTTATGATAAAAATTGTGTAATTTTAATAAAAATCATTAAATCCAAAGGAATAAAGATACGATCAGGTGGACAGCATGCTTGTTTGCTACTTTAGTAAAATAGCTCAGTGATTACGCAATTCGCGAGTAGTTATATACACAAATATATCTATGCCACATATGCGTTGGTTCATTGATGATAACGGAATCGAATGTGAAAAACCTCGATCGAAATAAACTTTCAACGTGCACGAGCGCAAAGCGTGAGCTTACGGCTAGGGTTGTCTACATCTTATTAATATTATAAGTAAGAAATTTTGTGTGTGACAAACACACATACATCCCTTATTTCTCATAAGACATACCTTACAGTAATTGCCACTTAAAATGAGAAACTAAACTAAACTTAAAATAAATATATTTATATTTTGATTCGGCTTATTTTTTGTAAAATTTAAATAATTTAATATTTGACTATAATATACGTATATTTCGAAAACATTATAATATTAACCCAAATTTACAATTTATTTACTAACATTTACAATTTTATTATAAATAGAATAAATGAGCCAAATCGCTGCCCCGTGATAATCGTTAATCGTTATCAAACATTAAAAAACACACATACATCCTATATGTGTTTGTTAATGTTTCACGTGAAAAATACCGAGCTAATTTCGCTAAAACTCGCATCTCCCGTCAACCCATTGTTGTCCCTTTGCTGGGTACGTCTTCTCTCAGAATGAGAGAGTTTAGGCCATAGTCCACCCCGCTGTCCAAGTCCAAATTGGTGGACAAATTTCGCATACATATCATTTATAACCTAGATTAAGGCTTTGTCCCCAGTAGGCAAACTGTTCGCGGCCGACTGAATTTGCGACATATCGGTTTGGACGCCCTGCCGTATATTTGAAATGGATTGTCCAAAGTTTGCTAGTTTGCGCTCACTGTACGCTGCAACGCTGCAAACTGCATGCAGTGAGCGCAAACTAGCAAACTTTGGACCTGTACTCGGAGAAGCTGATGAGCAAACAGAAGGCGTCGAATATTTATACTGACAATAGGACTGACAATGATTCTTATATTATAACAAATCCCTTTTTACCATACCTAGTTTAATATATTTTTTATCATGTAACGATTTTTGCATGGATCGTGCAACTGAGTCGAAGTATCGGCAGAAAGAAATTCAAAAATCTCATATCGAGAGTACTTATTGCCAAATACAATGTGTAAATTCCGCGATAATATTCGTTTAAAAACATATAATATACCTATAATATAGTATAATATAATACTTTGTTATTTTTGAAAAATACGAATGTTGTCAGCCCTACTTGTATCAAAACAACTCTTTATTTGTTTATAATAGTTTTTCACTCGGGGTCACTCAGATCGTTAAGGAATATTACTGAGGAATTTTTGCGGGAATTTTCATGGAAGTGAAAACATTATCAATGATCCATTTCCTTGCAACGATTTTGCGTTTTTTTTTGGCAACGCAAAGTAGGGATCGTTTTGATAGGAGAAGTCCGAGGTTCGAACCCGAGGCACGAATGTCAAAATTATTTACATATCACATATAAAACTACGTAAGTTCTATTTAACACTACAACAGCAAGGAGAAAATACTTCATAGTTCACAATGGGAAAATATATAAAGTAGAAAGTAAAAAACGCTTCTCTTTGAAATACGGTTGAAAGCATGAGTAGCTACTAGTGGTCACCCATCCAATTGCCTACTGACTTTATAGAACGATTGCGATATGTGTTTTTTTTATCACATTCAATATGATAAAAATAGCTCACGATCATGCAGTCGACCTGATGGTAAGTCAACTGCCGTCCATGGACATCTACACGCAACTTCACAAAGAACATGGGTTCTATCAGAAGTCAATCACGGATGCGTTGCAACTCCAGGGGATTAAGATAGTCGCCTCATAGTGTGCCGGCAAGCACAACCTTCCATCGAAACGCAAAAACTACTTACGCTAGAAATAAGTGTGGCGGTGGTACCTCTCCGGTCGAACTACGGTGGTTCTACCATCTGGAGGATTTACATGTTGTGATCGTGTGATTTTCTACAATTGTAGAAATTAATGATCACTGCTTTTCGGTGAAGGAAAACATCGTGAGGAAACCTACATGCCCAAAAGTTCTTTAAAAAAAAAGTTCTCGGAGGTGTGTGAAGTCCACCAATTCGCACTTGGCCAGCGCGGTGGACTATGGCCTCTCTCATTCTGAGAGAAGACGTGCCCAGCAGTGGGACAATAATGGGTTGACGATCGTGTGACATTGATATCGCAGCGATCAACTCATACGTCACAGTGGCTTAGTAACGCGTTCAGTTATCCCACACCACCGTTGAGCTTATGTGATACGAGATAACTCTGATACGCTTTGATTGAGTGCCACCTTGATGCACCCACACAGGATAACAGCCCTGATATGTGGCTACGTGGATTTATAGCTTGATTTAAAGCTATTGATAGCTGTATGCAAGCTTAACTCAAGTTATTTCATATTTAATTGAGATATTTCCAAAACTCTAAGTAGCAAACGAGCATGCAGTCCACCTGATGGTAAATAGTCACTGCCGCTCATGGACATCTGTAATCAACTATATACAGGACATGGGTTTTATCTGAAGACAATCACATATGCGTTGCTACTGCCGAGGACTATGATGGTCGTGTCATGTGAAAGTGTGCTGGCAACCACACCCTTATCGAAACGCAAGAAATGCTTCACGCTAGAAATAGGTGTAGCGGTGGTACTTCTTCGGTCGAGCTACACTGGTTCTACCACCTTGAAATATTAATTTATCGTCGGGACATTCGTATCAGACGAACCTGCGTAGTCGGCGAGTAGAAATGACGCGATTTCAAAATATAACAATGAGTAAAACTCTCGAAGTTTTCCAAAGATTCCAGACTAACAATGGGGAGTTGAATCCTTTTGAGTGCTTCGGAACTTTCCAAAAAGACCAACTTTCTATGTCTGCTTCGAATAATTGTTATAATGTTTCGTATTTTGTTACTTTTACTTCATTGTGTTGCCCCTCTTAGCAAGTCGCTTTCGAGATTTAAAGGTAGAATCCGTTGCGCTTAGACGCTTTTTTTTTTTGTTTCCGACTGAGAAACCTTCGAAAGGTACCTAACGCCGTGGGAGCGACACAGGGTTATGTGGGATTCATACCGCACTAAAACCCTCCCGGTGGCCGTACTCGGCGCTATAAAGAGGACTCCGGTATCTCCAAAGGAACGCAACCGGAATCCTCTAAGTGCATATACTACCGCTACAAAAGCGTATTTCTGCCTTGTATCATCAGTATCATTCCTTTTTGTGATCTGGTTTTGGGTTTGGCGACTTTTTAGTAAAATTGAAGCAGCAAGCAAGCGTGCAGTTCTCATAAGTAACTTCATACAGAACAGGGGTTCTAGCTAAAGTCAATCAGTTATCAGTACGCGTTGTTAGAGATAGCGCGCACTGGTGATTTTTGTCACCGTGACTGTTGCGTCACTGTCACCATGTACGTTAGGTTACCGTCCTCCGCGGACCAACAGTCACCTAAAGGCGGATTTATATTTGACGTGTCGTGACGTGACGCATCAGGAGGGTATCGGTTTCATACATTTAGTATGGTAACTGATGAGACACAACAGAAGCCATCACAACACATTAAGCATTACTAGTATGAACGTTACGATACTGAATGTATGAAACCGATACCCTTCTGATGCGTCACGTCACGACACGTCAGACAAATATAAATCCGCCTTAATTGCCACGCATCCAAATGCTCGCACCTTCATTAAGGGTGACAGTCACATCACAGTCACGGTGACAAAAATCACCAGTGCGCGCTATCTCTTAACGCCGAAGATTAAGGTAGTAGCCTCATTTAAAAATTAACTGCTGCCCGCTAGAAATTCGTTTTTGTTTTACTAGTTACAACTTTTAGGAATCATATCTACCTAGTTCTCATAGATAGCAACTACGGTTGACCTTAAGACTCAAATATAATTTAACGTTGATAAGAGATAACCATAAGCATATTCTTTTTCGTTACTCCTATAAATTGATGACGTTAGGATCACAAACATTAATGATTCTCAGATACACTAACTTTGAAATAACATTACCACGTTCAATCATTGCATCATTAAGACAGGATTAAGTCCGAACATTGCTCAATCCGGTGCTGATCCGGCACGGAGGACCAAAGTTAAATTTAGAGAAAGGCATTTCAAGTGTATTACGGGCGCCTCAAGCGATTTATTTGAATGTTATAGCCGTCCGACTGTTTTTCGGTTTTAAAGATATCTATTGGAAGTCTATTTGTTCAGTTTATCTTTTAATTTAGTCTTTCGTCGACAAGTATTAATAGGGGATGTTCAAAACTTTCGACTAATAAAGTCTTCTTCTGAATTAATAACCTCCACGCATTTGTTGATTAACTAGTTGACCCGACGAACTTCGTTCCGCCTATAAGTCCAAAATCTTAAACTATCAGTGTATCTCTACTATATTATGCACGTATTATACATAAAAACCTTCGTTTCTAATCACTCTATCTATTAAAAGAACTGCATTAAAATCCGTAGCGTAGTTTTAAAGATCGAAGCGTACATAAGGCCAGACAGCAGGAAGCGACATAGTGATGTATAGATAGATGTTGCTTGCTGTGTGGTGTCTTTAATATCACAATTCCTTCTCTTCTCGTGGATGTTGTAAGAACCAACTCAGTACATAAATTCAAGAGATCGACAGTAGCATCTTGTTGTGTATTATTGTGTAGCTTTAACATCTACTACGGTCAACACCTTTGCCAGGCGCGGTGACAGTTGGCAAAACCGGCCACTATGAAGCCAGCAGGAAAGGCACAGGACCGGTTACAGTTGCGCCATTTAGTTTAGTTCTACGTCCAGCTGTGGTCCTCATAAGGCGGATAGATGGATGGATGGTCGTACTTAATAATTAAATCATTAAAACAGGATTACATCCAATCGTCACTAAATCCGACATAATCCGGCTCGGAGGACCAAAAGTTAATTTTAGTCAAAGCCATTTCAAGTGTGTTACGGGCGCATCGTGATTTATTTCAGTGTTATAGCCGGCCGAATGCTTTACGATATTTACATCATACCAATTTCAGCTTAAAATTTAGCTAACATTGTGTGTTTGGAATGTATTTTATCTGTCATATATCTTAGAGTTATAGCTGTAAATTGTAAAAAAGTAACAAACTTATAGTGCTTTTGCGTAATGTTATAGGTATTTTATACAAATGTGATATTGAGCGAATTTTTTTGCCTTGGATGTGAGGCGCAGGCGCGTTCTTTCCGCACAGATTTCATTCGGAGTTTGTAAAATCAGT
Source organism: Spicauda simplicius (assembly GCA_949699795.1). Lineage (NCBI taxonomy): Eukaryota > Metazoa > Arthropoda > Insecta > Lepidoptera > Hesperiidae > Spicauda > Spicauda simplicius. The sequence goes on along the minus strand of OX453082.1, from coordinate 12,034,297 downwards.
ATTTTAAACTGAATAGCTTCAGAAAATATAACTTCAATTAATTATATTTTACTTTAGTGAATTTGACAAAGTTTAACGATTTCCTACTTCCAAATGACACCTAACATGTCCTTCGTAACACGGAAGCGCTCGTAGACATGGCTTACTATCAGTCACCCATCCAATTCCTGGTAGATGTCAGCTTTGCAAATTTATTTTTATCTGACTGAAGTAACAAACGAGCATACAGTCTACCTGATGTTAAGTGGTAACTGCCGCCCATGGACATCTGTAATCAACTACATACAGAACATGGGTCCAATCTAAAGTCAATCACAAATGCGTTGCTATTCCCGAGGACAATGATGGTCGCCTCATGTGAAAGTGTGCCGGCAACCACACCCTTCTATCGAAACTCAAGAAATGCTTCACGCTAGAAATAGGTGTGGCGGTGGTACTTTCCCGTCGAACTACACTGGTTCTACCAACTTGAAGATCATTAACAATATACAAAACATCTTCACTTAACCGCAATTCTGAGTCTCTAAAATCTAAAATAAATCAGCGTCATACATCAAGTTCGTTGAGATATGAGACTGGACTGTGCGTGCCGATGCATATTTCATCATTGGCCGCACTTGAGTTTCTGAAATAGTTAGTGGGTCACGGGCGTTCTGATGCGAGGAGATCCCGTGACTCATGAGCGATGAACGATGCATCTTCCGGGATTGTGACAGTAATTCTATCGTTTGGATCTACTTCTGGAAATGTTTATACTTTTGTTTTACGTTTATAGTTTTTTATTACCTTCATATTGTGACCTGTGTTCTTGAGGTTTTCAGGAAAACTGTTGAGCATTTTTCAATTTCCATGAAATGGTGTTGGTAGATAAGTTTTATCCATATATTTTTATGACTTTGATGTCATAACATAAGTTAACCACCACACCACATAAATTTACATATTTTACGAAATTTCAACACTTTCTGTATTGAGATTATTTTGAGGATTATCATTCCCTAGAGACATTTTGTTTTTTTTTTATGTCATTTAACAATTAATTTAATTTCTTTTCGTTAGGCTACCTGGCTTTGATTTGGGATGAATCTATTGTTTTAAATTTATTCAAAATATATAATCAGATTCAAAATCTCTAGTTATTTGTCTACATTCAATTGAGCCCTTGATTGAAATCTTCGATCTGGTGCCCTCATCACCCTTCATCCATCGCACTATAGGATGAGGTTTCATACAGTTCAAGTTGAACCGTGGCGGTCCTGCATAGTCCGGTGTTGCAAGTGGCCATAGACGACGGTGACCACCACTCAAATGGCCCGTGTGCCCTATCGTTAGGTATAAATATAAAAAGTCAATAACGTTGCGTCCAATTCTCAGTTATTTGGCGCTACAACTCAGAATCTTTTACAAGAAATATGTGTATTATTGAAACGTTCGCCTTTTCTCGCCTCCCGTCGGTCCCAGACGGTAAAAATCTGTTGACAGATCGTTTTGCCGCCAATCGATAGACCTGTCATTGGACGCCACAGATAATGTACCATTTGATTCGTGTTTATTTGTACTATAGAAAAGTCATAATCTATATATATATTTAAAAATGAATGTTTGCCTATAAGTCCTATAAAGAATCATGAAACTGAAACTTTAATGAATTAAGTTAAAATTATTTAAAAAGTAAAAACTGAAAGACGACCTTAGTGCAGCTAGAGTACTAAGTTTTCAGTCCTAGGCCTTTTTGGGGTTTTTTTGGGGTATAGACGTACTTTTGACTTAGAATTGATGAATGTTGTGTTGTTATCTATATATTAATACGTGAACCGAAAACTTGGGATCATAAACATACCTAAAATCAACTAAAAACACATTACACACACTACCGAGTATTTGGCACACATAATAATAATATAATAAACGAAATAAAACATTCAATGTCTTACTATGAGAACATAACGTCAAAAATGTCAAATGTCCTTCTCAAAATACCCGTTATTGCTTTTAAATGCAACTTAGACAATTTAACCTCCTTACCGAGTATTTATTCGTAAAATTAATACAATTTAATTTTATTAGAGAAATATTCGTGCTTCTTTGGACCATATCAAGTTTAGTTATTGAGTTGAATTACGGTCCAATTTCAATCGTTGCGACGGGTGGGACTAGTTCGTGTAAAACAGCGCCATCTTTTAATTAAAAACACATATACAAATCTACTTTTGTTTGTAATTGTAGTAGAGTAAGAGGCTAGAACAGGAACTAGTATATAACACACCCCCAGATTATCACTGATATTAATATCTAACATTAATCATTGGAATATTTATGAACAGCTCAAATATTACCTTGATGCGTTTATATTAAATTTCCATTCGTATTTTTGGTCGTCCGACCGGATGTTGGTAGATTTATTGGATCGTCGGCGCCAATCCACCGAAAATAATTTAGGTGTAGGATATTTTTCCCTTTTTCATGTATCATGGGCACGGGTGAGACGAATGTGTCGTTAGAAAGACAAAGTCAATTGCGAATAGGTCGAATTCAGATTCGTACTTTTGATAAGTTTTTTCCGAGTAACATATTTTGCATTTTATTTTTTATTAAACGACCGCAAAATGTATTAAGCGATGTTTTTATGTATTTACGTCGTACTGATATGGTTAAAAAAGTGACAATTGAGTTAAATCAAAGGTTCTCGAAGATGTCTCTCGCGGCGACCTCCCACAACTCATCAAAAGAGACACGCTATTGAAGATTTTTAACATGCCATCTTCTATTCATATTAATTTTCTTTTATATAATTTACACAGTGCCGTCTACTTTAGATACTTAAACACAAAGCTAAGTCGAAAATATCCCAATCCAGCATAAATAAATTCCTCATTATCATTGCTTAACCAACCTAGGAGCGTTTACCACGACATACAAACACCTTCCATCCACAGAACATAATTATGATTTAAAAAAAACGCTATCGCAATACAAAATTAAAGTCAAAGCGTCCGTCCGTAAATCATATTAAATTGTAAATCTCCACGAAAATAAATCTGAACACCAGTAACACGTCCGTGGGATTTATTTCATTCCCGCCTCGGGAACAAAGCGGGAATTTTGGAAATGTCCTCCAACATAGGTCCTATGCAAATTGATAAAGTTTCAGCGGGAAGGGTGTAGGGCGTTATGTAAATTTTATGTTGCTCGCTTAAATGGTCCCCTGGTGGTTGCTGATTGTGTGAGAATTGATGACATTGTTGACAGTGATGACAGTGTTGAGTATTTTTATGTTTGCTACCAACCTACTGATTTAAGGTGGGCATTCACGTTACAACGGTCGCACGGACTGTCGAACGGACTGTCGCAACGACAGTTCAAGTTGAATACTTCAACGGACCTGCGACATGACCGTGGTCGTACAGTCCGCCTTAGGACCATGCCATTCACGATCGAACTTGTCGCATACGACCGTAGTTAGTGCGACAATCCGTGCGACCGTCCTAACGAGAATTCCCCATTTATAAGTTTTGGGAGCGAGCGCAAGCAATTTCATACTAAAAGTGTTACAATAAGGAAAAATTACTACAATCGTAATTTGCCGACGCAAGAGAGCAAAGTAAAAAGTGACGATTTTGCCCTTGAAAAGGATGTTACGTCATTTTTTTTGAAGTGAAACTTCTTTATCGGGGTTGTTTTTAAATTTAGTGTAACATTTTTACGTTACGTTACATTACGTTACGCGCCATCTTTTTCTTATCCCTACCACGCGTGATATTAGATAGATTATTATAGATTACATTATTAGATAAAGTTTAATAAAAGCCTTTTATTAAACTTTATCTAATTTAACTTTATTTAACCAATTTCTGTAAAGTTGCATATAGTAAATTATTTTTTGAAAAATAACGTCATAAAGAAGTTTCACTTCTTACGAGTGTACGCTAGTACACGCACACATTTTTTTATTAACCTTACGATAAGGGAGACGGGCTACCTGATGGAAAGTAGTCACCTTCGCCTATGGACATTCGCAACACCAGAGAAGTTGTCAATTTGAAAACCGCTCACTTTCACACCCCTCCCCCACCCTCCACCCCTTCCCAAATACAAAAAAAAAATGTTATATCTACACAAACCAAATTTCGCATAAGGTCGCATATGTTCTCAACTTTCGATGTGTAAAACTAATTTGTTTTAGAGTTCGTAGAAGTTTCTACATATTACCATTGTTAAAACAAATCTAAAAACTTTGCCGTTATGCAAATAATAATTATTACATTTGAAAATATTTTTATTACGTTATTCCCACGGCTTCAACCACTCCGGTCTCGTCCACCACGGTATTCAGAATCTTATATGTCACAGTACAAATATGAAACAGTATGGACACTAATCCTAGTTGATAAAATAACCTACACTGTGTTAAAGCAGTAGTATTTATAGATGGTCATAACAACCATATATTTTAGCAATACAACCTTACGTCCATGTTTTAAAGTTGTATTTACAACGCTTTAAGCAAAAAGCAATAAATTTTACTACTTGAAATGAGTGCTCAATTTTGAAATTGAGCGCTCTTTTTCACTGGACAGTTTTGAGACTCTGAATGTGTATCTTGGCTTTTTCTATATCGATGGATCAAGATGATAGTTTTTATAACAGGTGTATCTGCTATAATTACCATAAAGTACCATATAAACCGTATGAACTAGGTCATAACAAAACGCATAGTAAGCTTCTGTTGCAGAACTACTAGGTAATTAGGTGACAAGTAACAAGCTAAGGCTGACATAGAAAAGCTTAGCTCCAAGAAACCCTATGTAGCTGACGGTGTACTGTGTCAGAGACCTATTTAACCTACGACAAGAAGGGTGAAGGGTTGCTAATATTATTTTATATTTAAAGGTGGTAAAATGTATATATGGTTCTATTGGGACCTCCCTAATGGAAAGTGGTAGAACCAGCGTAGTTCGACCGGGGAAGTACCACCGCCACACTTATTTCCAACGTGAAGCATTTCTTGCGTTTCGATGCAAGGGTGTGGTTGCCGGCACACTTTTATATCTCCACTCCTTCTCAGTCCACCTGATGGTAAGTGGTCACAACCGCTCATAAACACCTGTAACCAACTTCATACAGAACATGGATTCTATCTGAAGACGATCACAGATACGTTGCTGCTCCCGAGGACTATGATGGTCGCCTCATATTAAAATGTGCCGGCAACCACACCCTTCCATACAAACGTATGTTATAAAAGAATATGGTGAACACACGCTGTATTAAAACTTTCCACAATTACCCAACCTCCACCCAATGCTGAAACGCCATAATGATATGGTGTCTTGAAACATGTAGGAAAGTTTTCATATACGTAAGTTAGACGAAGGCGGGGCGGGTCGTGACGTGGACGGAGCAAACGAACACACTGCCAATAAACAAATACACGTGCACATACTAGTGTCAGCTCACACGATGATTTACCTTGTCATGGATAACACACAAACATAAGACAAATGATTATAAATTTTAGTAAAACAAAATAAACAAAACAAAATACTGGAGTAAACAAAAAAACTTTTGTTGTCCACATAAAAACAAGATGGCAAATAAAAAAAAGATATACAAAGAAAAAAGACAAACCCACTGAGTTTCTTGCCGGATCTTCTCAGTTGAGGACGTGTTCCGATCCGGTGGTAGTGTAAAATAAATATATATATGTAACTGACAATTTGTAAGCGCCTCCGAAGGCCTATGCAAAATAAAAACATTTCATGTCATTTCACTAACACGCTTTTGCAAAAATAAAATCATATTATTGCATTGTCATCGATATTTGATACGTGTGCAATGTTTCAAATTAATCGGAATTCTGGAAACTGGTTTCAGTTACATTCATAGATACAACACATACTAATAAAAACATGTCAAAAAATCTCATCGGACTACAAATTTAAGTCAGACATTTAGATCCTTGGTTCGTCAGGTACGCGGACGTGAGGCCGTGAGGCGTTCTATGTAAATTTTTCAACACACACGTAAAAAATAACTCCAGTCCATCCAGCTTGGTAAGCAACTTAATACGGAGCAAGCTTTCTATCTGAAGTCACTTACAGAAGCACTGCACTCAAGGACTAAGAGGGACTAAAAATAAGTCAGCCGGCAACAACACCCTTCCACCTAACCGCAAGAACTGCTTCGCGCTAGAAATAGGTGTGGTGGTGGTACCTCCCTTGGTCGAAGCGTTGTTCTCTTCCAACGTGCAAGACACACTACTCTACTACTATTTATCTACTTATACTACTTATTACTAGTACTTATCTATAACATAACACTAGTAGAGTTATGTACTTATACTAGTACTTATCTATAACATAACAAATCACTCTTCAAAGTTCACATCTAACGCACAAACAGACTTACATAACGCGAGGTATGACAAGCAATAAAGACAATCTCTACTTATACTACTTATTACTAGTACTTATCTATAACATAACACTAGTAGAGTTATCTACTTATACTAGTACTTATCTATAACATAACAAATCACCCTTCAAAGTTCACATCTAACGCACAAACAGACTTACATAACGCGAGGTATGACAAGCAATAAAGACAATGTCGTTCTCAACGTCAGCCGTGCCCACGCTTCGGACGGAGTGACGTCACGCTACAGTATCCACATTTAATGGGACACGTGAGGTAAGACCACGCCACTCGTGGTCTTACCGAGAGCGTTGAGATGACATAGATACGACTAAAGAGATTGAACGCATATTATGCTAAAACTACGTTAGAGAATTCGTCAAATTGAGATAAACATTACTAAAGAACAACTTCTGATAATCTAGTGAATAGGCTAGCGTACTACTATGGGTGGATTTTTTACTAGGATGTTTCAAGCAAATGTCTCTTTTATAACCGCTTTTTATAACGTCTCGTTTATAACTTTCAAGGTGGTAGAACCAGTGTAGTTAGACCGGGGAAGTACCATCGCCACACCTATTTCTAGCGTGAAGCAGTTCTTGCGTTTCGATGGAAGGGTGTGATTGCCAGCACGCTTTATGAGGCGACCATCATAGTCCTCGGGAGTAGCAACGCTCTGTGATTGACTTAAGATAGAATCCATGTTCTGTATGTAGTTGATTACAGATGTCCATGAGCGGCAGTCACCAATTACCATCAGGTGGACTGAATGCTCGTTTGCTACTTCAATCAGATAAAATAATAACTGAAATTCAATGACTTTATCGTAACAAAGTTATTAACTTGACGTCTTAAACATTCAATATAACCAAGTAATTTAGTCGAAAAACATCTTACACATCTCTCTTAGCTTTCATCCAACAGTCGAACTACGACTCCAAAGCCTGGTAAGGTTGACAAAGCACACACGGAGCTCGTATGGGGTTTGTTTACGCCTTGGCGAGTTATGGGCGGGCGGGGCGATCGCTTGATAAGTTGATACGAGTTTATGGGGTTATGCTTTTTTGCGTCGTGAGAAATGTGGGTGTGTTACTGCGGTGTGTTACTGCGGATAAAGTCATATACATCTGATGATATGGTTTTAATGCGTCTGAAAGATGTGATAGACACCGAAGGTCTTTTTGTGAAAATGATTTAGCGAACAAAATTACAGGACAGTAATAGAGTTAGTGGTGATTTCCATGCAAGGATAGATACCTATGTATGTATCAAGGATAGGTACCTTTGTATAATAAAAATGAAAGTTAAGATGTCTGTAAATTAAAGATATTTAAAAACAGTTTGGAGGATTGTGAAAAATAAGTTATCTTATATATATTTTTAACCACCAATTCGCACTTGGCCAGCGCGGTGGGCTATGGCCTAAACTCTCTCATTCTAATAGAAGACTCGTACCCAGCAGTGGGACAATAATGGGTTGACGACATATATATTTTTTTAATTCTTGCCCACTTATCTGTCTTTATATTTGAAAACCGTCATGACTAATAAATTCAAAGGATTGATAATATTTTTGTTGTACATAATTTTAATATCATTCAGTCTTTATTTGATTAAAATCGATCCACTATATCTTAAGTTGATACTACTTGATGACCACGACCGCTCTGTCAAGAGCGTAACGACTCAGAAGAAGAAGAATATCTTAAGTTATTTTAATTATATAAATTATTTATTAGTTACTTCAATTGTATTCAACTTAGAGATATGTTACACTATTTTAATCGCGGAGTATAGGAAACCAGACCACTTTAGCGTTTAATAGATCTCTTGGAATACATTTTGTATCTTGCATAACTTAGATGCTATTAAAACAATTCGTTTAATCGTTTTATAGATTCTTGATAAAAATCCAGACAATTTAAAACGGGGTTTTCCGCGCATATGAGGAAAATTCAGCGATTACCGAATCGTGGGCGTACCGTTCGATGATTTCCATTTTCTATGTTTAATTTGGGTATCGTCAACCTACGTCTTTCTGATCAACGTCTTGTCCGCGGATGAATTTCATCGATATTTATAGCGTTTACTGTTTCACTAACGCATATATGATAGGTTAGGAATGCAAACAGGAAAATGGGACAAGACACCGTATGGAGATATATTTCGGGAACGGTTCAAATATTGGATCGTAAAATAAAAAGAGCGGTGGAGCGAAAGTATGTTGGACGTTTGGCTTTATCCCGGGTAAAATTTGAAGGCTCGGTATATTTTATTCTTTTACGCTAATTGTCACTCTACTTTACTGGTACGTACGTAAGAAAATAGCGAAGAAAATAGTTGAGAATAAAAATTAATTAATATAAGAACCCTTAACGAATGAGACTGAGTTTGAATGAGTTTTGAAGTGAAACTTCTTTATCGGGGTTGTTGAAGTGAAACTTCTTTATCGGGGTTGGAAAAAAATTTAGTGTAACATTTTTTCGTTACGCGCCATCTTTTTCTGTTACGCGCCATCTTTTTTTCTGTTACGCGCCATCTTTTTTTTCCGTTACGCGCCATCTTTTTCTTTTCCCTACCACGCGTGATATTAGATAGATTATTATAGATTAGATTATTAGATAAAGTTTAATAAAAGCCTTTTATTAAACTTTATCTAATTTAACTTTATTTTACCAATTTCTGTAAAGTTGCATATAGTAAATTATTTTTTGAAAAATAACGTCATAAAGAAGTTTCACTTCTTACGAGTGTACGCTAGTACACGCACACATTTTTTTTTTTGTAAATTTGAAGTACCAAAGAGACTATGTAGTAGGTAAGTGGTCATTGTCGTCCATCGACATCGTAAAAAGTGTCATACAAAACAATGGTTAGGTATATCTAAAATCAATCAAAGACACGTTGCTATTCAAAGGGATTTAGACGGTCGCCTGATTTATAAACGGGCGCCAACCACACTCTACCACCAAAACGCAAGAACTGCTTCACGCTGGAAATGGGTGAAACCATACTCATTACCTTACAAAATATATCGTAATGTGTTGAGAATTCTGGTGTGTCAATTTTATCTCCAATTGGCACAAATTGGTCTGTTTTTATACAAAAAAATGTGTGCGTGTACTAGCGTACACTCGTAAGAAGTGAAACTTCTTTATGACGTTATTTTTCAAAAAATAATTTACTATATGCAACTTTACAGAAATTGGTTAAATAAAGTTAAATTAGATAAAGTTTAATAAAAGGCTTTTATTAAACTTTATCTAATAATCTAATCTATAATAATCTATCTAATATCACGCGTGGTAGGGATAAGAAAAAGATGGCGCGTAACGGAACAAAAAAAGATGGCGCGTAACAGAAAAAGATGGCGCGTAACGAAAAAAAAAAGATGGCGCGTAACAGAAAAAGATGGCGCGTAACGAAAAAATGTTACACTAAATTTTTATCCAACCCCGATAAAGAAATTTCACTTCAAAAATATATGAAAAGTAGTATGCATTCCACCCACGTTTGTCGTGCACGTCACAGGAAACGCCGGGTTGGATTCTCGAAATACCCCATTTATCATAAAAAATCCGAAGAAAAATTTCAGGTGAAATATTGTGTCCCATATAAATGACAGATGACACAGTGACCCATTAGAGTATTGTACGTAAAAATTTCGTTGGGTTCCATTATTACGATTTATCTAATACTACCCGGCGAACTTCGTTTCGCCTAAAAGTCAAAAATCGAAAATTATCAGTGTTTATGCATACAAACCTTTCACATGAATCACTCTATGTAATAAAAATAAAAATGTGTGCGTGCACTAGCGTACACTCGTAAGAAGTGAAACTTCCTTATGACGTTATTTTTCAAAAAATAATTTACTACATGCAACTTTACAGAAATTGGTTAAATAAAGTTAAATTAGATAAAGTTTAATAAAAGGCTTTTATTAAACTTTATCTGATAATCTAATCTATAATAATCTATCTAATATCACGCGTAGTAGGGATAAGAAAAAGATGGCGCGTAACGGGAAAAAAAAGATGACACGTAACAGAAAAAGATGGCGCGTAACGATAAAGAAGTTTCACTTCAAAAACTGCATTAAAATCCGTAGCGTAGTTTTAAAGATTTAAACATACATAGGGACAGGCAGCGGGAAGCGACTTTGTTTTATACTACGTAGTGATTCTGAAAATGATAGAACCCCGTGTAACTTGACTCACACCGCCTCTTTTTTATTTCTATAACAGCAGGGTTAAGTGGCTATGTTTTTTAATTTAAACTCTTTATGGAGACATTTATCTGAGGGACGAAAAAAATGTGATCATGAGAAAGGCAACTTATTCAGCGTTCCAAATTAGTCGAGGGTCGCAACGCGTCTTTGGCTGACTTTAGGCAAGTCTAATTTTTCTCCAACTCATTGAAAATATCCATGAGCAGCAGTGGTCATTTACCATAAGGTGGGCTACGCTAATCTATAGTATAAAAAATTTCTTACCTTGTATGACCATGGTACCAAGGGTCCTCAAACCCTCGTGTAAGTATAAACAAAGTTTAGTTTCTTACATTTATTTTAACAGTAACCTTTACATGAATCCCTACAAATACGAGGCTTAGTAAAAAATTGCGTGCTTTCTACCCCTTTTCATGAATATTATCTTTTGGACTTTGCGCTACGATATCATGGCATGGTATGAGCTTAAAACCGCGTTCGAATTAAGCCGTATACTACACGCGATCGGCGAGAGACACTGGAACGTCTGGGTTTAGGCGCTATGGTGGAGTTTTGTTAGTTAAAAGATAAAACACATGGTTCTACGTATCAAATATATTAGCTTTTACCGGCGGCTTCGCCCACATCGGTAATACTATACCATTGTAATACTCTGTTTGAAATTGAATTAGTTGCTAACTAGCAAGTAGTTCTATTTCAACTGAGCTATTTGTTAATTATTTAATTTATCAAAATAAATTAAATAATTAACAAATACAATCAAAACAAATTAAAATGAAATTATCTTAATTGAGCTATTCAATGATTTCAAACTGAATTTAAAAGTAATTACGCGTTTTTAACCGACTTCTTTGACAGACATAGACACTTTACATTATGTACAATGTGTAATAATATAGATGATGTTAACAATATTTTTTTTATTATGATTTGTGAAAGATAAATAATAACTTTCCGCTTTTATACTATTTCCACTTCTTCGGTACATAAAGTACACTACTATGCCTAATAACACGTTCCTCGGTGCACGAGAATTCTTAAAAGGGGCCGAAAGCTATCGCTAGATTTGTTCATATCAGTAATTTAGTGTTACACCTTTGCGCAGGTATTTTCGGTTACATCGAATATCAACCAATTCTAAATATATATTATGTACCCATGTTAATAGTCGTTAAACCTTAAGCATTTACCCGCTACCCGCTCGTCAAAAGCGTCGCATCGGACGCCGCGTTTACGCTTTAGCGAACGCGATACGCTTTCACAGCTCAGTAGCAGTAGATCCCAAGACTTGGTTAGTCGACTTTGCTCACTACGCGTATTAGTTAACTCCCATATCACTGTTCGTAACATTAAAACTTAATTGTTTAACAAAGTTATAGAGACGGTACTACGTCGTAGAGTCGAAGTGATAAGTCTTTGGTTGACTGCGTGCGAGTCTTGTGTTTGTGGTGTTAGTGGAACTGTTGTATCGGTAAGATTGGGGGTTTTGGGTTCGATTCCGTGTATTATTGAGGTGTTTGGTGAACTAATTTGTTTTAACACGATTTTGTACTGATTACTGTCGTTTATGGACATTTGTCGCGAGTCGCTGGTTTTTGAATGCAAATATTAATTAGAAATTAAACACATAAAAAGGTTTTTATATATAGGAACGGTCAAATGTCGAATCCAATGAGTTTAAGTAATTTAGTGACGATTTTAAAAGTATAAACTATTGTCTTTAATGAATTCCGTTGTAATAAATTTTATAGGGTAGTTTTTACGCATTTCTCCTAAATACTGACACTTTGTCTTAAATATACTTTTATGCTACATTTGTGCCAGTCATCATTAAACGTTTTTATACTTATCTACGACTAATATATAGACAGACCCAAATCTACTAATTTATTGAATAGGTGATAGTGCAATAAATAGTAACTATTTATACTAAATAAATACGATAAAACCTATATCCTGATAGACTTTCTCGTCAACCCACTATTGTCCCACTGCTGGGAACGGGTCTTCTCTCAGAATGAGTTTAGGGCATAGTCCATCGCACTAGCCAAGTGCGAATTGGTGGACCGCGCTGGCCAAATGCGAATAGGTGGACTGATAGACTAGTTAGCCAAAAATACGATTTTAGATAGGAATTTTGGTCTACTTTGACGTTTTGTATCTAACTCAAAGAGTTGGGTGGACAGTGTTAGATGTGTATGCCCTGAGGCTTATGGTATGCATCTAAGCCCAACTGCATAAACAAACTTCGGACGGTGGGTAGTTGGATGGGTGACCACTAGAGGGTGATGCGCGCTTTCCTTTCATGTTGCGAAGGACACGTTAAGCCATCAATACCTATGGTTATTATTGGATAGGAATTTATTACTTTCGGAGTTTTTGTGATGGTTTAAAATCAGTGGTTTTGAAGGTGGTAGAACCAGTGCAGTTCGACCGGGGAAGTGCCACCGCCACACCTATTTCTAGCGTGAAGCATTTCTTGCGTTTCGATATAAGGGTGTGGTTGATGGCACACTTTCAGATGAGGCGACTATCATAGTCCTCGGGAGTAGCAACGCATCTGTGATTAACTTCAGATAGAACCCATGGTCTGTATGAAATTGATTACAGATGTCCATGAGCGGCAGTGACTATCAGGTGGAATGCGTGTTCATTTATTTCAGTCAGATTAAAAAAAAAGACCGAAACAGATGAGTCGCTTATTTGCAGTTATCTCTACAGTAATAAGCGAGGTAGAATATGCTACAGCCAAATTTTAGGCATTATTACACTTCGTAACTAATTATTGCCTACTAGTTAAGTTTACTAGTCAGTCAACCTTTTCGCACTTGGCCAGCGCGGTGGACTATGGCCTAAACTCTCTCATTCTGAGAGAAGACCCGTGCCCAGCATTGGGACAATAATGGGTTGATGAGAGAGTTAAGGTTCTCTCTAAAAACATAGCTCTAAAATGGTATAACTTGACGATGGACACGATTTTTTTTATAAAAGGACTCCCTTTTTTGAATTAAATTCAGTAATTTATGTTACGTATAATTTCAAACACACAGACAGATATCCATCCATCCAGCAATATATCCCCTTGAAATACCACAGCTGGACTTCTTTAGGTCTTCTTCAGGTTACCAGTCCACCTGATCGGCGACAGGCTTATACTTCTTGTGCCTAGACGTGGTCTCCATTCATAGACTTTTCTACCCTACCGATTATTTGTACTACAGAAAGATAGACCGAATTACTTTGTCATTACTTAACCTCAACCCTTTTTTTTGGAAATATAAGCAATACACAGACACGTGGAACTTTAAATTTATTATATGTATGTATATGGATAAATTCTATAAGACTTGATTGATTGCTATTGATTTAATTTGTCTCAACATAAGGACCTTCGTATCACTATGTTAGCAACATCTGTTCGTCCCGCATTCAATTAGTATAGAAACAGATGAAAAAAGTGGTAATATATCTCGTACATCAATAATTGCCTCTGGATATGGATAAAAAAAATAATGACCAATCCATCAATCGCTCGAACGAGATACTGGGGCATTCAATTCAATTAACTCTTATATGTGTATGCGGCCATATACAGACGAACAGTTGGTCTCCCTTCGATATATGTTAGCGCCTAAAACGGATGGTAATGACCTAAGCATCTAGGCGCTATGGGACGGAGACCTTACGCTAAGGTGGACCGGCGGCGATCGAATTTGCAGATCTGACGGGTCCATTTATATCTATCTCTTTTTTTAACTGACTGAAGTAGCATAGGAGCATGCAGTTCACCTGATGGTAAGTGACCACTGCCGCCTATGGACATCTGTAATCAACTATATACAGAACATGGGTTCCATCTGAAGTCAATCACAGATGCGTTGCTACTCCCGAGGACTATGATGGTCGCCTCATCTGAAAATGTGCCAGCAATCACACCCTTCTATCGAAACGCAAGAAATGCTTCACGCTAGAAATAGGTGTGGTGGTGGTACTTCCTCGTACGAACTACACTGGTTCTACAACCTTCAGATACCTACCACCTATAATATGCGCGCAGAATGATTGAAATGGCAAACGAGCATGCAGTTACAGATGATGAGTGATTACTGCTGCCTAGTCCACCAATTCGCACTTCGCCAGCGCAGTGGACTATGGCCTAAACTCTCTCATTCTAAGGGAAGACTAGTGCCCAGCAGTGGGATAATAATGGGTTGACGACACTGCTGCCCACAGACATATCTAATCAACGACATAGAAAACAGGGGTTCTAACTGAAGAAAATTACGGATACATTGCTACTCTGGAAAACTAGGCTAGTCCTCTCGCTCAATTTAGCCAGGAACCATATTCTTTCAGCGAAATGCAAGGACTACTTCACGATGTCCCGATCGTCTAAAGTACATTCTTAATTTAATTAAGGCCAAACAGATATCAAAATAGTGAATTCTCGCTTTTGGGTTCAGTTGTTTAATTGATATTATATTCGTCCTTTTTTGTGACGGCCATTTAGTTGACAAACTCGAATATATTAATTGTGTTCTCTATTATTTCTGTGTCGAGCTTAAAGCTCTCCAACCAATATGACGTCATCAATAGTCATATTACTAAGTGCCAAATTGTGTCTTGAAAGGAATGGGGAAACTATATCGTAATCCTTGGTATAACAAAACACATTAAATTACAGGGATCATATCGCTGTTTTGCAAGAATAACCCCAGCCTTCAAAATTCATATTTTTTTAGTATAATAGATGTAGTTTTACCCATAATTTAAAACTTGGTGCTTTAACTACATAGCGTTATTATTTTAAATTATTTTTACTAAATATAAAACATAAGGCATCGTCAATTTTTCACATGGCTTTCCTGTAAAATTTGCGTTTTTGTGTTGTGTCGTTCGACCAACGAAGCATGGATATATTATCGTGTTTGGGGTATACTGCCGTGGCGTTTGGTGTCTTGAATAACAACATTATTTCTCCGTACCTGTATTTCAGGTGATGATTATTGGCAAAATCTCCTTTACGAAAAGTCTGTGGCCAGACATGGACCCCAAATGGCAATGGATAGTTACAATGCATATTTTAAGGATATGTTAAAATATCTACGTTTTTCTCCACTCTTTCCAGTAACAAAACTATTATTAGCCTTAAACAATTATGCCGGTTTATCGAAAATGATAAAGTATATTGCCATGTATAAGTTTAGATGGATTCGTTGAAAATAGCATCAAAATGAAACCATAATATTGACCAGTCGAATTCAATATTCATTTCTTCTCTGACATTCTCATCTATTATTCTCCTTTCTAATTATGGAACTACTATATAAACACCTAAATTAAAACCAACGAATGAAAATTCAATCTCTATTCCTCTAAACGTAGATCGAATATCAGTATCAACAAGTGACAAACACAAAGTGAACTAGACGCAGCCCAAGCGAACAAACATGTGACAAGTGAATTTGACAAGTGTAACGGTATTGACGTCCACGCGCGTGAACATAAAGTGATTGTGGGTAAAGTGGGTGACGATGGCGACACCGGCGCCACCTCGAGTCTCGAGGAACATCTCGCTGCCGGCGGGAAGGCAGCCGCCGAGCGTCGGGATGCTGGCGAGGAGGACCATGTCGGAGAGGTAGATGTTATGGGAATTGTGTGTGATGGATTATGTTTGTGCGGTGGTTTTATTAATGTAATTCGAAGCTTAAAGATGTATGTTGGATTGATAAGTAATTTGATAGAGGAAATTCTTAAGAAATATGATTCGAAGATGAATTTAGCTCCATTTTCCGTGAATATAAATATTATAATAATGTGCACTGTTGGTAGTTTTAGGATGAAGATTTCTATAGCACATATATATATTGATATTATTCATGTTAAGTTCAGATTTCGGGTTTTTAGGTTTCCAGTCATCTTCGGTTTTTTCCGATATCAAAATACGATCGTCATATAATATTTATAAGATGTATTATTTAAACAAGATTTTCCGTGACATCGTTTTGTTATTCTTTGAAAACCTTTATATATGATATTCACATAGTATACAACAGTAATTAGTCCATCATATTGCATTTAGATTTGGATGCAAAATAGTATCTTAATTTTAATCTATGACTAACTGGTTCAATTAATATGTAAGATTTTACCTTTACATTCAAACAGGAATGGGAGATGATGCAGAAAACCATACTGATCACCATAGAAAATTATTATCTGAAACAACGAAAAAACTATTAAGGAATTATTCTAAGCTTCCATACTTTTAAAGTATCTGTGATAAAAAAACATCGCGACCGCAACACTAAAATCAAAAATCAAAAATGTTTCACATAAATATGAAATCAAAACCTTGAAAGACTGACAAGGAATCAGGAGCACGGAAATCGTAACATTTATAATTTAATAACGCAGACACTAAAAATACGAGTAAATTATTTTCGTGTCTTGTCGACTCTTTGTTGTGTAAAATTAAAATGTTTAGTCACGCTTGCAAAAATCTGTTCAGTGCAATTAAATCACTCGTAAACCAAAAAGACCGAGGTGACGTGTTTCCCAAATCTATCACGAGTGTGGAATCTGCGTTAGATCAGTTTTAGACCAACGCAGTAATGAACTATATTGAGTGTGGTCTAGAAATGGCTGGAACTAGCTTCGATGTCGGTTATTTGCATACAACTATGTTAAGTTATATGGAGTATATCACTAGGTTCGAACATTTAGTTATTGGAAAGGTGGATCGTAAATGAGGCTATGACTGTAGGTAATGTAATCAATCCTGGTCCGAAGAGAAAAGGTGAAAAAAAGGGTTTTTTTCAAGTCCCGCGATGCATCGGCGTCGGCTCTATTACTGCACATGTTAATGGACGGCTATGACTATTTTTCATCAAATATATCATCAAATATAGTATACATCATCGCCTGCCTTATAAAGATATAAAAAAAATGTAGCAATATCGGGATACAGTATCTCAATAATTTATCTCCTGTATTATTCGGTGGTACAGGTCGTAAACATTATTCTAAACTCTAGGTAAATGCAGCAGTCGTTTAAGATCTTTAGATGTAAATTTATTGCCGTCTTATAAAAACATATTCAATCGTAAAAATCAGTCAAACGAATGACTAAGTTCCTAAACAGTTCGATTTATACATTACGTTGTATCCGTTAATAACTTGTTACGACAGCGTTTTACTCGTATTATCGTGTATCTGTGATTATGTTCTTCTAATTTATCTTTTGTTTTCCCAAGATTTATCGTTGTTGAATAGTAAAAATCGTAACAGTCTTTGAGTATTAATTCTGTTTGTTCAAAATCTTCCTTATTAACATTTACCTATAGTAGAAAATATACCTAGAGAACTTTATTTTCTTCGTCTCGTAAATTTTCTTCATTTGAACCATTTTCTAAACCAAAATCGAAATTGTCCATTCAAAGTGTATCTTTTACAGAAACCTTTCTGAATTTCAACACCTTCGTAATGAGTTTCGTTATGGAAATGTTCTAAGCTATTAGTTTTCTAAATGAATGATACCAGCTAGCAGCTACATACAATTTAGATTTCCAAATGTTTTATTATTCTTCGTTTGTTATCAACACGGTTACATTGTCGAAAATATATTCGGCAGTGTCGCTGATAATTTCTACAAGTTTCACCGTTTCGGTATCTATGTTTTAAACCTATTCGTTTGTAGCGGAAACTAAAAAACCGCAGATAATACATAAAATATTATCATAATTGCCTGTTGCATTACGCCGCGCAGCCGTCGATAACATTGCTTTAAACGTCTGGCCGAATTCGTTAACGATAGCCACGGGTTCAGGGTGTTCACTAAGTATAGAGGAAACATATCTTGTTTTGTTTATTTGATTGTCATACCAAACTAGCTGTACTGCACGTACATCTGATGGTAAGTGGTCACTGCCGCCCTGAAAATCGGTCACTCATGCGTTGCTACTCTCGAGGACTAAGATGGTCATATTAAGACCATATTAAGACTAAAAAAGTGTATTGGTCTTACCTATCGGGACGAAATACACTGGTTCTAATAACTGGAAACAGGTATGAACAGTAGATACTGTTCAGAACGGTAATAACGGTTCACCCTTTGCCGCCAATAGGGCGGCAAACGGTAATAACGGTTCACCCTTTGCCGCCAATAGGGCGGCAAAGGGTGAACAGAATTCAAGTTCAACTGGCGGGCAGCTAAGCTGAGTACCTTAGTTAACCCAACGTGGGGTAATTTCGATGCTTTCATAGTATTTATTGAAATTTGACAAAAAATGCTATGAAAATATTAGAAATATTAGAAAATAATATTTTTAACAGACACTTTAGCAATTATAGGTGAGTTTCGGTGGATGCGTGTTTGTACCGGCGGCTATCTTAGTCCTCAGGAGGTAACGACGCATCTAAATATTTTATATGAAGTTGCTTAAATGCGTTCACGGGCGTTGACCAATTATTGAAAAATTTATTGAAACCTCATTTGCTGATTCAATTATGTAAAAAAAATATGACAATCCACGACTAATTGTAAGCTAATCATAATTGAAAACTAAGTATTAATCGGTTGCAGTTTATATGTCAGTCTATGCTACTTGTTACTCTGAGGTAACGGGCCACGCCAACACAAAAAACAGTCGGGCTGACATTTTGTTTATCAATTCTTTTCGTAATATTGTTAATATGATTTTTCTCATACACGCTCTCTGGGGTTTTCTTCCGCATGTTGTGATGTCATCTGTTAAAATTTTGAAATTGCGTCAAGGGGGCCGTTCAAGTATATTTTGGGGGAGAGGGGGGGGGGGTTGTTTTGCTTATTTTGGATGACACGGGGGGAGGGGGTCTAGATGATTACGTCATCGTTAGTTATTTACTTTTTACAATACTGTACAAAAAATACATTTTTAATTGAAAAATGTTTACGTAAGCATGGGGGGATGAAGGGGGATGGTACACGTCCCCCAAGAGATGAGCCCGGGAGATGAGCGGGCACTGTGCTAGGGGCCAGCGGTTCGTTCCGTTGGAGTTTCCGAGTCCCCTACTACAAGCGCTGAGGAAGGCCACCGAGGAGGTTTTAGTGGGTAAAAATCCCACATAACCCTGAGTCTCTCCCAAGGATTCGGTGTACCTTTTGAAGGTTTCCTCCCCGTAACAAAAAAAAAGCATTGGGGGAGGGGGTTAGAGCTTTGCTTACTTTTGCTGACAAGGGGGATGCATACTTGTAATAAATCTGCTTACGTACTCGTAATATTTGAATGGCAAGCAAGTAGCAAGTAACTCCTGTGTACTTTGCCTCGTTGAAGCTGATCACATATTTCCTACAAATAAGTATCTTTAATGAACTACGCCTACATGCTTATGGTTTTTGTTTGATTTTCGAAAAACAGGATAACATACTAAAATTTATTGAATATTTTCATGTTTTATCCTTTTTTAAATCATATTTCATTGGTTTCATTACATAATCTACGTTTCAGTTTCATTACATAATCTTCGTGTAATTAAACAGTTCTCGACAAAGTAGACTGATGTTTGTATACTTGTACGTAAATAGACAATAATATATTGCCTCTAAATATGTGTTTATCAGTGCGCTGATGTTTCGAACGAAAACGATTACCATATTATGCAAATAGATTCCGAAATAGCAACATCTGGTATGGTTCCTTTTACCTGACTTGGCATTCATCCATTAGCCAAGTGGAATCCACCGTAGCCATGAAAATTACCAAGAATCCATTAGTTTCAGTCGAGGAAAACACTCCTTTGGGGGTTAATATGATTAATTGAAACATGCTACGATATGACCTATAATTTAATATGCGTGGTCTCCTTCAGGGCGGCGCTTTGACACCGCTGTTATATAACGCCTTGTAACCCTATCGAACGCTTACCTTGATTCGGCTTTAGGTAGTGATGTAACTAAGTTAACTATTAGTTAAAAGCAGTAATAGAATAATTATTCAATCGGTTCCTTTTAATCAAAAGTCAGGGGTTCGAATCTCTGGAACGTGCTATTGGTTATTCTAAAACGTGTGTGTGCATGTAAGAAATTTATTTTTATTCCTTGACCATGAAGAAAAACAGCGCGAGGAAAATTTTAACCTAGCATTTTAAGGTTCTATAAAAAGTTCTCAGATATATTTAAAGTTTCCAAATCCGCACTTGGCTTACGTTATGTACTGAGGCCCAAATCACTCAATCTGAGACAAGACCGGTGCCCAGCATTGGGACAAAATGATTTGGCGAGGATTAAAAAAAATAGATACTTATGTGTGAATAATTAATTTTATTTACTTAAAATCAATTGATTTACAAGTTATATACGCTTTGTTTTTTTGTTGTGGGGGTAGTTATTCTCTACATCGGGTTGAAGTTGCAACGTAGCCTGCGATCTTATGAGTCAAATTTTCAATGATGTAGTTTATCTAATTTTACTTGCGATCTTTAATATCACGAGACATACAAGAGTAATAGCAAAATTCTAACATTCCTGGTAAGCCACTTGTGAACAATAAGAGCACAAGTCTCAGTAACGTCGACAGACTTATTCAAATGTGTATATGTAATAAAATATGCCTCAGATCTGAAATTGAATCGTAATAGTGTCGAATGCGTTCTAGGAATGTACAGGAAATATTAAAATGTAATAAGTAAGCATAATAAAATTATTGCAACTCGCACGATTCCGTATGAATGTTTACATTGAGTTATTGAATGCTAGGTTATTCCCGTGACTTTGCCCGCTTTAGTCACGTCTAAGAGGTGGTAGAACACGTCTTAAAGGTGGTAGAACCAGTGTAGTTCGACCGGAGTAGTACCACCGCCACACATATTTCTAGCGTGAAGAATTAATTGCGTTCCGAGGGAAGGGTGCGGTTGCCGGCACACTTATAAATGAGGCGACCATCATAGTCCGCAGGAGTAGCAACGCATCTGTGATTGACATCAGATAGAACCCATGTTCTATTTGAAGTTGCTTACAGATGTCCATGAGCGGCAGTAACCACTTTCCAGGTGGACTAAACCCTCGATTGCTACTTCAATCTTATTCAAACAATTGTGATCTAAGCGGACAGTCCCGCGGTAATAAGTTTGTAGTATATAATTTTAGGTAGCCTTCACATTGAAAGCTCCTTCGTAAGCCTGGGATCGTTGCGTAGGCCTCAATCTAAATTTCAATTACTGTGGCCTTTACCTTACCTTACGCAGAGCTTAATTATAGTTATATTACGTGCTTCTACCTTCGGTAATATAGTGCTGTAGGAATCTTATTATCACTAAGCAATATGGTGAAAATGAAGGCCCTCATTTGTTAATTTGATAAATTAAATATTTTTTTTTTTACTTTCGCTACAATTTCTTATTATATAAGATTTATGCCTACGTTTCTTATCATTTTTATCTTAAATGTTCTATCTGTTATTTTCTTAGTTATTTGTAATAATTTATCAAGTTAAATTTACTTCTGAGCATTGGAACTTATTTCAATATTTTTTCCTTTTAAATTACCTATCAAAATCATTTAAATATTCTTTCTATCCACATGAAAATTACACGCTTTCTACACTCATAGCCCCACACTAGGTTTTTCTCCTGTGTCGTGGGTACCATCGAAATACACAAGACAAATACACAAATACCCAGACCCAGAACATGAATCTAAACTCATCATTCAAATACTTGTCTGGCCGGGAATCGAACCCGGGACACATCGCGCGTAATACCGGTATGGTAACCGCTCCAGGCGGGTCGTCTTACAAAAATCTTTTAATATTACTAATAATTTATTCCTTTCTTTTCTTTTACAAATTTCAATTCATACATAAGGTTATGTATCGAACTATTGTTTTCGACTGTATCGACTTATACAACATTTGCTTTTCGCGATCAACAAGCACTTCATAAAACGTAACTCCCTTTCATAGCTTTAAATACATATGTATGTGAATATGGATTTTGCCAATTTTACAACTTCCCTGCAATGTTTAGACTGGCGTTTCCTTTGCCGCGATCGATCTTTGATTCGATCGCTTTTATTACTTCTAAGGTGTATTGTATATCTTTATGTGTTTATGCTAGTTGTTATGTTGCAGCTATTTCTATAGAGTTATCCAATGAAATAATAAGATGTGATGTTTCCTCTGGCATTATATTTATTTGGTACAACCAAACTATGATTCGAATATGTTGAAATACGCGGAAAAGCTAAAACGCATCAATATTTAAATAAATAAGCTTCAAGATATGAATTGCGATAGGCTACATGGAATACTTAGCCTTTTCAAAGTTCTTGATCTCTTTATCAAAGCAGATAATATGCATTGGCGATTCTTCCGATGTTGCTAGGTGATAGAGTTTTTCTGATGTTGAAAATCTTCATAAGTGATAGAGACTTCTAGTTTCTGTCAGGTGGCTTGCCTTCCTTTTCACGATAAAATATTAGGTTATTCCCGCATCGGTAGAAGACGTGGGTCTGAATAATGAGCATCGTATATTATGTCAATCTAAGTCATAAAATAAATTTCAGCGAAATCCGATTGGCAGCTTTTGCGTGAAGAATAGCAAACACAATGAAATATTGTTGTCGAATGTTATTACATAACATTAAATAACATGTCAATTACATTGTCTTAATTATAAACGTCGTCTATACGATATCAACAGGTGATTATGGCGCCGACCTACAGATGATGACTAATTTCGTAAAAATTCACATCGTACGGTAATCACCGAAACAGTTAATAGTTAATTTAATATTTGAACAGTTCTTACACGCTTTCATTGGCTTCGGTCGTACGTATGTATCAATCAATTTATCTATCTATGGTTTTAACGGAATCTTTGAACGCGATTTTGAACGACTTTGAGTTATCGGATTAATCTGAATTTTTTGCGTGCTTATCAAGGACCAATAATAATGCAATAATATGAAAAAGTCATGCCGATTTTTTTAGTAAATCAAACTAAAAAGAGGGAAATAAATATAAATAAAAAACTAAAAAGACATGCTTTTAAAGCGTATGAAACTAAAAAGTAAAAAATAATTCTTAAAATATGATAAAAACAATAATGAACGAAAAATACTAATATTATGGTAAAAAGTGGTGGAGCGGTAAACGCATGGAGAGTGGGGCATAATATTAGTTATAATATTAGGGCATCATATGGGGAATAACCTAGTAACGGTTGCTTGAGATACAAAAAATAGTGCCCAAAGCATGCTTTTTCATCAATATTAGGTAGTATATTTCGTTCCGTATTGTTTTTAGCTCCTTTAAGAATTGTTTTTTACTTTTTAGTTTGATATGCTTTATAAGCGTGTTTCTTAGTTTTTTTTACTATATTTATTTCACGGCTCTGCCTTCATCGTGAATACGATTCGATTCACAATCTACAACAGTTCATACCGATTCGGTTTAGAGATATCTTTGTGATCTACTAAGTCTGAATCGATTTGTTTTGCTTTACTTTTACCGGTATATAATTCCGTTTTCGTATGATTTTCTGGTTTTGTTAAATTTATATTTTATATACGTGGTGAAGGTATTAATTTTCACGAGTTCTTAAAAATTGATCGTTCTAAAAGTCTAAAAACGGGTAGTAAATAAAGTCCTAGTATTTTTGAAGGATATATAAATTACTAGTTGAACCCCGCAGCTTCGCTCGCGTTGAAAAAATCGAAGTCTGTAAAATAAGATATTTTCCCACAGTAAAAGTAGCCTATATGTAAATCCAGAGTATAAGCTAAATCCCTACCAAATTTAATATAAATCTCTCCAGCCGTTTAGACGTGAAGAAGTAATATAGATACACACTCACAAACTTTCGCCTTTATAATATTAGTATGATTTAGTAATTAGTAAGTTCGATCAATCTGTGATTGACCTCAAACTTCCTTCATTGATTGCAACTCTAACATTTTTTTCTTTCTTCCAACAGTGACCTGGAGCCAGGCGCGGCGACCGCCCCATCGGGCAGCTCCAGCAGCTCCAGCCTCTCCTCGAGGAGCAACGAGAGCAACACCGTCGCCGCTGAGCAGCAAGGTGAGACCAGAGGATCTTATTAATCTTGGTTTTATACTTGTACCAAACGATAAGGAGACTAGCCATCCAATGGAAAGTAGGACATACATATGTCCATAGGCAGTACTAGAGGAGTTGCCAATGCACGGCTTGGAAGATAGGCTCTTTTTGGATCTTTCTTGAAGATCCCCAATAATAATCATTAGAACCTCTCTAAGAAGAGAGGAAGAACTTCTAAAAGCAGACGTCAAGAAAGTCGACTTATAGTCTACTTATAGAAGATTTCGAGTTAAGCAATTTTTTCTCCATCGACACCGCCGGATCCAAGGTCGTAGAAGTAGTTATTGCGGTGTACGGATGTGGTTAACTACAGATGTCCATGGCGGCAGTGACCACTTACCATCAGGTGGACTACATGCGTGGTGTATCCGTCCTCGCTTACGCCCGTTGATCTTAGACAAAATTTAAGCTAGACTGATCATTTAATATTCAATAACGTTAAGTTCGCTGTACTTGTCTATAATTAGGATTACATGTTTATCATATTTATGGCCCTGTGTTAGATAGTAACTTGTCAAATATGTAATCTAGTTGATAAGTCAAATAAATAAATAAATAAATAACAAACATACGTCGCCTCTGCTACATTTTTGAACAAAAAAATGCTGACATTTTAAATACTTTACATCTGATTTGTTTTATTTCTAGCTGATCTATATTAATTTTTATGTATACCACCTTCCAGCCTCCCAATCAGACTGGTCGGAGGAGGAGGAACCCCTCGCAGCGCAGTGGGCGGACAGCCTGCCCCCGCAGGTGCTGGACTCCCTGCTGCTGCCGGCGAGGATACGGAAACGACAGGAGGTCATACATGGTAAGGAGATCTTGGGAGGGAGCTTCGTGGTTCGACTGTGGAAGCATCATTGCCACGTCTACTCGCGTATTATGATACTAGTATCGATTTTAATAAGGACTTCTTCCTAATCCATACTTCCAAACGTACTATTTTTACTTATTAATATTATAAATGTGAAAGTGTGTTAGTTTGTTCCTCTTTCACTTCGCCACATAGCTATTATATGATATGTTTTATTTGCTGGGAGATAGTTAGGAGGGATGACTGAGGTAGGCTTCTTTTTACCGCGTTCTCTCATTCCCATGACAATATCGATGTTTTGTTAGTTGATACATATTTAATACTACCAGATGGTGTTTGAATTCCCGCAACTTGTCAATAGGTGGCGTTACAAGTATTCTTAGTCACGCCATAGAAGTACTTTTATGATCAATAAATTCGCGGAGGTCGATTCTTTGATTGACTATATTTGTTTTCAAATCAAGCCTATCGGAGAACGGTTGTGCGCAAGGTATTTTGGCAAGAGGAAGTCTCTCGCCAGGCTTCAAACACATCCGAGAACTTTTTTTTTTTGAAGAACTCTCGGGTGTGTAGGTTTCCTCACGATGTTTTCCTTCGCCGAAAAGCAGTGATAATTAATTTCTAATATTCTAATATGCACATAAATCAGTGGTGCGTGTCTGGGTTTGAACCTCGGACCTCCCGATTGAGGCAAGTTTCAACCATTAGGCTATCACTGCTTACGTTGCTAACATCCTACATATATGATCGTTTTTCATTCCAGAGCTGATAGTATCCGAGGGCTCGCACGTCCGCTGGCTGAAGGTCCTCGGCAGCGTGTTCCTGCGTCCCCTCGAGGCCGCCCCCGCGTTGCTCCCGGCGGAGGAGCTCCGGGCCCTCTTCCCGAACCTCCCGGGCGTGAGGGAGCGGCACGCGCGGCTGTACGCGGAGCTGAGGGCCGCGAGGACCGCGGCGGCGGCGAGTGGCCACCTTGTTAGCGTGCGGCCCGTTGCGGACGCGATGTTGAATATGGTCAGTGTTGAGAGTTAATGTATGACATGCTGGACGTGGTCTGCGTTGAGAACATATCCTGTATACCTTTCATAATGTAATCGTGCTATACAATTTGCCTAAAAATTCAACGGAATGTATTATATGCCATGTCTGATACGTTTAGGTTAGGTTAGGTTATATTAACACAATAAACACCATGCTTGATTGTAAATTGTATCAGCACCACCTCCCCTTGGATTTTTTTTATTCTTTCTCTTTTTTCTTAATTTTATACGAATGCCTTCTCTTATTATTTCTCTTTATCGTCATCACTATTATCCTCATTATACTAATCCTCCTCCCCCCCCCCCCCAGCTGGGCGAGGCGGGGTACGCGGCGTGCCTGTCCCGCTTCTGCCGCGGGCAGCGCATGGCGCTGGACGCGCTGCGCGAGCGCCGCCGCAAGAACAAGGAGCTGCACCAGTTCCTCGCGGGGCGGGAGCAGCTGCCGCTGTGCGGGAGGCTGCAGCTGAGGGACCTGCTCGCCTGCGTCTGGCAGAGGTGGGTTTGAGAAGCTTAGACGACTGCGTTTTTTTAAGCGGACGTGGCGATCGAATCAAGAAATTCCGTAACGAAAAAACCTAACATCCCCCACTTCGCCTATCATGTAACGCGGTCGAGCGTTCGCTTAACGTGTATGTATATGGTACGACAGTACCGAGCTGCTCGGAAATCGGACGAATATGTAAGCAGCTGTTTGCTGTTTTGTAATCTGAAGTCGATCACTGATACGTTGCTACTCCCGAGAACGGTCGACAAAAAGTTCTATATCAAGATGCATTGCTATACCTGGCGAGAATGGACGAAGACTCAATATTGATCTCATATAAAAAGCAGCCGGCAACCAGTTCGTTACAAGCATAATCTCTACACCCGCAGGCTAACAAAGTACCAGCTGCTCCTCGAGGGCATCCTGAAGACGGTGTGCGAGGAGGGCTCCCCCCCGGCGGAGGGCGAGGGCGAGCCGGACAGCGCGGAGGACGCCGCGCAGCTGCGGCGCGCCGTCGCCACCGCCAAGGACGTGCTGCACGCCGTCGACACCGCGATACGCACCGCCGAGAACCACCACAGGTGAGCGGGTGACGGGGTGACGCGGGTGACGGGGTGACGCGGGTGACGGGGTGACGCGGGTGACGGGGTGACGCGGGTGAGGGGCAAATTGGGGTAGGGGCGTTACGGGTGACGTACATTGCGTGATTGCGTCACCGCGAGTGATGTTCCTACCGAATGAGGATCGCTACAAATGAAAATCGCCAACGATAAGTACTGTCATAAAGCCATCACAAGTGAGGACCGCCACGAATGAGAAGGTTCATATATGAAAACGATAAGTTCATAGGTGATTATCGCGACGGATGAAAACCACCACAATTGTGAACCACCATAGATAAGAATCCTCGCGAATAACAACCATCGCAGGTAACTTTTGCCACGTGTGAATAGCGCCATGGGTGAATAAAGGTGGGCATTCACGTTACGACGGTTGCACGAACTACGGTCGTATGCGACAAGTTCGATCGTGAATGGCTTGGTCCTAAGGCGGACTGTACGACCAAGGTCATGTCGCAGGACCGTTGAATTATTCAACTTGAATTGTCGTTGCGACAGGACTGTCGCAACGACAATTTAGTTACAACGGTCACAGGGACTGTCAAATGGACATTTGACAGTCCCTATGACCGTTGTAACGTGAATGACCACTTTTAATGATACAATTGATAAAATAATCACGTTGAGCCAAACAATTGAACCCAACTTAGTGCCATATTTATAACTGACGTGTGACTCATTCTACATGTAACACTCAACCAATACGACGACCGGCGTGGCGGAGCGGTTACCATACCAGTCTGACGCGCAATGGGTCCCGGATTCGATTCCCGGCCAGACAGGTATCTGATTGATGAGTTTAGATTTATGTTCTGGGTCTGTGTGTTTGTGTTTTCGCCTTGCGTGTGTCCATGGCACCCACGATACAGGAGAAAATCCTAGTGTTGGGCTATGAGTGTAGAGTTTTTAAAAAAAAATACACGATTTAACTCCTTACCTTAATAATTTCCAGGCTGAAGACGATCCAGAGCAAGCTGGAAGTGCGCGTGGGCAGCTCGATGGGCGGCGAGTGGGACGAGCTGCGTCGCCTCGACCTCGCCTCGCACTCGCTGCGGCTCGAAGGCGAGCTCGCCGTACGGAGCGACGGGAACAAACGGACCGCCGTACTCGTATGTAGACAGAGACTTAAGCACTTGTTTGCATAGTTAGTTTATGCGTATGATTTTGGTAACAATAGTATATATATAAAAATAAAAAAGAGTGTGTGCGTCAGCTCCGACGCGCGACTGGGGTTTACTCGCATTTAAAATAGATGATTCGGTATTTAAAATAATAAATTTTAAGTACCATTAAATAACCATAAAATTAGAGATTTCGGTAAAACGTAATCACGAAACCTATGCATACCATCCACGCGTATTGATAAAATAATTCTGAAGTTTTAACTAGATGACGTTATACTCAATAAAAAACGTAACGAGGTCGTTCATCAGTAGATTTTACTCCTCACATCATTTATTTCAATTTTCAATAATTACAACGATTTCAAAAAAAATTACTTCAATTTTTCAAAGAACCCTTATATGCAAAATGATGTAAACCAAAGATATTTTAAGCAAAATAAGTCAAGTAAATAGTAATAATTATTATTTCAGGCTCTAATGCTAGAAGAGGCGCTAGTTCTTCTACAGCGTGAAGGCGACAAGTTCATTCTGAGGCCGATGGGTCCCGGGCAGCCGGGACAGCTGTCTCCGGTCATCAAATGGTTAGTATCTTATATATAAAATTCTTGTGTCACAGTTTTAGAAATTAAACTCCTCTGAAACGGCTTGACCGATTTTGATGATTTATATATGTATATTCAGTAGGTATGAGAATAGGTCGACAACTGTTTTTTACATCCCTAATTATTAAGGGTGGTTCAGCCCAAAACACTCGGTATGTATATATTTTTTTATTTTTTGGACAATTTTTTTTTGGTTATTTTTTTAAGGTGTGAAATTAAAAAATAAATGGTTATTAAAAATTAATATTCAAGTGATATTACAATGTAAAGAAAATGGATTACACCTCACTCTTCGAGATCACGGGCGTTGTAGATTGCCGTTCCCCCTTCCTGTACGTAGCTAATTAATAACTACTCATATAGGCCCTTCTGCACAATCAAACATCCAAAAACCGACCCCTATAATATTTGATATCCGTTTCCAGGGACAAAGTGTTGTTCCGTCCGAACGCCGCCGTAAAGAATACGTTCTTCCTGATGAACATCAACGGCGTTCAGATGCACGAGCTGTCCGCCAACACCTCCGCTGAATATTCCACGTGAGTGTTACACTTTTGTGAATAGACTCGAATAGTCCACGTGAGTTTTAATTAGACTTTAGTGAATAGACTCGAATAGTCACGTGAGTTTTGATTAGAC
This sequence comes from Spicauda simplicius, assembly GCA_949699795.1. Taxonomy (NCBI): domain Eukaryota; kingdom Metazoa; phylum Arthropoda; class Insecta; order Lepidoptera; family Hesperiidae; genus Spicauda; species Spicauda simplicius. Next base: position 12,004,233 of record OX453082.1, on the reverse strand, counting down.
TTTAGTGAATAGACCCGAGTATTCCACGTGAGGTTTGATTAGACTTTAGTGAATAGACCGGAATAGTCCACGTGAGTTTTAATTAGACTTTAGTGAATAGACTCGAATAGTCCACGTGAGTTTTGATTAGACTTTAGTGAATAGACCCGAATATTCCACGTGAGTTTTGATTAGACTTTAGTGAATAGTCCCGAATAGTCCACGTGAGTTTTGATTAGACTTTAGTGAATAGACTCGAATACACCACGTGAGTTTTGATTAGACTTTAGTGAATAGTCCCGAATAGTCCACGTGAGTTTTGCTTAGACTTTAGTGAATAAACTCGTAACGAGCTGGGAATTAGTCGAAATTGTAGTGAATTTGAGAAATAAGAATGAAGTTCCATCCGCATCAACTGGATCCGTGGCGGTCCTCCACGGTTCGGTTTGCACGGTCTTTCCTGCCACGAACGTGCAAGATGTGGAATGAGCTTCCTCCTGAAGTATTCCCGGAGCGTTATGACATGGGGATCTTCAATGGTGCGAAAAGAGCTCTCCTTCAAAGCTGGCGATGCATTGGCGACTCCTCTGGTGTTGCGAATGTCCATAGGCGACGGTGACTACTTACAAGATACTGGAGCTAATTTTCATTATCACGTAAAAATATGATTGTAATTATATTTAAATAAAAAAATGGTTATAAATAACAAAAAAGACAAACCCGCTGAGTTTCTTGCCGGATCTTCTCAGTTGAGGTCGTGTTCCGATCTGGTGGTAGTGTAAGAAAAGAAAAAAGAATAAAAAATGTAACTGACAATTTGTAAGTGCCCCGGTAGGCTTATACAAAATAAAGTCATTTTTCCATCAGGTAGCCCGTCTGCTTTATCGCCAGGTTTTTTATAAAAATAAAATCGCAAGGAAAATGAGAGGTTTGGGACATAGTGCTGTTCCGAACGCCGCTGTAAAGTTAAATTACATAAAGTGAAGTTCTTTGAACGTCTTATATTTTTTTACGTTAATTTCCCATTACATCCGAAAAAACAAACTTCAAACACTAACCATCCTCCGCTTATGATTCCAGATGGGTGAAGCACATCCAGGAGGCGCCGCTAGCGAAGCTCACGGAGCTGAAGCCGAGTCTGACGCCGTCGCACCAGCACACCAGGTCCACTGATGATTCTGGTGAGTACCTTCGTATCCACATCAACCCATTATTGGCCCACTGCTGGGCACGGGACCTTCGTATACCCTGTCGTAACTCTCAAGCACATACTCATATTAGGCTTACCTACCCTCTTAGTAAAAATACGCTTATACCAAAATATAAATTTATACAAAGTTCAGCAAAATCTGACCGAATTTATTTGGTAAAATCCTAGCATTTTTTTTTATCTGACTGAAGTAGCAAACGAGCATGCAGTCCACCTGATGGTAAGTGGTCACTGCCGCCCATCGACATATGTAAGCAACTGAATACAGAACAAGGGTTCCATCTGGATTCGCCTCGTGTGAAAGTGTGCCGGCAACCACACCCTTCGAAAAGCAAGAAATGCTTCATGCTAGAAATAGGTGCGGCGGTGGTACTTCCCCGGTCGAACTACACTACTTCTACCTTGTAAATGTAGGTAAAAACCAATACTAATTACATATTTTATGTACGTCCATCGTTAAATAGGTAATGGGCCATCTTCGTAATGAGGAATGCGACAATCGTATTTTTTGCGAAGTTTCGTTTTTTTGGGCAATTTTATCAGAAAAATATTCTTAACACGTAGTGGGAGGTAGATTAAACTTTGTGGCAAGTTACAGTACTTGTGCGAGATTTGGTGATAATTGTTAGCTTATATTGCAGTAAATGTCATTTATATAACATTATGCAATATTTACGGATTTAAAAAAAAGTCCGATTATCAAGTCAAATATATTTTAAGCTATTGCATATCTTTTATCGCGGGCTTTGAGCGCGGCGACCAAGAAATTCCGTAACGAAAAAACCTAACACCCCTCAGTCAACAACTTTTTATATAATAGTAATTTACTTTAAATTCTTGCTCAAAATGCATCTATTTCGTTTGGATCGTGATGTCATTGCGTTAGTAAACGTTGTAGTATCCCGTTGATAGAGCACGTCAAAGATTTTAACCTAATTTTGAAATTTATTTTAATGAACTGTAAGTATATGGGAAAAATTCAATTTATTTTCTTCCAATTACCTTCATATTATTTATGAATAAAAATATTCATACCTATTATCTCTGTTAGACTTCCAAAATGATTGGACATGTTTGGTAATACTTTCTCGCCGCTGTTTCATAGTACACACAGTAGATGGCGCTGTGCCGTATCCTGAAACACGCCAACGAAATAACCGCGTAGCTTATATAAGTTCCGAGGGGACTTTGAAAATGTAGCAACGCATCTGTGATTAACTTCATATTATTTTTGTTATGCACAGGGTATGTAATTGACCTATTGTGCTTGGAAACGATTTATTTCTTAGTTTCGTGGCCTTGAGCTATCCTAGTTAGTATACTTAGGGGTTATTTAGGGGTTTTTCCCCTAGATTTAGGGGATAACCAGGATAAGGTTTTTTAAGGGTGTAATATTTTTAGGGGTTTTTATAACTCCAACACATAACACAGGCGTTTTCAAAGGGAAATATCTCCCACCAGGCTACATGATTATGCCTCACGACGAAAAATAAAAATGTGTGCGTGTACTAGCATACACTCGTAAGAAGTGAAACTTCTTTATGACGTTATTTTCCAAAAAATAATTTACTATATGCAACTTTACAGAAATTGGTTACATAAAGTTAAATTAGATAAAGTTTAATAAAAGGCTTTTATTAAACTTTATCTAATAATCTAATCTATAATAATCTATCTAATATCACGCGTGGTAGGGATAAGAAAAAGATGGCGCGTAACGGAATAAAAAATGATGGCGTGTAACGAAAAAATGTTACACTAAATTTTTTTCCAACCCCGATAAAGAAGTTTCACTTCAAAAAGGTCATGCATTACACCCGATGACCTTTTTTTTTCGTGTTTAGGGAAAAAAATTACGACCAAATTCAGAAATACGTGATGTTGCCAGATAGAATTCCAGACAACTCATAATTCGTTGTGGAGGGATTTTAGGTGTTTTTATGGACGCTTTAGACTTGGTAACCTTGTCTAGACGAGGTATCCTTCTAATTCTTTTTAAAAAAAGCTATTTCCCTATAGAAAACTTTCACTCTCCAAGCGTCATTTCAAATTTAAGCGCATTTCAATTAACTTCGCGACAATGCATATACCTACATTTTTAGTGGCCTTATAAAATCTGTCACATACATAGTTTTATTTTCACTGTAAAACATTTTTGATTTTGATGAAAGGGTATGTGTCAGCTAACTTTTATAAGAGGCGACCATCTTCGTCCTCGGGAGTAGCAACGCATCTATAATTGATTTCAGATAGAACCCCTGTTCTATATGAAATTGCTTACAGATGTCCATGGGCAGCAATGACCAGTTACAATCAAGTAGACATGACTCAGTATTGCCTACCCCATCATAGAGTAAAACTGTAGACATGCATAAAAAGCTGTAGAAAACTGTGAATACCAAATTAAAAAACTGCAAATGTGCATATTTTTTTCCTATCATTTAATTATATTGATACATATAAAAACATTGCCGTCAATTTGCATTTAACCATTTAAATGGATTTGTACGATATACCATAATGCGATCAAAAATATCTTTATACAGGAATAATAATAATATTTTGTTAGCAAATACTTTTCCTGGGGCATTTTTTTAACCTTTCATACCTACATGGATGGTTTTCTTATATTGTTTTCCTTGAATGGTTTTGTGCATTATAATAGTCCTAATAAAAAAACCGCCCATATATTTCGTGTAAAATTATTATCTTAATAAAACACCTAATACTTCGTTCGGGAGGAAGAAATATAAATTTAACAATTTTCAAGGGAATGTTCTGTTAAAATCACATTCCGTACAAATATATTTTAATAGTTATAAAAATATTTTTTTAAAGATGATCTTTAAAAATGTATCAGAAATGTACAAGGAATAAATAAATATGGATGAGGTGAACAATTCTTTCAATATGAATTTCATACGAATCTCGCTCGAGTTTATTTGAAGTCGTTTAGTAAGAAAGAAAATAGTCCTTAACGCACCGGCATAAGGCACATACATTGTACGCAACTTTGTATCATAGTTTCACCGCGCGCGAACTAGATGGCGTTGTGCCGTGTTCTGAAACGCGCTAACGATATAACCGCGTAGCTTGCATAAGTACCGAGGGAGACCGATTCGGAAGTTGTAGCAACGCATGCATCTGTAATTAACTTCATATATATTTTTGATACGCACAAGGCAGTTTTGCTATTTGTGCTTGTAAATATTTGTCAATTTACTCGAAGTGGTTCGCAAGTTCTGTACTTCTGTTTTCAACAACGCTGTTGTTGAGTTACTCGAATAGGAGGTTAGACTTTGATTGATGTTTGACGAACTTATTTGGGATTGTTACCAGGAAATTTGGGGTTTCAAATTCCGTTTTTTTTTGATAAAGGTTTCGATAAGGATTTTTCAAGGTGGTAGAATCCGTAGAACCAGTGTAGTTCGACCGGGGAAGTACCACCGCCACACTTATTTCTAGCGTGAAGCAGTTCTTGCGTTTCGTTTAATTGTGTGGTTGCCGGCACACTTTTATACGAGGCGACCATCATACTCCTCGGGAGTAGCAACGCATCTGTGATTGACTTCAGATGGAACCCATGTTCTGTATGTTGATTACAGATGTCCATGGGCGGCAGTGGCCACTTACCATCAGGTGGACTGTATCCTCATTTGCTACTTCAGTCAGATAAAAAAAAATGTTAGGATTTAACCAAAAATTTCCGGTCAGACTTTGCTGAACTTTGTATAAAAGTGTGCCGGCAACATCCTGCCACCGAAACGCAAGAACTGCTTCACGGTAGAAATAGGTGTGGCGGTGCTATCACACATCACTATACATACATCTTCACAAATTTTCACATTTATAATACGAACCGTACACTTTCCAGGTATAAACGTATCAAGAAATCCATCTGACGCGTCTTCGACCTCATCATCCGGGGCGCAGCACTACGAGCCCGAGCGGGAGAGGGAGAGGGAACGCCTCGGGACGCCCGTCGAGAGGGACGGGGACGTTCCGAGTACTGACGCGGACGTGGAAGCGGAAGCGGGAGCGGAAGCGGATAATGAACACGAGCGGGAGCGGGAGAGCGATCGAGACAAGGATGTTGATAGCGATATGGATTCAAGGTGGGTTAACGTTTTGTACAGATATGAATATATCCTACTAATATTATAAATGCGAAAGTTTGTGAGGATGGATGTATGTGTATTTGTTATTCTTTCATGCAAAAACTATTCAACGGATTAGGTTGAAACTTTACAGTAGTATAGGTTATACATCAGAATAACACATGGGCTATAATTTGTAATGATTTTTTTTATAAGGTTATAATATAACGAGAGATATCAGGTTAGTCGGAAAAAAAGTTGTGCTCTGAGAGCTATCTTTGCGTACTGTTATATTCAATACCGCCGACGTTATCAATTTTAATCAATATAAACAGCGTGCAACCATTTTACCGGCAGTTGCAATAAATCCGTGGTTAAGTAAAATATTACATTTTTAAAAGAAAAGTGAGGGACAGTTTTCTGTGAAAGTTTTCCAATAAACTCTTGTGCAGTGACATTCAGTGTTTAATTTAAAAGGACAATCAGGGGCTGCCGCGTAACATTGGTGTCAGAAGTGGGATCTCGTAAGTGGTTTTAGAAGAGAACCCTGAGATCCCGAACCCCTGGCAGGTCCCCTCGATAGTTCACATTGACCGACGGTCAGTCTCAGTCAGCGCTGAGCCCGCGTCAAGCACCAGCAGTCACAAGGAGAGGCATCGTGGTCGACAGTTAGTCTCACGAGTCAAGTGAGCCTGCACCAGACTAGTAGCAGAAATCCTCATCCAACGACAACCAGCACGTGCAACTCAACCAACATCGGACACCTCATCGTCCCGACAGAGCCACGTCATCATCGCGTCGCCGTCCGCGAAGCAAGGCCAGGTCATCGTTTGTGCTGAAAGGACTAAATAATAGCTAGTGATCGCGCATTTTGTGAGTAACTAAGTGTAAATAATTTACTTTGTCTCTATATTTTCACTTTAATTAATTTACCTTAAATTTGTATTATTAACTATTCATTTTGCATTGTATATCCGTAACGTTCATTTATTAAATTAATCATGTCTCTAAAAGGTGAACCGGTTGAGAAGTCCGATAAAATGACGTTAAACTTTTTGACAAAATTCATAAGACCGTATAACGGCGAAAGGGAAACCTTACCAGCATTTTTAACAAACTGTGAGAATGCCATGTCTTTAGCTTCTGTAGACCAACAAGGCATATTATGTAAATATATAATATCTCAATTAGAAGGTAAAGCCCAAATAGCGTGTAGTCTCAAAACTTTTTCAACTTGGCAGGATTTAAAACAATTCTTAAGGACTAATTTTGGCGAAAAGAAACATTCCTCGCATTTACTTATTGATCTGCAGAACTGTCGTCAGTCGCCATCAGAATCTGTATCTCAATTTTCCCTTAGGTTGGAGACGTGTTTAACCCGTATCCAAGCAGATATCCACTATTCTTGTTCTGATAGGTCCCAATTGGCGGGTAGAATAGCGGCAATGGAAGATCTAGCTTTAAATACGTATTTATTGGGGCTTAACCCCAATATCTCCACTATAGTTAGGTGTAAAAACCCGTCATCTCTTAACGAAGCCATTAACAGTGCCATTGAGGAAGAAAAAATCTATAACCTCACTAGAATAACTCAGCGCTCCTCAAAACACTGCTCTCTATGTAACAAACAAGGGCATAGTTCGTCAGATTGTTATAGGAACCACCATAAATCATATTATATTCCGAATCCTGCCGTACCAAATTCATTTCAAAACAGTATAATTAGTAATAAATTCTGCAATTATTGTAAAAATAAAGGCCATATGATAACTGAATGTCGTAAACGTGAGTTCAACAACCGGCGTCACGTTACAGCATTGAAGTCGCAACCCGAGCCAGGTCATTCTACTCAAAACGGCAACGTTAGGTCTAATGAAGCAAATAATGTAATTAATTATTGTGCAAAAGACGACACTTATTACGATAGTAATTGTAATAATGAGGATAGTTATTTAAACTAAAAAGGATTTCGGATCAGTGCCTGCCGAAATCGTCAAATCCAAATGGCACAGTAACCATTAGCGATCATCCACATCGCTCCAACGCTTCTAGTTCTCATAATATGACCTCATCTTTTTTTAAACAGCTGACTCTTTCTAACCCAAATACACTTCGTTGTAAACCACTGACTCCTTTAGCACCTCAGTCTAAGCCGCTGAGTTCTTCCAAAACGAATGCGTCTCAGTATAAGAAGCTGAGTCCTGAAGCATCTCAGTCCCAGCCGCTGAGTCTTTTCAATCCCAACGCATCTCAGTATAAACCACTGAGTCCACAAGCATCTCAGTCCCAGCCGCTGAGTGTTTTCAATTCCAAAGCATCTCAGTCGATGCCACTGAGTCCACAAACATCTCAGCCCCAGCCGCTGAGTCTTTTCAATTCCAACGCATCTCAGTCTATGCCACTGAGTCTAAAAGCATCTCAGTCCCCGCTGCTGAGTCTCTCTAAGCCCAACGCATCTCAGTCTAAGCCACTGAGTCCTGAAGCATCTCAGTCCCAGCCGCTGAGTCTTTCCGATTTCAACGCATCTCAGCCTAAGCCGCTGAGTCCTTCTGCCACATTCTCTACGCCTCGAGTCCTAAATCGCTCTAAAACTTATGCAGAATGCTTATCACAACCGAGGTCACCGAGTCCTACCAAGATTTATACCAACCTTGAAAGCCAATGTGGTGGTAAGCCTCTCTCACCTCAGCCACAGAAGCTGAGTCATCATAACTCAATTAAGTCTCGTTTGCCTACAAATTCAAAACATTCAGTGCCTATTTTTGAAACTTCTGTAAATAAATACAAAATTTCTTTACCCTTTATAAACATCATAACAAAATACTCGCAGAAACCTTTAAGTCTTCTTATCGATACGGGTGCTAGTGTCAGTATAGTAAAAAAATCAAGTTTAATAAATAAACCTCAACTTTCCTGTGATATTATAAAACTCAAAGGCATTAACGATAACGACACCTACAGCGAAACTCTGGGTTCATTTTATTTACAATTGCAGTTGTCTGAAAAATCTTTAGAATACAAGTTTCACGTTATTGATGATGGAGTAAATTTAAAATATGATGGAATCATCGGCACAGATTTTCTTAGATATTTTAATGCTAATATAGACTACGACTCTCAATCCCTGTCTTTAAACGGTCAGAGCATCCCAATTTTATATGATAAACCTATTTATATCGTTCCAGCTCGCTCGGAGGCTGTAATTGAATGCATAGTAGCAAACAAATCATCAGAATTACAAAATCTGCGTGAAGCGCTAATTTTAGATCATAAGGTCTGCGATGGCGTTTACTTAGCTAACTGTATTGTTTCTTTAAAACCTAATAATCGAGTTAACGTTTCTGTGCTAAATACAACGGAATCTGAAATTCGTATTAATGAATTCAAAGTTAATTTAACTCCTATTGATCTCACAGAATTTTCAAAAATAATGCCGACTACCGAAATGATAAACACTATCTCATCATCATCCTCAGATCGCATTAATCGCGTTCTTAATTTAATACGACGCGAACATCTGAACTCAGAAGAGAAACAAGCCCTTCTAAATTGTTGTTCTAAGTATTCAGATATATTCTACCTAGAAGGCGATCCTCTTTCATACACAAATGCCATACAACATTCAATAAATACCGGAAATGCCGCACCTATTAATGTTAAATCTTATCGTTTTCCCGATTGCCATAAGGAAGAAGTCGACTCACAAATAAAAAAAATGTTAAGCCAAAATATCATACGACCTTCTATCTCCCCCTGGAGTGCCCCAGTTTGGGTAGTACCCAAGAAATTGGACGCTTCAGGTGTAAAAAAATGGCGTATTGTAATTGACTACAGACGCCTTAATGACGTAACCGTTAACGAAACTTTCCCTATACCGTTAATAACCGATATTTTGGATCAGTTAGGACATTCAAAATATTTTTCTACACTAGACTTAGTTTCTGGCTTCCATCAGGTACAATTAAATCCGGAAGACGCATCCAAAACCGGTTTTACTATTGTTAATACTAATGGCACTTCAGGCCACTACGAATTCACCAGAATGCCATTTGGCCTCAAAAATGCCCCTGCTACCTTCCAACGCCTTATGAATACCGTCCTTTCAGGTCTTCAAGGCCTCCACTGTTACGTATACTTAGATGATTGCATTATTTACAGTCACGATTTACCAACACATATAAACAAACTCCAATTAGTATTCGATAGATTTAGAGAATATAATTTGAAGCTACAGCCCGATAAATGCGAGTTTTTGCGTCGCGAAGTATCTTACCTTGGACACATTATTACCGATAAAGGTGTATCCCCAAACCCAGATAAGGTCAAAGCAGTATCTACCTATCCAGCTCCATCGAATCCAAAAGAAATTAAGTCATTCTTGGGCCTGATTGGCTATTATCGTCGCTTTATCGATAATTTTTCTAAAATAACTAAACCGCTTACTTCTTTGTTAAAAAAGGATGTTACGTTTTATTGGGGCCAAGATCAACAGAATGCATTTGAACTATTGAAAGAAAAACTAGTCACAGCTCCGCTTCTCCAATATCCGGATTTTTCGCAGCCTTTTATAGTCACTACAGACGCAAGTAACTACGCCGTAGGCGCAGTTCTCTCCCAGGGCATAGTCGGAAAAGATAAACCGATAGCATATGCTTCCAGGACATTAAATAAACAAGAAGGCAATTATTCTACGACAGAGAAAGAACTGTTGGCTATTCTATTTGCTGTTAAGACCTTTCGTCCATACCTTTATGGCTATAAATTCAAAATTATAACCGATCACAGACCCTTAGTCTGGCTTTTTAACGTTAAAGATCCGGGCAGTCGTCTTATCCGTTGGCGCCTAAAACTAGAGGAGTATGATTATGAGATTGTTTACAAACCGGGAAAATTAAATTCAAATGCAGATGCACTTTCTCGAATTCCTATTCATGTTGTAACCCGGCGTGGTTTACTCAATACTAGCTTAAATAACCACACATACGAAAATTATTTAAAATTACAGTTGTCTAATTCTTCTAATAACACACAAATCGAAGAACACTCTCAAGCTTTACACTTGACTAAATGTAAGTTAATTGCATGCCCAACTTCTTTAGATTTTGATAATTCTATGCCTCACTGCGAACAACTCCTTTCTCATATTGATGACTCCACTAAAATCCTTGAAACTGAGCGTGAACAAAACTCAATACTAGAGATTTCATCTCGTGGTAAAACATACTACTTCTTATTTACAAAAGTTCATCATTATGACGAAACTCAGTACAAAATAATTTACGAATTACTTTTGAAATTACGTACTTCCGTTATCGAGAATGGCCCCGACGCAACGGAGCTTGCTCTATCCGATTTTTCTGAGCCATTTACTAAATTGTCATACACTAAAATTTACAATATGATCGCGTTTATTTTTAATAATACAAACATTACTATATATATATATAAAAATCAAATTATTTATCCTACCCCAGCTGAGGTGCCGCAAATCCTCAAAGAAAATCATGACTCCCCTATTGCAGGTCACGCAGGCATTAAAAGAATGCTCAGCCGAATTAAAGCCTCCTTTTATTGGAAATCGATGCGTTCCGACATAGAAAACTATGTCAATAATTGTAAACTATGCCAAGTAAACAAACCTGTCCGGGCCTCGAATAGAGCTCCTATGGAAATTACATCAACGAGCACAAAACCTTTCGAAAGATTAGCTTTAGATATTGTTGGTCCCCTTCCTGAAGCTGGTTCCCAAAAGTTCAAATTCATTCTTACCCTGCAAGATGATTTAACCAAGTTCACCTCTACCTACCCTATGATTTCGTCCACCAGCGACGAAATAGCTCGAAATTTAATTCATTTTATTTCATTATTTGGTTTTCCTAAAACAATTTTAACCGATTTAGGCACATGTTTTACGTCAGAAATGTTTAAACAAGTAACCGACATCTGCAAAATTAAATCTATATTTACAACCCCCTATCATCCTCAAACCAACGGAGCTCTAGAACGTAGCCACGCTACGCTAAAAGAATACTTAAAGTCCTTCGTCAATGAAAACCAAAATGATTGGCATTCTTATCTAGCAACAGCAGTGTTGTCTTACAACACAACACCTCACAGCACAACCTCTTTCACCCCGTTCGAATTGTTATTTGGCCATAAACCCATAATTCCCAGCTCACTATATGATATGAATAGTAATAACACTTACCATGAATATATTCGAGCACTGCAATATCGAATGAAGTTAAGCAGAGAAAAAGCTCTTGAAAATATAATTAAAAGTAAAGAATCATCCAAGATATATTACGATAAATCGACCCGTAGTACAACATACAAAACTGGTGACATGGTATACCTTAAGTGTCATCACAGACTAGGAAAGGCTTTGTCACCTATCTGGAAAGGCCCTTATAAGATAGTTAAAGTCAATAATAGACACAATGTTACTCTATCTATTAATCGGAGACACACAAAATATCATACAAATGAAATAAAACCGGCAAAATAATAATACATTTTTGTAATTATCATTTATTTTTTGAACGTTTGCGAAATCTGACATGGTTAGATCACAAATATACCTATGTATTAAGTTTCAACTAAGTGTTATTTTTCAATGTGAAGTTGTTTAAAATCCTTGTCGTAAAACTATTACTATGAATACGTTTAATACCTTCCTAAATCGATTAAATTAAAAGGAGCACAGATTGAATTCCCAAATATATTAAAATATATTTTAATTCAAATTACTAAAAATAACAACGAAGTAATCAAACTCCTATATCAAACTCTCTAAAATCAATTCTTAACATAAATTTGTTTCCAAAAGCTAACGTTTTACATGCCTCACCAATTACTTCTACAAATTTAGTAAAGGAATTGTTAACACGTATTCACTTAATCAATAATAATAATAGTAATTCACTCAGGTAATCAATATGACTTTCCATATCCCCTTAACATTGAAACAATATACAGCCCTATAGATATTTCTAAATTAACAACATACTGTTGTAAAAAGAAAATTGTTCTTGTTATTCAACTTCCCTTTTTTTTCTATAAAATATGCAGTATATAAAACACTCCTTTATTAACTCCTCGTGATCCAATGCAACCTAACACATTTGCTTTGATCCAACCTATCAAACCTCACCTCGCTATTATTGATGATAGATTAAATTACGCCATGCTAGATACTTCAGAACAGTGCTGCAAAGCTGATAACGACTATTCTACCTGCCCAGCAGTATAATTTTCCCCAGCATCACTTATCCTAAATTACAAACAGATGTAATTCTTGTCTATTGCAATAGTGTAATTCTAGGTTAACTTATAGCAATATAGATATTTATCAAAAACCCAATGGAAATAGGTGGATTGTGAAATCAAATTCAACTAAAGAAACACTAAAGTGCGTGGATCACACAACTGATTATCTTACTATCGGGACATGTATCTTAAAGCTAACAAATGATTTCATTAGATATTCAAAGATTAATTTACCTATACTTAAAACTATTTTTCCTTTTTATTCAATATTTGTAACTATTGTCTTATTAAAATGCTTGTCAAGAAATGTAAAATTGTATGTAATATTAAGTACCTAACATATAAATGTTTCATAATTATTTAAGTAAAATAAATTGTAATATTAAAATGAATGATTAAGATTTAAATAATAATAATTCATTAATGACCCTATTACTTCATTACTTACTTACTTATAAAATGTAACGATAAATTAAACTTTTATTATTATATGTTTTGAATGATAAATCCTTGAAATATATCCAATACATTTTAAGCAAGTTATGTTATGAATTTTCACTTAGCCTTAATATTATCAATCTTTTTTTGTTATTTTATGGTTAAATGATTCAATTAATGTTAATCAATTACTTATTTTAAAAATATTATCAACTTCTTAGACATTTGTTTTTTTTTCTATTTAAATAATTACAGTTAAAATTAAAATTTTGTTAAATGTGAATCTCGATGTAAACCTCATTTTTCTTTTCTTTTAATTCCGCTTCACCCTTAAAAGGGATAAAGCTTCATTTAAGGGGGGGAGATGTTATATTCAATACCGCCGACGTTATCAATTTTAATCAATATAAACAGCGTGCAACCATTTTACCGGCAGTTGCAATAAATCCGTGGTTAAGTAAAATATTACATTTTTAAAAGAAAAGTGAGGGACAGTTTTCTGTGAAAGTTTTCCAATAAACTCTTGTGCAGTGACATTCAGTGTTTAATTTAAAAGGACAATCAGGGGCTGCCGCGTAACAGTACGCTGCCTAAACCGTTGGAGATATCCAAATATAATGTACGGTGGGATTGTTTGGCTCACATAGATCTAAATAAAAGTCCGCGACAGCATATGTCTATATTTTATGTATAACCCACAATAACTCTTTTTATACTTTGAAAATTTTAAAAATATCAAGTTGATGTTTCCATGGGTTTTATACAAACTAAATATCAATCCTTATCAAAATAAATGATTTCAAAAAATCAAGCGACCTCCGGCTACAACTTAGAGCACGCATTCAGTCGTCGAGCCGGGGTGTGTGTTTATATTCGAGAAGATATCTGCTGTCGCCGTCTTAGCTGCCTTGAAGACCTATCTTTGTTATGGGTGCGCGTAGACATTGGGGGGCAAACCCGTGTTTTATGCGTGACTATATAGGTCCTATAGCGGAGATGCGGAAACAACTCGATTATTTGAGCACATCCAGTGGGCGACCGACAGAATGCTGCAGGAGTGTCCTTCGGCGGAGTTAGTGATTCTGGGTGACTTCAATGCCCATCATACTGATTGGCTGGGATACGGATCACTGACATTGCCAGAAGAATTGTGTATGACTTCTCTTTGGCCTATGGACTCTCCCAGGTCGTGTCCGGTTTCACCTGGATACCTGGTGTGGAGACCCATACTGCTTCTTTGCTGGATCTTCTGCTGACTTCCCATCCTGAAGACTACCAAGTAATGGTCAAGGCTCCACTTGGTTCGTCTGACCATTGCTTGGTAAGTTCTACTGTGCCCTTGTCTGAACCCTTGAAGACACGTCCCCCTAAGACAAGTTTGGCATTACAAGTCAGCAGACTGGGACGGAGTCCGGAAATTCCTGGCGTCGTACCCGTGGAGGCAGCTATGTTTCGTATCGGGTGATCCTAGCTCGTGTGCTGAATCTGTCGCTGACGTGATACGGCACGTTATGGAATACTTCATTTCAAGCTCTGTCGTGTCCGTCGGCGGGCGGAACCAGCCCTGGTTTGATGCATCTTGAACTAAGGCGTTAAGCCGTAAGTAAGATGCCTATCAAGCCTGGGCTTCAGCAAATGCGTGAAAGGTTCCGAAATGCCACGAGCTCCGAAGTGCATTTAACGCTACCTCCCGTTCAGCAAAAAAGCAAATGACTAAGGCGAAGACTAAGCACATCGGCAGAATTGGCGAGCGACTACTAGGTTACCCCTCCGGGAGTCGAGCTTTCTTGTCGCTTGCCAAGGCTGTCGAGGGTAATTTTTGTCGCTCCTCACTTCCACCACTGCGGAAACCAGACGATTCCATCTCACGAAGCTTCCAACTTACGGTCTTCCCGAGAGGTTCACGTGGATCAACAGATTTTTGTCTAAGCGGCATATTAAAGTTGTGGTTGATGAATGCTGCTCAGACATGAAGATCATCAATGCTGGTGTTCCTCAAGGCTCTGTTATTTCCTCATTTTGCATATCAATGATATGTTGTGGCAAGTCGGTAACATTCATTGCTATGCAGATGATAGTACGGGAGATGTCTTGTACACGGGTCGTGCAAACTCCTCTCGGATACTCGTGCAGGAAAGCAGAATTCGATTTGTATCTGAAATCGAGCATTCTCTGGAGCGGGTCTCGGAATGGGGTCGACTTAACTTAGCGTATACCGCTAAAAAAGTCCCATTTGTCATGGCGCCAAACGTCCAAGGGACCTCTCTCACCGTTGACAAAAAAGTGGGGATCCTGGGCGTTGACAAGATGTCAACGCCCGTGTGTGTCAACGTGTGATGTGCAGTTTCGGAGTCATTTGGAAGGCAAAGCCAAGTTGGCATCCAAAAAGTTGGGCGCTCTGAAAAGGGCCAAGCGGTACTTCACTGCGGGGCAACTCCTTCAGCTTTATAAGGCTCAAGTGAGACTCCACATGGAGTATTGCTCGCATCTCTGGGCAGGGGCGCCCCAATACTAACTTAACAAATTTGACTCCGTGCAGAAACGCGCGATCCGAATCGTCAACGACCCAAGGATCACCGATCTGTTAGAACCTTTAAACTTGCGGAGGGTCATGGGCTCCCTCTGCGTGTTCTACCGGCTTTACATCGGTGAGGGTTCCGAGGAACTTTTTGCCCTCTTGCCTTCGTCACCTTTTCTTCACCGCGCCACTCGCCAAAGGATGAAGTTCCATCCACACCAACTGGACTCGTGGCGGTCCTCCACGGTTCGGTTTGTACGCTCGTTTTTGCCACGGACGTGCAAGTTGTGGAATGAGCTTCCTCCTGAGGTAATCCCAGAGCGCTGGGGTTCTTCAAGAAATGTGCCAAAAGAGCTCTCCTTCACAGCCGGCGATGCATTGGCGACTCCTCTGGTGTTGCCAATGTCCATAGGCGACAGTGACTACTTTCCATCAGGTTGCCCGTCTGCTTTCTCCCTTACAGGCAGCCGCGGGCAACTCTCAGCTACATTTCAGTTAGACGCTTATTAAATTGTCCCTCTATAGGTAGCTAACATGATATTTATGATATTTCCCCCTCTCGCAGGCAACAGCGTGCAACGGTGGGCCGCATATCGACGCACAGCACCGAGGGCGCGCCCGCGCTGGAGCCGGCGAGCGCGCTGCGCGTGCGCGAGCCGGCCGCGCGCGCCGCGCACACCGCGCACCGCGCCTACACGCACCAGGGTACGGGCATACACTGTTGAGGCACGCTCCCACAGGCTACAGCGTGCAACGGTGGGCCGCACGACGCTGGAGGCGACGACCGCGCATAATATAGTGGAGGGACACTGATAATTTTAGACTTTTTTTACTTTTAGGCGGAACGAAATTCGCCGGGTCCACTAGTTAATAATAATAGACGAAGTGACAGAGTCATCGTGACATCGCATCATCTGATATTTTTTGAATATTGTATATAGTAAAAGTGTACAGCGTTTAGGCAAAAGGAGTACAGGTCGCCCCCCTACTAGATGGACCGATGACCTGAAGAAGACAGCGGGAAACCATTGGATTCAGAGGGCACAGGACCGGTTGGAGTAGCGCCATTTAGGGGAGGCCTATGTTCAGCAGTGGACATCAAAAGGCTGATGGATGGATGGATGGAAAAGTGTACATATAAAAATATATACCTGGATGACCGAGCTTTGCTTAATACTTCATAAACAAAATTATTCAATTAAACTTTAAAAAATGTTTAAAAAATGCAATTCTGTAACGAAACGCGTTTACTGATAGTGCTTTACTCTCAATACTCTAGCAATGTTGTATTTTTTTTTAATTTATCTTGAAGTAATAAATTAGTATATAATTCTACGTTGAAAACACATACACATGAAACCATGTTTGAATTATTTATGTACGTAAAATCAACCAAATTAAAGTAATAACATAGTAATCCTCCCGCAGAGCGTCTCCGTCGGTTGGACGAGGCCATAACTCGCGCGCTGCGGGCCAAGAGCGCGGTGGTGGCGGAGATACTGGGCGTGCCGGCCCACAGCTACGCGCAGGTGGCCGAACTGGCCGTGGCCGAGACCATGGGCCATGGTGAGAAACACATTTTATAAGATATTAGGTGTACGCGTGTTGACATCACCTCAAAAAAAAACAGAATCAGCACTATTTTCGATTCTCGATTCTATAAGTTATTCAGGTTCTATAAAGATGTGGTGGCATGTAGGAACGAAGTTCGGAAAGAGGGAAAAAGAGAAATTCATTATACTTTAATATGAGGCGACCATCTCAGTCCTCGGAAGTAGTTGCTACTTCCGAGAACTGAGACGGTCGCCTCATCTGTGATTGACTTCAGATATAATTCTATGTTCTATATGAGGTTGCTTGCAGATGTCGCAGAGCGGCAGCGACCACTAACCATCAGGTGGACTGCATGCTCGTTTGCTACTTTAATCAGATAAAAAAAAAACATTATATATTATACATTATATTTTTCTTACGGCTTTTTTTCTTAGTATTTTCTCACTGTCTTACTATCACACTAGTTGGGTCGTGCAGCAAAATCTATATCTCCTCCAAGTATAATTTTGCCCGAGTACGTAAGAAGGGGATGATAATGTTATTCGAGCGCAGGTTATGTTTGCATGTAGGTATGTATGTTTGTACGCATACGACAGATCTACATTGTATGTAATTGTTATTTTTGTATATTTTTATACTGTTCAATAAAGAGTATTCTATTCTTTTTCATTAATAAAAATAACTTAGTGGTATCTCTTTTGTGTATGTTCAGATGTGGGCGGCGACAGGGCGCGATCCGACGGAGACTCCGCCCCCGACATACATCAATTACTGTTGGCGGCGCAAGCGCAGGGTGAGTTGATACTCAATAGGGTGGCTTACAATGATTTGTAACCCACCCTTTTAGCAGGTTTCGGAGTCTATTTACCCGCGGTTTCTTTGGTGTTGGGATTGGAAAAAAACCGAGCTAATTTTATAACTATCGCTATTGGACTTCCAATTTTTATGATTAGTTAGCCTTTTCAATTATGTATGTATTATGTTAAGCCATTAAGAGTTAGAACAAGCATGTTTTTTTTGTTCTCGAGGGATATATTGAACAAGGTACTCAACGGCATGGGAGTGACGTAGGGTTATTTGGGATTTTTACCGCATTAAAGGTGACCGTTCTGAGTGCTACAAAGAGGATTCTGAGATGTCCAAAGGAACGCAACCGGAGTTCTCTGAAAGCGTTGCTCCATTGGGCTCTTCCCGTGGTCACCTGACAGAACGGTTCCTGCGCCAACTGTACCCCCCTTATAATAGTTTCTTATGAGGAGCAGAAGATACCGTATCCCTATTCTGATCCTGAGAACACAGGAACGAGAACAAGCTTCCTACGATGACCTTTGTAATGTATCTGGGTCTGGGTGTTAGTGTATTCGTCCTTGTGTGTGTCCATGGCACCCACGGCACAGGAGAAAATCCCAGTGTTTTTTTTATCTGACTGAAGTAGTTAACGCCCATGGACATCTGTAATCAACTTCATACAGAACATGCGTTTCATCTGAATTCAATCACAGATGCTACTACCGAGAACTATGATGATCGCCTTATATAAAAGTGTGACAACCACACCCTTCCATCGAAACACAAGAACTGCTTCACGTTAGAAATAGGTGTGGCGGTGGTACTTCCCCGGTCGAACTACACTGATTCTACCACCTCTTAAAGTATAGTGTGGTGTGGAGCTAAGCCGTATATTATATAAGCTAGTATTTGAGTAGTATTAAGGCAGTTATAATAAAGACATCATTAAAGCAACACGCCTCTCAATTACCTCCGAGCCTGCGACAACACTACATGTAGAAATCGTGTTTTATGTATATTGTTTATTATTGCGTGTGTAATGTATTTGTTCTACAAATAATACTTCGCAAACATTCCTTAATACCTTACTATCAAAACTATATTAAAAAACGCCGCGTTTATAAGATTTACCCAACCCCAGCAGCCAAAACTGCTCTTGCTAGAAGACACTTTGATGTGATCGGAAATTATTTTTACAATATAGCTAATAAACATTGTAAAATTTTTCCCTTGTGTAGAATAAAATGTAAATTGGAAGTGTACAATTGGTTACAAAAACAAAACTATAGTGAAACGGAGGAGTTAGTAGTTTTTTTATATTACGGTTCACAAAACAAAAGTCACATACATACACACCCACACATACACGCACGCACGCCCGCGCATACACACACACACACACACACACACACACACACACACACACACACACACCCTAATATGCTTAATAATGTAATATGGTTGTACTTTATTTCTGTAGCCGTCTGAATGCAAATTTATGTAATCCATCTCAAATAATTGACGCTGGTGCCCATAACACAAGTTGAATCTTACAATGGGCACCAGAGTTTAATAAACCACATGTTTAAAACACTTGGAAATGCATTCACAATACTGTTTCATAAAACTGTGTATGTACCTACTTTTTTAAGAACAATAAATTATTATTATTATTTATTTTTTTATTTTATTTTATTTATTTTATAATTTTTGTACACAAACAATACATAAAAAACACACATTATAAACTTAAGTACAAAGGACTACTTATTTCAAGATGAAATTTCTTCGAGCAGCCCGGGGATCAGAGTGTGCATTTGTAAGGCAAATTAGGTGTGCACAACTGGAAATTAATATTTATAGTTAAAATATGATATAAATATATGATAATTATTATCGTTTGTGTATCCAGCGAGCCAGCTGACGGCGGCGCTGAGCGCGGCGCTGGCGGCGAGCGACGCGGCGGCCGTGGCGGCGCGCGCCGGCCGCTGCGGGGCGTGCGCGAGGCCGCGCCGGGACCACGCGGGTGAGTGGGACCAACGGGGCCGAGCGGGGACCGAGGGGATTTGTTTAACGGACCAGCTGACCGCGGCCCTGACATGACGGTGAGCGAGGCGACGGCTTATGCGGCGTATGCGCGAGGCCACGCTGGGACCACGCGGGTGAGTGCGCCGAGCGGGGACCAACGGGGCCGAGCGGGGACCGAGGGGTTTTGTTTAGTGGGCCAGCTGACCACGCCCCTGACATGACGGTGAGCGAGGCGACGGCCGCTGTGGCGTATGCGCGAGGCCGCGTTGGGACCACGCGGGTGAGTGCGCCGAGCGGGGACCAACGGGGACCGAGGGGGATTTGTTTAGCGGGCCAGCTCATCGCGGACCTGACTGCGAGCGAGGCGCCGGCCGCTGTGGCGCATGCGCGAGGCCGCGCCGGGACTACGCGGGTGAGAGTATCGAGTGGGGCCGAACGGGGACCAAGGGGGCTTTGTTTAGCGGGCCAGCTCACTGCGGCCCTCGACGCGGACATGACGGCGAGCGAGGTGTCGGTCAATGCGGCGCATGCGCGAGTTCGCGTCGGGACCACGCGGGTGAGTGCGCCGAGCGGGGCTGAGCGGGGACCAAGAGGGCTGAGGGCTGGCCCGCTAAACAAGCGGGCCAGCTCACCCCGGACCTCAGTGCAGACATGATGGTGAGCGAGGCGACGGCCGCTGCGGCGTATGCGCGAGGCCGCGCCGGGACCACGTGGGTGAGTGTACCCAGCGAGGCCGAGCGGGGACCAAGGCTGTATTACGAGCCGCGACCCGCGTGGCGGAGCCGTTACCGGTCTGACGCGCAATGAGCCTCGGGTTCGATAAGCGGGGCCGAGCGGGGACCAAGGGGACTTTGTTTAGCGGGCCAGCTGACGCCGGGTTTGTGTATTAAACAGCTGAGGCCACGAGGTAGCGTTGACGAATTGAAGAGACCACGAGGACGCGCGAATTTTTTTAAGCTAATGCATAGCATTGAGCGCGGCGGCTGAATCAAAAAATTCCGTAACGAAAAAATCCGAACACCCCCACTCCGCCTAGCATGTAGCATTTCCAAGTAACTCGGCCCAGTTACTTGGAAATCGGACGAATATGTAAGCAGATGTTTGTGAAAAAGTATATAGTATCAAAGACTTCAAAGACAAAAATACCTACTAAATAAAGAATTATAATTGCATAAGTTGATAAAAAATGCAATGCAATAACTTTACCGCTGCACTCCTCGTATGCCGCACGTTTTTTTAAAGAAAAATCACTTCGGTCAATATCGAATTACTTTTTTCCCTTCTGAACCTCAGAAACCACTCATGTCAGTATACCAGACGACTTGATTTTTCTTTTACATAAGAAGTAATAAACAAAAGTGCTTCCGCCTGATGTCAACTAATTACATGACATAAATACCTACAATTTCTTTATCGAATCAACAGAAACACCGGAACCGCCCGCCGACCCGACCCCACCGACCCCAGAGCTGGGCAAGGCGGACGCCGCCCACGCGTCGCTCGCCCACGCCCACGCGGTGGAGTGGGCCGGCGACAGCTCGATCGACCTGCTGGAGTCGTACGACATGTTGCCCGACTTTGGGCATACCGAGACGACGACGGAACCGCCATTTGGTGAGTTTAAGCGTTTTTTTATGGGATTCGTGCAGTTTAACTGATGGTAAGTGGTCACAGAGCAGTGATAGCCTAATGGTTGTAAACCGTCCTCTGGACCGGGAGGTTCGAGGTTCAAACCCAGGCATGCATCACTGATTTTTCTAAATTATGTGTGAAGTTCACCAATTCGCACTTGGCCAGCACGATGGAATATACTCTTATGGGTGGTTTGATATATTGTCTTACAATAATATGTAATTATGTATTATAATAATAGAAAAGAATGTTAAGCTTTTTAAAAAATGTTAAATTGCCTACGCTATCTTATTGGGTACCTGTAAAGAATCATAATCATAATCATAATCGTTTATTTGTCAGTAAGGAATAATTATAGTAGGTGTTCACAATAGTGGTAGACGCTTACTATGCATAATATTGGCGTACACATGTCAAAAGTAAAGTCGTAAGTCTGTATAAATAAATAAGTAAATACCATTCCAGACGAGGCCACCGTGTGGTCGGGGTCCGCGGCGCGGCTGGCCAGCTCGCTGCTGCCGGTGGCGGGCGGGCTGCGCGCCGCGCTGGCGGGGCTGGCCACTGCGGTGCCGGCCGCGCTGGCCGAGCGCCACGCGGCGCGGGACGAGCTGCGGCTGATGAGGGAGCGCTGCGATCGCAAGAGGCACGGTGGGTGGCCATTATTGTAGCTGGTTTCGATAGTTTTTTTGGGGAATTTTAGACCGGATCGAGTGGGTAACGCATGGGTATAGCTTGTTTCAGGAGTTGGGCGTGTTCCTTAAGTGGAATGGGTGTAGCTTGTTTCAAAAGTTAGGCGTGTTTCTTAGGTGATTCCGGACCGAAGCGGAGTGCAGGACGAGCTGCGGCTACTGAGGGAACGCTGCGATCGCGCGAGGCACAGTGGGTGTATTATTGTAGCTGGTTTCGATAGTTTCTTGGGGGATTTTAGACCGGATCGAGTGGGTAGCGCATGGGGGTAGCTTGTTTCAGTAGTTTTTAGGGGATCCGGACCGGACCGAAGCGCATCAAGTGGGTAGAGAATGGATGTAACTTGTTTCAAGAGGTGGGCGTGTCTCTTAGGTGATTCCGGACATGAAGCGGAGTCGCGAGGCACAGTGGGTGGCGGGTATAACATGTTTCAAGAGTTTTTGGGGGATTCCGGACCGGACCGAAGCGGATCGAGTGGGTAGCGGATGGGTGTAGCTTGTTTCAGGAGTTAGGTGTGTTTCTTAGATGATTCCGGACCTAAGCGGAGTGCGGGACGTGCTGCGGCTGCTTAAGGGAACGCTGCGTTCGCTTGAGGCACGATGGGTGGCGGGTATAACTTGTTTCAGGTGTTTTTAAGAGCATTCCGGACCAGACCGAACCGGATGAGAAATTAAATGCTTCCAGACCGTATCGGAGGGGCCGGATCGAACCGTATAAGAAATAAAGCTTGTTTAGGTGGTAAATCGTGTCCCTGTAGCTCCGGGACCAGAATAAGACTGCAGTACCCTCTGCCTGTCGTAAGAGGCGACTAAAAGGGGCTTCTGGAGTTGCGGGCGGGAAGTGTGGGAGCTCGAACTCGAAGGAAATATCTCAAAACGCGTCCGATTCGGTCCAGTACGGAAATGTCATTGAAATACGTTTTACCACCTTTTTTTTTGTTTTCGAGGGGGGAAACTTTCAAAAAGTACCCAACGTCGTGGGAGCGACGCGGTGTACGTGGGATTTTTTACCGCACTATAAACCCTCCGGGATCTGTGGGAGCGACGCGGGGTACGTGGGATTTTTTACCGCACTATAAACCCTCCGGGATCTGGGACTCCGGGATCTCCAAAGGAACGCAACCAGAGTCCTCTGCGTTATGGAGATGCGTTACCACAGCTAAGAATTATTGAAAATGCGTACGATTCACGACCCCCATAAAAATATTATCTCGTTCAATAAATTTACTTTGAATTATCTAATTTCAGAATACCAAATGACGGAGGATCTATCGTTCCCCAAAGGAAATGTCGACCAATCGGTGCAGGTGAATATAAAATATCCTTTTAAGCTATTGCGTAGCGTTTATCGCGGGCTTTGAGCACGGCGACCGAATCAAGAAATTCCGTAACAAACAAACCTAACACCACCCACTCCGCCTACCATGTAGCGCGGCCGAGCGTTCGCTTAACGTGTACGTACGACAGTACGAGGCTTTTTAACTAAAATAATTATTTTCGGAAACGTGTTTTTCGTAACGGTGTTCCGCCGACATATATAATCGCAAATATCGACAAATATATTTTAATTTACTGGCATAAACTTAAAAAAAAACTGTATTTTATTACTTATAAAGACATGTATTTATTATATTTTTTCTCAGGACCAACCGAGCAACGGGGGTTGATCGTGAAGCGACTCATTGCAAAATCGAACCCGAACTAACGTTTCGCGAGCCCCAACTAACTACCGCACCCACGGGGACACACGGCTGGCCCAATGAGAAACGTTTTATATCAAAATATATATAACGATGCCTTTTCGAATTGCACCGGACGAAGATTTTTGTCTAAACGCGTAATGCCATCTAGCGGGAGAAATATCTTTTTCAACAAAACTTTGGATTTATCGAAAAAAATGTATTTTTGTATCAAATCTACGTCCGGTATTCGAATCGCGAATAAAAAATAATAAAATCATTGTATATTTTGTAGTATTTTTGTTTTTTTTTATTATTATTATTGTCTCGTTACCTTTTACGCCTTTTGTAAGTAATAAATAAATAATAAAATAGAAATATATTCCATACGTACGTAACGTTATATTTAATTTTAATGAGAATATTTTTTTGTGATTTATAATATTAGTGCAAAATATAATGTTTTATATTATTATGGAACAGTACTAAAAAATCGTGTATTTCTGTAATTTATAGAATCCGCTTGTAAATATATATCATGTATGCGTTTTGGATCGATTTTTGTGTAGTGCCCGAAAAGTGTAATCAAATTATTAGCTTTCAAATTTTTTTGAAAATTAATTTACGAAACTTTTTTCAAAAAATCGAAATTGTTGAAAATTTTTGGATATTTCCAATGTTAATTCGACTATTTTTGTTCCCGAAAAATTGTAATTTGAGCGAAAATCAAAACAGGTTTGTTTAAAAGAAATTCGGTCGAAAGTATTATGTGACAATATGATTGAAATTTATATAAAAAAATATATACATGACGAATGCACATGCATACATCAATATTGTATGATAGTACATAGCTTAAGATTTAGATGGATTTCGTCGTTGATGTGTAGAAAGGAATCTTGTATGTATTATATTATAAATAATATTAAATAATTATAATAAATAATAACAAGTGCCCTACAAACACAGTACCTTGTACTATGCCATATTTAAAACGATTGTAAAAATAATTAATCCCATGTTTATGTATTGCCTGTA
Organism: Spicauda simplicius; assembly: GCA_949699795.1. Taxonomy (NCBI): domain Eukaryota; kingdom Metazoa; phylum Arthropoda; class Insecta; order Lepidoptera; family Hesperiidae; genus Spicauda; species Spicauda simplicius. The sequence goes on along the minus strand of OX453082.1, from coordinate 11,979,316 downwards.
TAAGCTGTTGTGTGTGTGTGTGTGTACGGTGATGACGTAATCGATCTCGCTTCGTGTGTTTACGAAACTCGCCAATAGATGGCGGTAGTAGTATTCTGAATCGCACTATTAAAGTTTTTTTAAATTGATACATAATTTTTTTTCATACATAAGCTTCGGAAACTAAACAAATTTACTGCTGGATAGACTATGTACAGTGAAAGAATGGAAAATGTGTATATGTACATTATTTTGAGTATTAGCGACGCGTGGAGAAACATTCGCCACGCCTATATGATTTTCAAGTAAAATGTTTAATGAAAATGTATTCCATTTTAAATGGGTTTATTAAGCTTTGTGTAAAGTAAAGTTAGGTTTCTTTAAATTTGATTCAAATATTATTATTAATTTTTCAAAAATTATCGTTCCAGTAGTAACAAGTAGTAACAGTAGTTCTTAAAATCGAACTATTAGCGTTAAAGAATTAGCATAAATTAGTTATTTAGCGAACTACGTTATTTAATACAATTTGTTAATTTAATTATAGTTGCGACGTTTATTATATAAAACAAAATTTTCTTAGACAATGTAGTGATAAAAACTTATTATTAGTGACAAAAAAAAAACATAATATATTTAACATTAAACTTTACCATATTTTCATTTTGCATGTATATTCCACTTCTTTGTGAATTTTCGAAAAATCGACTATGTAGTCACGCGTCACATAACATACACAGTTTGTACATGTAATATTGTATATTTAATGTACCGTGTAATACCAACGTAATGTATTTTTAATTATTGCTAGAATCGCAGCGTCGACGAAAAAATGTGTATTTTTTTGTTTTAAATAATAAACACGCTTTCTACACTCATAGTCCCACACTAGGATTTTCTCCTGTGTCGTGGGTACCATGGACATACACAAGACAAATACAAAAACACCCAGACCCAGAACATGAATCTAAACTCATCATTCAGATACCTGTCCGGGAATCGAACCCGGGATCCATTGCGCTTCAGACCAGTATGGTAACCGCTCCGCCACGCGGGTCGTCAAAAATGTGTAATAACATCATACAAACGGTATTTTCCGTACATTCATATTTATATTATTGATTATTAAAAAAATATTATCCAACTGCGAGACAAGGAGCGTATTTTTGTGTTATTCATACATTATTATTCTTTAATTTAAAAAACACGTCTTGAATTCATCCGATTTTAATATTTGAGGATATGTGTTAGGGGCGTCCATAAATTACGTGACATATTAAAACGGACGGGGGGGGGGGGGGGGGCAAATATCACGTAATTTTTTTAAGCAATTTATTTTTTTCTTTTATCTTACAATAATCCAACTCGTTTCACACAAAATCTTACCAGGAGGGGAGGGAGGGACAAAACATTCAAAAAAACACCTCACGTAATTTATGGACGCCCCCCTTACTTGACCCGATGTAACATAATAATTATGTATTTAAAAATATTATTTTTATACGACGCTGCGATTGCCGGAGTGATGTTTTGTATTGAAAAGGTTTTGAAAAATCTCGTTGATATATTTATCCCGAGTCGTGTACTATTGTTGTTTTGTTGATATGGTCATTAAAACGTTTTTCGATACAAAATTATGACTCGGCCAAGCAAAAATATTTGTGGGGTTGTTCGTAAATTACTTCAGAAAGGTACAAAAGATTTGAGAGGATAAGGTGGATTAATATTTAAAATATACATGAAGTCAAATCTCCCGAAAAATAACAAAATCATTGTTTTACGGCTTACTTTATGAGGCGGCCATCTTAGTCCTCGGGAGTAGCAACGCGTCTGTGATTGACTTCAGATGGAACCCATGTTCTTTATGTAGTTGATTACAGATGTCGGGCCGCAGTGACCTCTCACCATCAGGTGGACTGCAAGCTCGTTTGCTACTCCAATCTTATAAAGGAAAATATCTGAGCTAAAAATATGACGTCACAAGTATGGGATCATTTAAAGTTGGCGTAATTTAAAGATAACACCTTAGTTATTACGTACAAGAGTATCTATATATTTTGTATGTTAGTCTAGGCTTAGACCAAATGATTAAGGAAGAACCATCCATTTTTTTGACTTACGCCTACAACTGTATATTCGTATCTCACAAGAGCTTTCTTTTTTTTTATAATAAATTTATTGTTAATATATTTCGTATGTTTACATTACTCGAAATAAAAAATGTATATTGACTCGAATTAAGCGACTATTTAAATTACCATTGGAATGTACCGCCGATTAAATATATGCACTCCGTTTGTGTTAAAATGCAGGGGATCTCAACCTTTACGATTTTATTATCTAAATATATATTCTATAAGTAATTACAAGTATTCACCACTTAATTTGTGCATTCTCGAAAACAGGAGAGAGGGAAAACCACCACATCTTTAAATATGGGGTATTAAATTAAATTTTAATTAAATGGGGTATTAAAGTAATTTTATTTTTGTCAATAAGTGAATACTACGACTTTTGTTTTCATAATTGTAATTGATGTATTTTTTTTTTCAAAAATGTTGAGGTCCCCTGCGTCCAGTAGTCGGTGTCCCGCTTCACGCTTCACGCGACGATGTAACTGATAGCTAGTGGTATCGTAAATAAATACCGTTACACAGAATTTTTCGTTTTATTTGTATACTAGTCGACCCGGCGAACTTCGTTCTGCCTAAAAGCCTAATATCTAAAATTATCAGTGCTCCTCCACAATATTATGCATGTATTCTACATAAAAATTTACAAAGATTTATTTAGATCATCATTTTATTTAGAAACACTTGTACAAAAATCTTAAATCTAACTTATTTGTACATAATACTCGTTTAGGTACTTTGAACTCTAGTTTCGATCATTTACTAGCGGACAAACTATAGGTACACTTTAATAAGACTTCCAACATAAAATAATTGGGCTTTCATTTTAATTAGATTTTACTTAAAAATACAATAAGAAAATCAATAAAATACAAAATATTCTTATTTGTACATGATTGCGCATATTAGTATTGAACCTAAATAAAGAAATAAAAAAATAACTGTAGAGTTATAGAAAATCCGTGCGAAGATACACCTTTTGGCAAAACAAAAAAGTACAAAAATATTTCCGCTATACATCTTGCTTTATTATCACAGCGTTGTATTAATAGATGGCGTTGAATACAGATTTCTGGTTTAAGATATCGGTGAGCAGAAATTCACTCTTATCGTTCTTCTTAAGAACACTAAAAGCAATATAAAGTTGAATAAAGATAAAACAAAGAAAAATAATAACCAGAAGAAATGACTTAAAAAGTGTGAAGGTTTAATTTCTCTGTTCTTTTTCAATTTGCTTATAAAGTTGTAAACTGTAGATATTGTCTCAATATGGTAATAGATGGCGTTAGTTATTATGCGATTAGTTTACTGCTATTATTGTTATTTAATCAAAGTGGTAACAGATGGCGTTGTATACATAAAAATAATAATTATGTAAATTATATCACATTAAACAGTTTCTATTTTCTTAATTTAAAATAAGAACATTGGTAACATTTTCAACTTGGTAACTTGCTAATTATGTACCTTAACTAGCTTCTCCACTAATAATTAATATCAAAATCGATCCATCAGTGGTAGCCAGGAGGACCGTAAGCGGTGGACGGTGTGTGACCACCACCACCGTTGCCGTGGAAACCGGTCAACGATCCGCTGTAGTCTGGTGTATTATAGTTGTAACCACCTAGAATAATAAAAAAATGTAAAAAACATGAAAACAACATTGTTTCTAACGTCAACTTTTCAATATTTTAATCCCGGAATCCATTCTTTTGTATATCTATATTACGGAGATGTTCAAAATCTTAGTGTCCACCATATTGGATTAAGAGTGATGTCATTTATCCGATCATGCATTATCGGACAAACCAAACGTGTACGTGAAATTTCAGTTTCATTGCTTTCATTCAATTGCCTCAAAAAGAAAACTCGTAGAATATGAAGTTTAATTTAATACTAAATATTTTAATTTAATATTAAATAAAAATGGTTAAAGTCACTGCTACCCTTTAGAAAACTCAAATTGCATTCCTGAAGCTCATTACTACGAATGGACTTATTAACGAATTCACCAAATGACCCTCATGAACAAATAAGTTTCAGCTACTTGACAACAGATGGCGTTACATGTATGTTCAATCAAACTGCTTCTATTTCAAACACTGCATACAAGTTCTAAATCAAAACGAATGTTAGTAAAAATTGAATTGTTGTTGTGGTTACCTTGATTATGCGCTGGTTCGGGATAACGTGCCTCGCCTTCGTACCTCACATCAGCGTGAAAACCGGTCTGCCAGTCGGCGTGGTAAGTCACTGGAATACAATAAAATTAATTTATATATGTAATTAACCAATCGTATTTTAATAAAGGCAATTGGCAAAGATGACGACAAAATAAATGGTCAAGACAACTACTACTATTTTGGTCAGTTTTTATGCGGAGAATATGTTATTTCGTAATATTTAGAAACATTTTTATTAATTAATAATAGGAATTACTGATTTCATGAAGTAGTGACACAACTTAGATTTTGCGATACCATACGTGGGCATTCTTCTTTGGTGCCATGCATACATTGATTCTCCTTACCGATCTGCGTACGTCCGTCCGGTAACTGAACCCGGTACTCTCCGCGCACCACATTGCCATCGGAGCTCTCACGCCTGTCGTAATCATTCCCGGACTTGGCATCCTTCACTGAGTAGCCAAATTCGTAAGACTTGGGCTGAGAACCAAACAAAAAATGCAACGTTTATTAACAATTATTTTTAACGTATCACATAAATATACGTATTACATGTATATTTATTTATTATAAAATGACAAGATCATGCCATCGTGCGATGGTAAGTGGCCACTACTACCCACGGACATCTGTAATCCACAGCTGCCCAGAATTCCCCCATTAAAAAATTTTAAATATTCAAAACACTTTGTGGAGTAATAGTTTTAAATGTTCTTTTTTCACTATTTAATTTAAATACATAATAACACTTCCTACACTCATATTGTATTCTGGTAGCCCCACTAGGATATTTCCTAAGCCGCAGGTGCCACACACAAACACCTAAACTCAGAACAAATACATTCATCATTCCAACATCTGTCAGGGGATTAAACCCGAAACCCTCTGCGCGTCAGGCCGGTACAGTCACCACTCAGACGTTATAAATTGAAATATTAACATTAAATTAAGCAAAATTTTAATTAAGTTATAAATGTGAGGTTACGGACTTTACAGTAATACGTTCGCTGATAACCCAATAAGGTTAAGTTAGGTTACGAGCGGTCTATCCATATCGAACAAGGAATGTAATAGAGAGGAATTCTCACACAATATATTTGCAGTGCCGGATTAGCCACATAGCAAGAGTAGCAAATGCTACAGGCCCCGCGACTAGAGGGACCTCCCAACACCTACCTTCTATTTATTTATATTTTACTATCTTAATATCCTAAAAATCCTAAACTAAAATAAGATATATAAAGTGTCATCTCTAAATTTTCCCGGATTAAATCCAGAAAAGTTTAATAGTAACAGTTTTGTTTTATTTAATATCCTTACTTAAGGCAAATTATGGGCCTACGGTCAGAATTTGCTACAGGCCCCGCGCTGGCTTAACCTGGCACTGTATATTTGTATAAAAAAGAAATTAAAAAGAAGGTTGTTAGTAACGCATTGTTTTCGTATGTATCTCAAAAGATGCTTCCTTTCAGTCGCATTTCGCATTCTACGCAGAAATCCCTTTCTTTCGGTACAAAACAGAACGGAAACGCACACTGAATTTTCCGGTCGTACCTATAATACGAATAATTAGGGAACTCGTCATCAACCCTATAAAAATCCCGACTATAAGAAATAAACCACTAAAGGAAATCAATTCCACCAATTCGCACCTGGCCAGCGCGGTGGACTATGGCCTAAACTCTCTCATTCTGAGAGAAGACCCGTGCCCAGCAGTGGGACAATAATGGGTTGACGACAAAGGAAATCAAAGGCGTTTAACACTCGGGTTTTATTTTACCCGACTGTGTTAGAAGGAAAGTAATTTGCTTTAATAATTTAACATTGTAATCTATTATCGTTCTAATGAATGAAGTTAAAATAATAAAATGCAAGTTAAAAGGTCATTTACTACACTCTTTAGATAAAACTATATCTTTAACTCAAAATTGATGAACTTTTAATTGTGCGGTCATTCATGCGAAGCAGCGATATGTCGCAGTCAAATAATTTAACCAGCCAACCAATTAATTGCCTAACTTCCTGTTTGCTTTTTTAGCTGTAGTCTAATAAAAAATCGACAGGCCCCTAGAACAAAATCGTATGTGAAAACTTACCAATTTGCCGTATGAACGTCCACATTGATTACTTACGCCAAGGAAGGCGACCTATGGAAAATCATTGATATAGCTATTTATTAACTTATTAAATAAGTTAAATAGCTTTTACAATCAACAAACCCTCACACTGTAAATTGGTAATTTTTCGTATACGATTTTGTTTTAGGGGCCCGTCGAAATATCTAGTTGGCTACAAATTAATAAAATATGTTACTTAATAGTATATTGGTGCTTATTCGTAAGTTAGCTATAGAAAATACATCAATTAGAAAAATCACCCTACCGTGCCGTGCTCGTTTAGTTTTTGTTTTATTTTTTATGAAGTTAGAAAATAAAATAAAAATGTTCCAATCTAACCTAATAAGTTTGGCAATTCAACGAGGTAATGCTGCTAGTGTCTTGGGTACACTTCCACGAGGCAGCGATTTGGCTCATTTATTTTATTTATAATTGTTTATTTTAGAAGAATAGTATTTTTAGTGAATATATGCTTAATTTATTTTAGTTATCAGAATATTAGTTATATTATAAATATTATGTAAAAGAAATGGAAATAAATAAGTACACCTAAAAAGCCTAAAAATTGCTGTATAAATTCATACATTGGACCCAATTCACATAAATTTAACCTCAAGCTATTCATGGTCTGCTAATACTTCAACCGAGATGACTTTGATCGACAGTAATCATCATTATCATCATCAGAGCAGTGACAGCGTAATGGTTGAAACTTGCCGTCTCGATCGCGAGGTCCGAGGTACACAGCCAAGGCACACACCACTGATTGTTCTTAAATTATGTGCGTATTAGAAGTTAATTATCACTGCTTTTCGGCGAAGGAAAACATCGTGAGGAAACCTACACACCCGAGAGTTCTTTAAAAAAAAAGTTCTGGAGGTGTGTGAAGTCCACCAACTCGCATTTGGCCAGCGCGGTGGTCTATGGCCTAAACTCTCTCATTCCGAGAGAAGAACCGTGCCCAGCAGTGGGACATAATGGGTGGACGAGAATTATCATCAATTAGTTTTCTACCTCTTCCTCATCCATTGCTAAAATAAATGTGATGCCTAGGAAAGCAGTTAACCGTTATCAATTTAAGGCTGCGTAGCTGTTTAATTGAATGGTTGAAACTAGCTAGGCTGTTAATTTACCTCCTCATTAAGCTACCTAGCTGCGACATATATACTATAAAATGCTTGTAGACCTGCGATCCTCCTTTATCATAGTAATGTCTATAAGAGTAGTCACTTCTAAGTCAAGTTATTAAATTCTGAATTTTGTTTTAAGTCAATTGGAGACTCCACTAATATAATTGTTCTCAGTAAGTCTACATTATCTGGATCACTATATTATTTAACAAGCGGCTGTGTGAATAAATGGTACGTTTTATTTGATTTTCTATTAATTTCAACTAAATCAGCCATATCAGTATACAGGAAAATAATTATCAGTCGAAATTTTCCTGTTGATTTACTCGCTAAGATATTTCTTTTTTCTTCCCTGTTTTTTGATAAAATTACCGGTTAATATCTTAGTAAAAAATAACCAGTGAGTCTATTATCGTGACGATATCTATATTCGCGTGAATGTACTATCAAAATTGGTACGGCTGATTCGATTTTACTTTGTTTTTATTATGTTTTACAATTGGTCATCGATTTTTTAAGTGGTAAATATTTTTTAAACATTTTCGTGTATTTTGGAGTGGAATTTCCTTATAACTCTTTTAAATAAGAACTAGCTGTCCCGACAAACGTTGTTTTGCCATATAAAAAATAAAAAAAATGTTAATGGTGGTCAACCCTTAAGGGGTATGAAAAATAGATGTTGGCCGATTCTCAGACCTACTGAATAAGCATATAAAATTTGGTAAAAATCGGTCAAGCTGTTCGGAGCAGTATGGCAACAAAAACTGTTACACGAGAATTTTATATATTAGATTATAATAATTGGTTACACAATAATTTCTCCGCTATTATTTATCCACTATTATTATGTCTCTATCACCTTAATATCATGTATATAAATTATATAAAATAGAAATTAATTTTACAATTTCAGATGATGAAGCTTCTTATTATCCTGTCGAGCGCCTTGATCATCCAGGCAGGAGTGATCCCAGAGGAAAGCCAATGCGACGGAGTGATGATTGACAATAAATATTATGACATAGAAGTGCTAAAGGAAGATATAGATAGACCCTTTCAACTAACTACCGATTATAGCAGAAACACAGTTTATTTTAGTTACAGTCTCAATCCTCAAGATGACAGTTTTAAAACTGTATACATTCATTTAAATACGCAAGAATTCGGAACTATTGATGTAGAAGACGGATTTGCTCAAACTGTTGACCAAAATACACATGAAGTTTATATAGGAGGAGGCGATGGGATTTATAAATACGACGAGGAATCGAAGAAAACGCAATTCGTTGGAGGAAAAAACATGAGCGTTTGGGCAATTTACTACAAAGATGTTGTATATTTCTCTGATTTTCCTCAACAGTTCTTGTATTCAATTGTAGACGGGCAAACTGTAAGAGTGAAAGACTTAGAAGATACTAAAGTGGAACATTTCATTATCGATAACGACGATGTTTTCTTTTACACTAACTACACTGGCTTCTATAGTCAAAAGAAAGGGACGAAAGATGCAGTTTTGTTTAAAGAATTCTCTCGCGGAGGAGTGAGAGGCATTAACATGGACAGGAACGGCAAAGTGTATATTTGCCAGGAAGATGGGATATACAGTGTTGAAATGGACACTGTGACTTTGAAGAAAGTTATTGATTTATCGGATGGATTTGGTTTAGCTTTTGATAATGAAAACAATTTTATATACTCAGAATCGTCAGGTGTATATCGCTTGAAACCGAATAAGGAAAAGACTTGTACATAAATACAAGTTATTAGCGCCCATTTCCTGTAGTTGTAGACAAGTGAAGAGATGGCACCTTTAACCTGAATTATGTTATCAATGTGTTATAAATAAAATATAGATGAAATATAGATGCACCAATCTTAAGTAATGAGCTGTGTCGATTCTATGTGCCTAATAACTACCTTCTTTGCCGTAAACATACACTGTTTGTTGCACCATTAGCACGTACTACTGCGAGAGCGCTCTCGCCTATTCCTCGCGTTCTCACTTCACTCAACGCTCTTCTGGATGCATACTCTGAGTGTGATCAGTTTGCGGATGAATGGTCGGAAATTTTGTCTGTATGCTTGAAGTTTTGTGAGTATAAAGCATAACTGTGGTGTCTACAATTAATGTAATTGGTTTTCTTTTTATACCGTTTTAATTGTAGTAAATAAATAAATAAATAAAGATCTCTCGCTTTGTAAGCTCGTAATTAAGACTGTAGTAGCGGGAATTCTTCTCTGACATGATAAACTACCTTCCGGTAAACCTTGTCCAAAAAATTTATGACAATATTTAATTTTAAAATTGTACAATGATGTAGTTATATATGTGTTATTACTTCAAATTGTTTTTGTTTAACACTTAAAACCCTTAATTTGGATAAATAGGCAACGCCATCTGTATGCTGAAATAGAAATCGAAGTAATTTTTACAGTTTAAATATTTCAATTATTTCATTTATACTTAGCTATCTTTATTCAAATTAAAATGTATGAATAATATTTATGTGTTATTATGTACGTATGTATATTTTATATGATATAGCGACTCATTTTTTTATGTTATAGGTATTTAGTATAAAATATTTATACATATTTAATTATATTCTAATGCAAACATTTATTGAATCAAAATTTGAACTAAAATTATATAGGTTTCTGTGATAATTATATTTTTATTCTATGATATTTTAATTAGCATTGTTGCCTTTATAGAGCATCTACAATAGATAAATCTATTTTGGACTCATTTAATATTTATTTAGTAATTTGTTAAATTAACCTCCCTTTAGTAATTTGTTAAATCTTTAGAGGATATAATTGGTGCCAAGAGGAGAAGGCCGTTGCAATGTAACAGTTGATTTTACGAAGAAGGAAATGCGAATTGAAAAATACCTAAATGGAACTTATGACACAGATAAAACATAACTGTCACATAAACTAACATCGAGTACTTTGCTCACACAGATTACAAATATACTGATAAACTGTATATTATGGTAGCCACACACGATACAGTATACTTGGGCAAGTCTGGACTTGTACAAATTCACGTATTTCGGAGCTGACCACAAACGGCTCAAGCATGCTTGCACAAATATCATTTCACTGATATTCGTACAAGCGTGAAGGTGGCTAGAACAGTACTGAAACTTGCGCGCGCTCCCACACACGTTCAAGTGAACTTGAACAAAAGCAAATTTGCACAAGTTGAGAATTGAAATTTGGAACTTTTTATAGAACTTGTGCAAGTGAACAACTTGCGCAATATTCTTCCAACACACGATACAGTATACTTGGGCAAGTCCAGACTTGCCCAAGTATACTGTATCGTGTGTGGCTACCATTAGTCATTAGTCGCGCCGCAATAGGGCCGGCGCACATATGACGGAGCGCAGCGGAGCGCAGCGCAGCGCAGCGCAGCGCAGCGCAGCGCAGCGCAGCGCATGCCCGCGAAATTTTCTTAACGATTCACACACTAGCCGAAATTCGCGCTAATTACTGGGAGAATGCGCGCGGATGCGCGCGCGGTCGCGCTCCCGCGCTACCTTTCGCATGTGGTCGCTTCCATGCTCCTCAGAAATAAATTGCTGTTATTTAATTTTGGATATTATTTCTAAAGGGACAATGACGATAATAGTTTGACAGCAAAAAATGCGCTGCGCTGCGCTCCGTCATATGAGTGCCGGCCCATAATCTTCGACGCTGCTGTGTTCTGGTGTGAACATGAAGGTAAGGTAAGGAAAACATATTCATCCGACGCGTTTCAACTTAGTCTACAGGTAGCACTCACTAGCCTATCATTTTTTTGTGAGGAGGAAACCTTCAAAAGGTACCACCGAAGCCTTGGGTGAGACTCCGGGTTATGTGGGATTTTCACCCACTAAAACCTCGGTGGCGTTCCTCAGCGCTTGTAGACCCCGGGATCTCCAATGTAACGCATCAGTGTCCCCTAGCGCGGCGCCTCTCACAGGCTCGTCTCTTGGGGGACGTGTACCCCCTACGCAATCCGGTGCTTACGGCGAGATGCAGCCACACATACCGCCGTCCTTCTCGGGGTTGCTTGTTGGACGGTTCGAGCTCCCACTCTAGCCGTCCGCAATCCCAGAGGCTCCCTTTTAGTCGCCTCTTACGACAGGCAGGGGATACCGTAGCCGTATTCTAGTAGGGGATGCCGTAACCCCCTCAAAGGTGGTAGAACCAATGTAGTTCGACCGGGGAAGTACCATCGTCACACCTATTTCTAGCGTGAAGCATTTCTTGCGTTTCGATAGAAGGATGTGGTTGCCTGCACACTTTCACATGAGGGGACCAACCTCGAGAGTAGCAACGCATCTGTGATTGACTTCAGATGGAACCCACGTACTGTGTGTAGTTGATTACAGATGTCCTTAGGCGGCAGTAGCCATTTACCATCAGGTGGACCGCATGCTTGTTTGCTACTTCAGTCAGATACAAAAAAGGACAACAGGGTGAGCGCACTAGCCTATTAGCCGATCCTAGACTGTACACCTTCGGTCTGTCTTCAGTCAGGTAATCTAGTGTTGATTACAGATGTCCCTTGGCGTTACCATCGGGTGGCATACCCCCAGATGCGCCAACTGCCGGGGCGCGCACACGGCCAATACCAGGTCGTGTGTGTACCTCCGGAGGATGGCCCGTGTCAGGGGGATGGTGGTACCTCCGCCCCGCCCATCGACCACAGCGCCCGCGCAGCAACCGCAAACGACGCGAAGGGAACCGGTACCCGTGCGAGTCGTGGAGGAGTTTGCGCCGACCGAGGGCGCATCGCTGATGGCACCGGCCAACCCTCCTGCAGCGCGCGCAGACGTGCGCAAAAGCAGGAGGAAGGCCAAGAGGCTTAAGGCGAGGCGCAACGAGCAGCAGGTGGAAACGCCGGCTGCTCAAGTTCCTCAGCCGCAGCCGAAGCCGAAGCCGGACAACCAGCCGCGCCCCTCGGGAAGCGGCGCGAGAACAGCCACCACCAGCAAGGCTGCTCAGGCAGTCCATCAGCCGCCTCCTCCAGCACCGACTCCAGCTCCGGAAGCTGCACAGGCGGCCCCTTCTCACAAAGGGAAGGGGAAAGGTAAGCGGTCGCAGAGGGAGGTAGAGGTCCAGGTAGCCCCAGCCCCCCAGCCTCCATCACCCCGCCCCCGCTCCGTCTTCATCCCCACTCCCACACCTCGCCCCCTGCAGGCCCTGGGGATCAATACGCCGGCCGATGATCTGGTGGCGGCAATAGCAACCATCAGTGAGGCTATTGCGCGGTACCCAGCGCTTGTAGGCACCATAAAGTCCATCCTGGCTGACACTCTCGGGTTCCACTATGGCTGTCCAACTTAGACTTCTATACTGGAATCCGGGTGGAGTCCGCCAACATATCCCGGCGCTGCGGCGGCTCGTCCGGGAGCAGGACATACAGGTCGTGCTGCTGGGCGAGACGAAGCTGCGACCGGGACTGGACTTCACGCTCCCGAACTACGCCGTGTACCGGCGCGACGAAATATCGCAGGCAGGGCTCCCTTACAGGGGCACAGCCATAGCGATTCGCCGCGATCTGGTACACGACGTGCTTCCACTGCCCCCGTACGCGAGCACGCGCTCCATCGGGGCCGTTGTGAGCGCCGGGGGACGGGAACTGCGACTGTTTGCCGCATACCGACCGCCTGGTCCCCAACTTATTCCGCAGGACATCCACACCATCTTGGACGAGAGCGCTGCGACCTTACTGGCTGGTGATCTCAATGCCAAACATCCGGCTTGGGGTTCCAGAATCACCAATACAGCGGGACGCATGCTGTACTTTGACGCCGAGGAGATGGGCTACGAGGTGATTGGGCCAGAATCGCCTACGCACATCCCCACGGCTGAGTCCTCTCGCCCTGATGTCCTGGACATAGTGCTCCACAGGAATCTCCGAAGCCCTATACACGTGGAGGTGTTGTATGATCTGGACACGCAGCACCTCCCCATCCTGGTCACGCTTGGTCTGGGGGCTAATGCGGTGGCCTTCGAAACCTTTACTCGAAGGGTGGACTGGGAGTCTTTTCAGTTAACCATGGGTGGGGTCAAACTCACCCAGGCGCTCAATTCACCGGGGGGAGTGGAAGCCGCGGCCGGCGCGTTCACGGCCTCAGTCCGGGAGGCGTTGGACGCGGCGACCACTCTCATACCGAAGACATCAAGACGCGCAAGACTCCCGGCTCACCTGGAGAGGAAATTGGCCAAGAAAAGGCTATTACGTCGTTTATGGGCGCGCACCCGCTGCCCCCGGGTGAAGCGTGACCTCAACAACCTGGCGGAGGAGTTGTCTGCTGAGATGGCGGAGTACCGTGGCGCCTCCTGGGAGGCGAGAGTCGACCAGGCAGGTGAGCACGAGACGTCGCTCTTCCATCTCACCAGGCAGCTCACCCGAACGAAGGAGACCGTCTGCCCACTCCTTAATGGTGAGGGCAGACGATGCTATTCCCCTAAGGAAAGGGCGGAGATTCACGCGGGGCACTTGGAAGAGCAATTCTCTCCACACCCCGCAGCCGCTGCCGTCGCCGAACACCACGAGATCGTAGAGGCGTGGGTAGAGGACTTCCTTGGACGCCCGACACCGCCACCCCAGGGATTGGAGTTCATCTCGCCCTCGGAGACGCGGAAGGCCGCCTTACGTTTACCGAAGCGTAAGGCGCCAGGCCCCGATGGAGTCCCTAACATGGCGTTGGCGATGCTCCCGAGGAGGGCCTTAGTCGTAATGACAAGGCTCTTCAATGGTATACTACGCACCGGCCACTTCCCGACCACCTGGAAGATGGGTAAGGTGATAGTTCTCCCGAAGCCGGGGAAAGACAGACGTCTCCCGGCCAGCTACCGTCCCATCACGTTGCTGCCCACCATAGCAAAGCTCTTCGAGAGGCTGGCGTTGAAGCGACTGCGGCCGTCACTTGTTTTAAGGGACGAGCAGTTCGGCTTCCGCGCCGGTCACTCGACTACGCTGCAGCTGACACGAGTGCTCCACCATCTTGCAAGCGAGACCAATTACGGTAGACACACGGTCGGCGTCTTCCTCGATATCGAGAAGGCGTTCGACCGCGTATGGCACCCTGGGCTCGTTTTCAAGCTGTTGGAGTCACCCCTGTCGGCGCTATTGGTGAGGTTAGTGGCGTCATTTCTAGATGGGCGGCAGTTCTATGTGTCGGTTGAGAACGTCACCTCAGACCCCCGCCCAATACGTGCTGGTGTACCACAGGGTAGCTGCCTTTCGCCACTACTCTACGCCTTCTACACGAACGACATTCCCACCCTCGAAGGTCACCTCGAGGAATGGGAAAGGGACGTGGAGCTCGCGCTGTTCGCGGACGACAGCGCATACTTCGCGTCTTCTCGTGATCCCGCAATAGCTACACGCAGGATGCAACGACTGTTGGATCTCTTACCGGAGTGGCTGGATAAGTGGCGTATGGCTGTCAATGTCGGTAAGACGGTCGCGACACTTTTCAGCCGCAAACGCAGCATGCCGCCGCCGCTACGTCTTCGTGATCGGGAGGTAGCTTGGCAGCCCACAGTTAGGTACTTGGGATGTAACATCGATCGCACGCTGCACATGGTGCCTCAGGTGGACCACGTGATCCGACAGGCCCGTGTTGCACGTGCGATGCTCCGACCGGTGCTTGCATCTCATCTGCCGCTCCGAACAAAACTAAAGGTGTACAAGCTGTACGTCCGATCCCGATTGACCTACGCGGCGCCGGCGTGGTACGCGTTGGTGTCAGAGTCCAACAGAAAACGCCTCCGCGCGCAGCAGAACCTGTCTCTCCGGGCGATCGTCGGGGCGGGTCGCTTCGTTCGGAACGACGTGTTGGAGCGCGACCTTAAGGTGCAAACCTTGGACAGGTTTGTGGCCCAGTTGGCGCGTCGTATGTACGAACGCGCTGACAGTGGGCCACATGCCCATCTACGAGGTTTCGCGCCCCTTCACGCTCGACCCCCCGAGGGGCGTCCGCTCCCTCGCGAACTCGAGGGCCAGGTATCCTCCGACCATCTGGAGGATTAAATCTGCGTAGCAGCATAGCGCGGTCACAGAAGGCCGAAGGCTGCAACACTGCCTGACGGCAGCTCACATCACCGGTGGACAGTGCTTCCACTGAGGGAATTGCCCGGGTAAGGAGGGGATCCTCGAGGCCCGCAGACCTTACGCCAAGCGGCGACGCCACGCCGCGGCATAGGACGACTTTCAAAGTCAAAAAAAAAATCGGGTGGCATGCACGCTCGTTTGCTGTTTCAATTTTATAAAAGACCAGACATTTAATAAATGGTAAAGGCAGGCAGGATGTATTAAATATCATGTTTAACTGACGCGAATAATCACTTATAAGTGGTAAGTAGCGGAAGGAAGAGGCAATTTCGCTCCATCTTACGTTATTGTTCTTTGTGTCAGATTGTGACTAATGGAAATTCAAAAAGTAGGATTTTATTTAAAACTAATAAAGCAGCAAATGAACACGCAGTCCACCCGATGGTATTTGGTCACTACCGCGCATAGAAATCTGTAAATAACTTTGAATAGAAGCAGAGTTTACTCAATCAGAAGTGTTTTACTCATGCGGACTGAGATGGCTGCTTTATATTAAAAGCAGCCGACAGTAACATTCAGCCCCCGAAACCCAAGAACTGCTTCACGCTATAAGTTGATTTGTAGAGCATACAATTCTACTGATGGTAAGTGGCAAAGCGATCACTACATAGTATAAAACAAAGTTGCTTCCAGCTGTCTATCATTATGTATGCTTAGATCTTTAAAACTACGCTACAGAATTTAATGCAGTTTTTTTTTAAAATAGAGTGATTCAAAAGGAAGGTTTTTATGTATAATACATGCACGATATAGTGGACGAACACTGATAATTTTAAATTTTGACTTTTAGGCGGAACGAAGTTCGCCAGGTCAACTAGTTAGTAATAAGATTCAGATTGGAGTTAGGGACTGCCAGCAACGTTGCTAATTCTAAAACCTCAGAAGTTGGAATGAAAAAAGATCAATTCATCGATTTTTGTCCAGTTTAAAGAAATTTGCTATTAAAAAAATAGGTAATAAAATTTTCCCCTTTTTTGTCAATACTGCCAATCTTAGTAGCGGAGAAAACTTTGCCACCAATCCACGAGTACCTATTTATTATTTTCAAAATGACTTGAAGCCGTATCTAATGATGATTATAGGAGTGTACTTAATTAACATTTTATTGAAACTTTTAGAAAACTCTCCAAGTAATTTTTCAAACGACGTTTTATTTTTATTTACATTTTCAATACACCATGTTGCAAATCAGAGCCTTGCATTTGATCACAAAGCAGAATGGGACTCTATGAGTCATTATGGGAAGCCGAAATTGATACCATAATTAATGTCTATGTAACTTTTCGACCATTAAGTCTGTAAATAATATGTTGAATTATTTTTATCACAGCCTATTCACAACGTCCACATGACCTCCAGTTAGCTTATTTCTGGTGGCGCGGTGACTATTGGAAATCATAAACCAGACATACTCTTAATACCAACGCATAAAGACTAAAATACAGACCAGTTTAATTCATACATTAACTCGTTTGAATGAGATATAATCATGCAGTTTATTATGATTCGCTGTGACCAACGCGCGTCTAAAATGTACTTCGCGCTTATTATTCTGATTATCACTGTCAGTGAAGCGAAAATGAATGTTTATGTGACAGACGATTCGCCAATAGAACGCATTGGGAACAGGTTGTACAAGAAAGAATTGTTGACGGACCAATTCTCTGATCCTAAGGAGCTAGCGTACGACTCAGGAAGCAGAAACCTCTATTTCATGTACATGGACGATGATATACAGAACTCTGGACGTGCTTTTATTAATGTAGTGACGAAAAACGCTCAAAAAATCAAAGGGATTGAACGAAACAAGGCCACTGCTGTTGATTCGGATACAGGCGATGTTTACTTCGGCTCAGACGATGGACTCTACAAGTACGATGCGCTAGCCAATGTCGCAAACAACATTGGTTTATACAACGTGAATGTATACAAAATAGTTATAAGGAACAACGAAATATATGTCATAGACGCGAACAATCACATGATTTACAAGATTAATGATATGTTGAAGGCTGTTAAGGTCGGAGATATGAAGACTGTGATGGAATTTGACGTAGATAACCAAAAGAACATACATTTCATGACTATGTGTGGTGTTTTCTGTTACACGGGGGAAGATATCGTGAAGAATAGTGATTTGAAAGTGGTGTACCATTTTATTGTTGATGGCGATAAAGTCTTAGGGGTAACTGACGATGGAATTTATGAGATTAATTGCTTGAATGGCACCGCCAGTAACATTGCCAAATTGAACTTCTTTCCTAGAAGCATAATCTTTGGCGATTACGGAGATATTTTTTATTCAATAGATAATTATATTTATAGGTTAAGGCCAATCAATTCTTATCTTGTTTACAATATTTATATGAAAAACAAATCGCTTCGTTGAATTACATACGTTTTTATTATTTAATGTGTTACGTGAATTACGATTAATTATCTATGTAGTTTGGTGAACTAAATGACGTTCGCGGGTCCGTCCGTGTAATAATAAAAATATAAATATTTTTCTAATACATATTTTGTATCATTTATTACATTGTTAACATTGGTGCTACTGATGATATTGCAATAAATATAATTGCTACAATTTTACATTTAATTTAGCAAACTGAATTTCCTCGTGAATTGCCTTGTCACTTACAAAATATCCTGAAGAATACATATCGTCGTCAACCCATTATGGTCCCACTGCTGGGCACGGGTCTTCTCTCAGAATGAGAGAGTTTAGGCCTTAATCCATCGCGCTGGCCAAGTGCGAATTGGTGGACAAGAATACATATGGTGCCCGTAAATGAAAATATGTGAAATTTACTCTATATTTAGCCCACCTTATTAAGCACCATAAAACTTGCAATTTTTAACCGACTTCCCAAAGGAAAGAGGTTATCTATTCGTCACGTATTTTTTTTTTTTTTTTTTTTTTTTTTTTTTTTTTTTTTTTTTTTTTTTTTTTTTATGTATGTTCGGGCGAAATGCCTAGAAATCGTCGACCTACCGACACGATTCATACGACATTGTATGCGACTAGTTTCACAGGCAGTCCCATATTGAGGAAAATGAAAACCTTCCAGCGGTTTTCCCGGAAAATTGGAAAATGTCGGTTTCTTAAAATCTTGAATAACTTGGGTGTTTATAAACCGATTTCCATTTTCTTTCTTTCATTTGATAGGAAATTTTGTCACGCAACTTTTTCTCTTAGACATGGGTATGCTGTGATGCTTAACTCTTTGAGTTATGGGGTGGAAACCACCACCACTCCTCAAGTTTTGTAGATAATTTGAGATAACTCGGCTTCTGCCGATTCGATTCTTATGAAACTTGGAATATGTATTATATATCTATGCTTATATAGGTTGACGAAAAATTTGACCTTCAACTCTTCGATCCTGATGATGCAGGATTACAGCTATCCTAAACTATAACATTAGCTATTTGGTGCTTACATATATGTAACAAGACTACTAAGCAGAGACATGCGATGAAAAATTTGACCTTCAACTCCTCAATCCTGATGATGCAGGGGTGCCTCAAGCCTAAACCATTGGGGTTGACCATTTGGTGCTTATGGGTATGTTATAACAATACTAAGCAAAGACATATTATAAAAAAAATGACCTTCAACTCCTCAACCCTGATGATGTAGGGTGCTGTAAGCCCAAGCCGTAGGTGATGGCCATTTAGTGCTTACGGATATATAATAAGATAGCAAGGCAAAGATGTACGATGACAAATTTGACCTTCAACTCCTCAACCCTGATGATGCAGGGGTAATGCAGGCTTAAACCATAAACGTTAGACATTTGTTGCTCACGGATTTGTAATAACATTACTAAGCAAAGGTATACGACGAAAAATTGGACCTTCAACTCCTCAATCCTGATGATGCAGGGGTATTGAATGCCTAAGCCACAAAACTTAGCTATTTCAATCTTACGCATTCAAAATGATATTAAAAAAAATGTAAGGTAAAACATTAGAAAAATGGTTGTACACAGTGGAAAATTGGACCTTCAACTCCTCAACTCTGATGATGCAGGGGTACTTCAGGCTTAAACTATAGGTGTTGGCCATTTGATGCTTATGGGTATGTAATATATTTACAAAGCGAAGACGTATGATAAAAAAGTTGACCTTCAACTCCTCAACCCTGATGATGCAGGGTACTGTAAGCCCAAGCCATAGAAGTTGGGGATCTGTTGCTTACGTGCATGCGATGAGATTACATAGAAAAGATATGACATGATAACTTTGACCTTCAACTCTTCGGCCCTGATGATGCAGGGGTACTTCAGGCTTAAACCATAGGCGTTGGCCATTTGATACTTATGGATATGTAATATATTTACAAAGCAAAGACGTATGATAATAAAATTGACCTTCAACTCCTCAACCCTGGTGATGCAGGGTACTGCAAGTTTAAACCATAAGCATCGGCCATATGGTGCTTACGTATATGTAATGAGATTACTAAGCAAAGATATGACATGATAATTTTGACCTTCAACTCCTCAACCCTGATAATGCTGGGGTCCTTCAAGTTTAAACCGTAGGCATCGGCCATATTGTGCTTACGTATACGTAATGTTATTGTTCACAATACCAACAATGAGTTTCGGAGAGGATATAATTATGATCAAAAATTCCACTTTGAATACAATTACCTGAAAGATGCAAGAGTACCACCAACCTTTTTAAATTGGATGGGTTATTTTTATCAGTATCAGTTGAATTATACTCTTAGTTATAAGGTTTATATTACTTTTTCTACTTTAAATATTGATAATTATAGGTCTATTCTTTAAATAAATGTTTACTCAGAAAAAGTTGTTTTATTCGGTTAGGTTAGGTTCGAACAGATTTTTCCAATTCAGAATCTAAGGGAGGGGGCGCGGTAGCGCCCCCGACCGGTTGTGTCAAAGAAGTCTATTTTTATATGATGACGTCAGCACATAATTTTATTCATCCGAAAATCGGACGAATAATTAATTTTATTCATCCGGTTAGCGGACGACTAGCAACAGCCATAACTGATTTTATCGTGACTGAAAAGCGTGAAAAAAAAAATTTTAAACAAAAAATACAACCGACTTCCATGCCACATAAAAGTAAAAAATAATTTAAATACATGTTGGTTTAGAGCAAACACAGTTCTTAGTACATAGTCCCGAAGTCGGCGCTCATATAGTTTCGTCATGATCCAGCAAAATATGGTGAGCGCCGATTTCGGGACTATGTACTAAGAACTGTGTTTGCTCTAAACCAACATGTATTTAAATTATTTTTTACTTTTATGTGGCATGGAAGTCGGTTGTATTTTTTGTTTAAATTTTTTTTTGTATTTTAATATATTTCATTTTATATTTTCCTATTTATTTAATATTTTTTATGCAGTTATTTTTTTGTTTATAAAAAAATATTGAATTTAACGCTTTTTTGAGTTCAAAAAAAACATTAAAGTGTTTTAAGTTATTTTGGAGATGTCTGATAATTTGTATTTAATTGAGTCATCCATATTGTTTGAATGGAAAAAAATCATCATTTTCCTATTTTTTTTTCTATTTGCGAGCACCATTTTCAAAAAATATTTGGCCGATGCGATTTTTACAATAAAGACAAATCAAACAACTCTCTATATGTTTTAAACCCGTCAAGCCGTTCATCTGTTGAGCGTAGGTACTAAAGAAATCGACATAAGAACGCTGTGAAAACATTACCTTTCATCTGACGCAGTTATAAATGTGTCGAGAGTAAAGTTTTTAAATAATCTTCAATCTTTTTTGAGTTATACTTCATTTGGCGCGTTTGGGAAAAATGATTGGGGTAAATATTTAGGATGGCGCACAGCGTCACGAAAAATCGACACCCTGAAGTTAGCTATAGTCAACATTTTAGTTTTACGACGACGCGCACACCGTCACGAAAAACCGACACCCTGAAGTTAGCTATAGTCAACATTTTAGTTTTACGACGACGCGCATATCGTCACGAAAAACCGACACCCTGAAGTTAGTATCGTCTTTTCCATAAATTTAGAATAAGGCGAGAGATAAAATTTTTAAAAAGATTTTTATCATGTTTTATCACCGGAGAAGTATAAATTCTAACGCGCGTGCATAAGGACACACACATTTTCTTTTTTATAGAAAAAATGGTGACTTACCACTTCGTTTTCATGGCCGTGGCCGTGGTTGCCGTGGCTACCGTCGTAGTTGCTGCCGTGGTAGTTACCACCACTAGTGGTGGGTGGTAGGTAAGTGTTCGATGGTGGGGTGTAACCTGGTTAGACACATTACCTAATTAAAATTTATTATTAACTAGTTAGTTGACCCGGTAAACTTGTTTCCGCCTCAAAATCAACAATCTAAAATTATCAGTAATCCTCCACTATACTATGTATGTATTATACATATTATACATAAAAACCTTCCTTTTGAATCACTCTATCTATTAAAAAGAGTGCATTAAATTCCGTAGCGTAGTTTTAAAGATCTACGCATACATAGGGACAGACAGCGCGCGACTACTTTGTTTTATACTATGTAGTGATTACTATGAATGTAGAGAATTACTACTCTACCATTGATTATTTTTGGTATAAAATATAAATGGACAGTTAACCTTAAAATGTATTAAAAAATGAGCTTCCTCCTGAGGTATTCCCGGAGCGCTATGACATGGGGCTCTTTAAGAAAGGTGCGAAAAGAGCTCTCCTTCAAGGCCGACGATGCATTGGCGACTCCTCTGGTGTTGCGAATGTCCACAGGCGAGAGTGACTACTTTCCATCAGGTGGCCCGTCTGGCTTATCGTTAGGTTAAAGCATAAAAAAGTTTCGAAGGATGACCGGAAGTAACAATTGTATTCAAAAAGGTCTGAATGTATTTAAATGAATTTTGGAACACGGACCGTTTAAGATAAATGGTCTGTGTAAAAAATAAAAATATGATAACTTATACGTCAGTAAAACACACGCTTTGTACATTCATAACCCCACACTTGGATTTTCTCCTGTGTCGTGGGTACCATGGTCACACACAAGACGAATACACAAACACCCAGACCCAGAACATTTTTTTTTATTTCACTGAAGTAGCAAACGAGCATGCAGTCCACCTGATGGTAAGTGGTCACTGCCGCCCATGGACATCTGTAATCAACTTCATACAGAACATGGGTTCTATCTGAAGTCAATCACAGATGTGTTGTTACTACCGAGGACTAAGATGGTCGCCTCATATAAAAGTGTACAGGCAACCACACCCTTCCATCGAAACGCAACACACTTCACACTAGAAATAGGTGTGGCGGTGGTACCTCCCCGGTCGAACTACACTGGTTCTACCACCTGTTAAACATGAATCTAAACTCACCATTCGGATACTTGTCTGGCCAGGAATCGAACCCGGGATCCATTGCGCGGCCGACCGGTACGGTAACCGCTACGCCACGTGGCTCGTCAAAGGAAACTTAACAAAAGCGTATTCATGTGAACAAACTAGTATCGTATAGATTGTCTTACCGGTCCGTGGTGGTAGGTAGCTGTTCTGTGAATTGAGATTAGCGTGGTAGTTGTACGGAACTGGCGGCTCACACTTGACCAATGCGGCGAGGAGAGTCAGGCTGATTATCTGAAACAGTAAAACAATCATCAAATTGACTGCGTTTTTTTCGGTTTGCGACAAACGAGCATGCATGATGGTAAGTGTTCATTGCCGCTCTTTTTTTTTTGTTCTCGAGGGGGAAACCTTCAAAAGGTACCCGACGCCGTGGGAGCGACGCAGGGTTATGTGG
The DNA here is from genome assembly GCA_949699795.1 of Spicauda simplicius. Lineage (NCBI taxonomy): Eukaryota > Metazoa > Arthropoda > Insecta > Lepidoptera > Hesperiidae > Spicauda > Spicauda simplicius. Next base: position 11,955,858 of record OX453082.1, on the reverse strand, counting down.
GATTTTTACCGCACTAAAACCCCCCCGGTGGCCGTCCTCGGCGCTATAAAGAGGACTCCGGGTACTCGGTCCGGCCGCAACCGGAATCCTCTGAGCGCGTTGCCCCATCGGGCTCCTCCCAGATGGGTGGCTGGGCGCACCGCTCCATCTAGTCTTTATGACGGTATGCGACCACATATACCGCCGTCCTTCCCGGGATCGCCTGACCGAACGGTTCGAGCTCCCACTCTAGCCGCCTGCAACCCCGGAAGCCCCTTTTAGTCGCCTCTTACGACAGGCAGGGGATGCCGTTGCCCTATTCTGATCCCGGAACTACAGGGACGGGTCACTGCCGCCCTGCGACATCTGTAAGCAACTTCATATAGAACAATGGTTCAATCTGAAATCAATCACAGATGTGTTGCTATTCTCGAGGATTAAGATACCTTATATGAAAGTAAAGCGGGAACCAGCGTTGCAAGACGTCTTGATTTAAGCGGGACGTCCCGATTTTTTGATCAAAATTAAGCGGGACTGGCTTAGTCCCGCTTTTCGGGAAGGACTAGACTTATGCTAAAAAGCCAAATCTATAAATCTGTACAAATTTAAGTCGAACTGCAGTTTGTCGACAAAAAACAAATGTCGCCAAATCTGTACAAATTTAAGTCTATCGATAGTTTGTCAGTCAAAAAGGTCGCAAAATGTAGTTCCTCCGGCTCCCCTCCGCCGTGTCACGCTTTTGAGTACGAAATCCCGCTTTTTTCAATCAAAATGTTTCTAAATCCCAACTTGATAAAAAAATTTGGCAACACTGCCGGTAACCAACAACACACAACTTTTGATATCAGCTTTTAGGAGGTATTCCCAAAAAAGAATTAAAATTCTTATTTTATAATTTGCAAAGAATAAACGTTTATTAATTTGAATATGACAAAATATGAAATAATTAAAATTAAATTAATATAATATAAATTAACATAATTACATGTATATACAAAATAATAACTTAAATTTAAAAAGAAACAAAATGCCAAATTAAAAATAAAAATCTGCATCCAAATTACTGTCCATAGGATGAGTTCCCAAAATGCTGGCAACATTACCTCGTTGAATAGCAAGGCTAATGCTAATTTGCAAAGTGGGAACAAAAGGAATCGAACTCAAAGTTTCAGAAAATAATTATAAAGAAATACTAGAAACAATAACCCAGTTTATCGTCTACCGATTTAAAAAGTCAGGATTTCGTGATAAAAAATAAATTTGACACTTTATTTACTTCTTATTTCCACTAAATACAGGTTACATAAATATGAAACAAAACCTTTCGAATTTACATAAAAAGCAGCTAAATTAAGAAAAGTCGCTATTTTTTTCTATTATTAAACTTTTGTTACGAAATTCGTCTCGTTCCGATCTGTTTATATCAAATTTACATTAGCTTTCTCCTCATTATTTTGACAATACACGTATGTACACTATACATTACATTGCTCTTTGTTTTAGGTTATTTTTGGAGGCAATCATTATCATAATTTTATTTTTTCCGTCTATCAACTCTTTGAAATGTCTTTATTGTTTGACTGAAGAAGCGAACATGTAGTTCACCTGCTTATAAATGGTCACTGCCTTCATACAGAACCAGCGTTCTAATTGAAGTCAATCATAGATGGTTGCTTGCTACTGAGGATTGAGATGACCGCCTCATGTTAAAGTAGCTGGCGACCACACCCTTCCGTTAAAACCTAACACCTGTTTCACACTAGAAATAGGTGTGCCGATAGTAACTCTCCTTTAAAAACCACTGATGCTATCTATGGATTTTTGGCAATAGTAACCGCGCCTGCCATGCGTGTTGGTGACCGCATTGGTTGTTGATGTTACACTGTAAGACGCTAGTACCCATTTCCTGGATTTTGTACCTTACTCGCTTCTAAGGCTACGTACTCACGGCGCGGTTTTCACCCGCGGCCGCCGCGGTTGCGGGCCCGCAGCTTCTGTGCGAAACTCACGAGACCGCCTATTTTTGCGGTTCCGCTGCCGTCGCGGTTGCGGTTATCGACCGCAAACGTGGCGGGCGAAAACCGCAAGACGGGCGGTTTACCATCAGTTGAGGTCCTGACTACTGCACTCGCCCGCCAACTGACCGCAGAGCGCGCGGGTGCAAACCGCCGCGGCTGCGGCTGACCGCGGCCCGCGCGGTCCTACAGGTTGCCCGCCGGTGCAGCGGGAGCCGCAAACAACCACACGCATCGCGGGCGAAAAACGCGTCGTGAGTATTGCTTTAATTTTTTACACTTATATCTGCATCCTACAGAAGCGGTTGCGGGCCCGCACCGCAACCGCGGCGGCCGCGGTTGAAAATCGCTCCGTGAGTACTTAGCGTAACATCCACGAGGAGGAGTAATGCTATTCAAGACATTTTCATCATGTGTAATTGTATTACGCGGTGCAATGAAATATTTACACACACTACGCGGCCTCGTCCCTGTAGTTTCGGGATTAGAATAGCTACGGTACGGTAGGGCTACGGTATCTCCTGCCTGTCGTAAAAGGCGCCTAAAAGGGGCTTCCGGGGTTGCGAGCGGCTAGAGTGGGAGCTCGAACCGTTCGTTCAGGCGACCCCGTGAAGGACGGCGGCATGTGTGGTCGCATACCGTCGTAAAGAGTGGACGGAGCGGTGGGTCCAGCCGCCCATCTGTGAGGAGCCCGATGTGGCAACGCGCGTAGAGGTCTCCGAGTTGCGGTTGTTTCGAGTTCCCGGAGTCCTCTTTGTAGCGCCGAGGACGACCACCGGGTGTGTTTTAGTGAGGTAAAAATCCCACATAACCCTGCGTCAAAAAAAAGACTACGCGGCCTACTACGGTAGACCAGGGTAACTTTTTAGTTTAGCGCTATAAATACTAGTGACTCCAGGTAAGCAAGGTTATGACAAATATACCAGATATTTGTCATAACCTCAGAACCCCAAGAGTCTCAACACGATGTGTCTCTAAAGATAGGACGCGTTGGTTGATGTGCGCTCGAAATCGATCAACAGAAAAGTGGTGCCAAGCTTGCAATAAATGGATTTGTCTTGGTCACCAAGGTTTAATTATCCTGAATGCTATGAAAACAAAGCAAATAGAAATTACATTTAATAAGTTAAAAGATAACTTTTATCTCAGAAAAGCCATTTTTGTTATTTTTTCTTAGATAGTTACTAAATTGTTCATTGTTCACTTTTCTTAATCATTTATCTGAAAATAATGGTTGTAAAAGTAAGTAAAATAAATATTAAATAATAATAATTTAATTATATTTATTTCCTATTAAATATGTTGTTTAAATCAAATAGTTAAAAATGTAAAAAATATTTATATTTTAAAATGGCCTACTATGTACTCGAGTCAAAAAAAAGAGCGCGTGTGCTGTATTGTGAACTTGTTTAATTATTCGCAACCGAAAAAGCATCTATTAAGTAGTATTGGTTTAAAAATTGGGGAAGCTTGAAGCAAACTTTCAGCAGTCAGCTTTCAGAAGTAGTAAAACCAATGTAGTTCGCCCGGGGAAGTACCACCGCCACACCTATTTCTAGCGTGAAGCATTTCTTGCGATTCGATGGAAGGGTGTGGTTGCCGGCACACTTTTATATCAGGCGACCATCATAGTCCTCGGGAGTAGCAACGCATGAGTGATTGATTTCAGATGGAACCTATGTACTGTTCAGATGGAACCTATGTACTGTATATGTACATATAGTTGATTACAGATGTCTATGGGCAGCAGTGACCACTTAACATCAGGTGGACTGCATGCTCGTTTGCTACTTCAGTCAGATAAAAAAGAGGTTTGTATGTAGCAATATTAGCACAGAAAATTGTAAGCAGGTACCTATGTACATACATTGCTGTCCGTCATCTACATAACACTGACAGTTAGATATTACGCATAGGAACGGACTACAGATTTACAAGTAATTAGAGTTGGCAAAAATTCTTCCATTTATCTACAAAAATTACACATATAAATGAAAAGTTAAAATAAATTCTTATGATTTTGCTTTTTTTATTTAAAAAAACCTAAATATAAGTTAATTCACTTTCAAGTCGATTACATTTGATAAGTCAGACACCTCACAAGTATATTATTTCTCCGTTTCATTGATTAATACAAATATTAGTCAATCTATTATTAGTATGGCATAGCGGTCACCACGGGAAAAAGGACTTGTTATTAAGAGTTACGTATAAGATGCAATCTATCTGAAATTACTACATGTATGCCGTACTTTATTGTATATCATTATCAATTTTGAAACGGGCTTAAATCTTTAAAAAAAAAACGCTTTCTACACTCATAGCCCCACATTGTCCTGTGTCGTGGATGCCATGAAAACACAAAGACAAATACGCAAACACCCAGATCCAGACAAAGAATCTAAACTCATCATTCACACACTATAACTATAAACTATAAAAAAACCTAATAGGTACAAGTTTCGAGTACAGTCCTTAAATCACGATCCAGTAAGGCCATGACTATAGTAAAGTAATTTCTATTCCCCATAAGGTCTACGGTCGGTCGGACAATGGCTTTTATGGCGGCGTCGCTCAATTGTTTCTAATCCCGAGCTTACATGCGTATGTCGGTTGGATGGATTTATATATAAAATTCAAAGATTTTTTTGATACTTTATTCACGGATTCCGTTTTCGCGTTAAATTGTGACTATTATCTAGTATTTTCCGGCAAAAAATTCCTTATTCGCGGATGTAGTCGGGACCTATAAGAAAACGGATTCGGCGCATTTTGCATGTCAGCTTTCTTTGAGTGCGGCTTGTTATCCACAGTTTTTGTATTCGGAGCATAGGTATGATTGGAACCCCCTATACAACCCGATAAACCCCGCGAATACGCAGCTTTTATTATACATGTGGAAGTGTCAAACGAGCATGTAGTCTAAGATCATTGTAGCTCATGGACATCTGCAATCAACTCTAGATTCAACATATCATCATTATGCCGTAATAGTCTTTAGAGGTAGCAACGTATGTGGCCAGGCAGTAGCTACTTAACATGACTTACTACATGATCTATTAGTATTTGTGTACCTGGTATGAAAAGAGGAGTGTCGTCACGGACGTCAGTGAAGAGGTTGGGAGTCCTAGTCGTTGCATAATTTTTAATTAATATCCCGTGTTTAAAGTATTCTCCGCGACTTATAAAGTGAATATTCAATACTTAAGACTAAGTGTGATATAGATTTTAAAAAGTGATGGTGTAAAGTGCCGTGTAACAAGGAAAAAAAACTATATTAAATTCCATAAACATTTGTATAATTCTCAACAAAACTGACCATCAGTTTAACATTACCCTCGCGTTCATCAACATCTTGTTACACAGTAGAGACCCCTTGCGAGTCTTTTCAACATAGTGAGCTACAGAGGTGCCATCTTTTGAAACATGGCTAAATGCAATGCGTGTGGAAAGTTCATGTCATCGGCAGAGGGCGTTGCCTGTCCCAAATGCCGCAAACAGACGCACAGAGCTTGTGTTAACATCCCTGAGGGTGCAAAAATTCAAGCTTCTTGGCTCTGTCCAGAATGCAAACTTTTAACACCAAGATTGATTGACTCCAATACGCCTGTCAAGGGATCTAGCTCAGTCTACCTTACTGAAGAAAAGCCGCAAGAGTCACAACACTGCATCGAGCAGGATAAAACCGAACAATCTCATGAAACAGAATTGGCAAGGGAGATTCGCATACTTCGACAAGAAATGCGGGAGACTCGAGACGAATTTCGCTCTTTAAGACAGGATTTATCGGACGTACGTCACCTAATTAAATCGTGCGAGGAGCGCGTGGATACATTGGAAAGGAAGCTGGAAACAATTAATGATACATGTCCCGGTCATGAAGCGTTAGGAACTAAAATTCAGAATTTTGAGACCATCATAGTCGAATTAAAAAATGATATAAACGACCGAGAACAGCAGTTGCTGTTGACCGATATAGAGGTCGCAGGTATCCCAGAGGAGAGTGAAGAAAATGTGATTCACATAATTACTGCATGCGCAACAAAACTGGGTGTGAGAATAGAAGAGCGGGACATAGTTAATTGTACGCGAGTGGGGCGCTTACGCAGCAGCAGCGGTGAACAAAACAACTCGCTTAGGCCGAGGCCCATAGCGGTGCGGCTGGCCCGCCGACACACACGCGATGCGCTCCTGCGCGCCGCGCGCGTTCGCCGCTCGCTCACAACAGAGGGGCTTGGACTTCGAGCGACTTCTCAACCGTTCTTCGTAAATGAACACCTCACTAAGCATAATCGAGCAATATTTTTTAAAGCTAGAGAATTGGGTAGACGTCTCGGATGGCGTTACATCTGGACAAAAGATGGAAAAATTTACGCCCGTCGGGACCATGGCAGTATGGCCCATCGCATTCGCAATACAATAGACATAGACAGGGTTTTTGGGAAAGACCTGGTTGGATCCACAGATACTAACCCTAAGCACATTAATTAACAATTGCATAATATTTTGTTTGTATTGTATTGTTTTGGTTACATCCTTAATTCCTAGTTTTTTAATTATGTCAACTTATTTGTTTTGCGTTGCCTGTGTATGTATGACGTACATAATAGTGGTACGCACAATATTGTCAGCGATAACGGTGTGTCATAGTTGTTTTTCACTACATCATTTACACTACACAGTAAACAGTTACAAGATTATAAATAGATATAAAATATCATATATCAACATGTATCTCAAACATAATACTTATAATAATATTTACAATGTAAAACTAAATTTCCCTAGAAACAGCTATATAATTAAAATGTCGAACAGAAATAACTATTTAAAAAATTATAATTCCCATATTTATCATTGGAATAAGTTTTCGGCGGTTGCTCATAAAATAAAAATATATTTACAATTACAAGATATTATCTATACAAATAAAAACTATAAAAACAATATATACGACGTGAAATTTAAATCAATTTGTAATATAACGCTCACAAAAATAAATAATTATTCTAAAATTGTGCCACAAACATTTTACAGGAAAAATTTCATTTTAATTAATCCTGCATTTATATTAACAATTAAAGACTTAAAATTACAAAATCTCAATTTCTCCTAGGCATAATATAAAAGTTGGTCTACTGAATGCAGGATCTCTAGGTACAAGGCATGACGAATTTATAGTGGCAATGCAACGACACGATGTCGATATCATGGCGATCAACGAAACATGGCTAAAGGAGGGCGAGGAGGGGCGCGCGCCCGCCGTGCCCGGCTACCGACTGCGGCACACGCCGCGCCCGCTGGACGTGCGCTCTCGTGGCGGTGGCGTTGGCTTCTACATCAAGCGTGGCATCAACACGCGAGCCCTGCCGCATCCTCCCGCTCCCCTTGTTGAACAGATGTGGATATCGACTATGATTGGTGCCAAAAATATTGTAATTGGAACTGCGTACAGACCGCCATGGCTCAATGTTAATCTTTTCATTGATGCACTTACGGCTTCTCTTAGTGCTTTTTCTTGGAGTGATCACATAGCATTATTGGGGGACTTTAACATTAACATGTTAAAGACCACACATAATAGTACTCTAATGTTAAATAACCTATTGGTATGCTTTAAACTCAGCCAATGTATCACTTCCCCAACTCATCTTACAGAGCATAGCGAAACCCTGATCGACGTCATATGCACGGATGTAAAGGTTAACACAGTCGAAATAGATCACATACGTGAACTAAGCAGCCATGCATTTATCACGTGCCAACTAAATATATATAAAAATAAGTCGCAACCCATAACACTCCCTCGGCGAGCTATTCAGGACATAAATGAAGTAAAAATAAATAAGGATCTAATAGCAGTCAATTGGAAAAACATTGCATCTAATGATGATATAAATCAAATGGTAAATGTATTTAATACTACTCTTCTTTCATTATTTGACGTACATGCCCCGATTAGGAAAATAACAATTAGATGTCAAAAGTACCCGTGGATTACATATAATATAAAATTAATGATGAGAAGGCGCGATGAAGCTTACCAACTAATGAGATTTAATAAGAATGATGTCCATAAAAAAAAGTTTTATTTAGATTTAAAAAAGTCGGTTGAAGAAGCCCTATATAGAGAAAAACAGGCCTATTATACCTATTATGTAAATAAAAACCTTAAGAATCCACGTGACATGTGGAAACATATAAAATATAACGTCAGAATAAAAAGCCATCATGATCTTCCAGGTAATATTTTTAACGATCCTAATAAACTAAACGACCACTTTTTAAATGTACCGGGCAATCGCAGCGTCTTTATATCGTATTTAAGCTACTTCGAATTTAATGTCTGCATAAACGATGTCTTTAATATAACCCTAGTTTGTGAAGCTGACGTTTTAAAAGTAGTACAAACACTTAAATCAAATGCAATTGGCATAGACGGTATATCATTAGATATGCTACTTGTGACACTGCCTTATTCATTGCCAGTGTTGACCGCCATGGTAAACAAATCAATAACTTCATGTACCTTCCCAGCTATTTGGCAACACGCTTTAGTTAAACCTATCTCAAAAATTTCGAACCCAATATCTGAAAATGATCTACGGCCTATCAGCATCCTGCCATGTGCATCTAAAATTATTGAAAAAATTGTCACTGAGCAGCTCTTGAAGTATATTGAAAAAAATAATATACTCCCGGAGATGCAATCAGGCTTTAGGAAAAAACGCAGCACCACGACCGCCTTAGCCCAGGTTGTAGATGACATATTGACTGCTCAAGATAACAGCCAGGGCACGTTATTAGTATTATTAGATTTTTCCAGGGCTTTCGACTGTATTAACATTGATCTCTTATTATCTAAATTACATTACTACGGGTTTAGTAACAATGCGGTAAAATGGTTCGATAGTTATTTTAGATATCGAATGCAAACAGTCGAACTCACTAATGACGCAAATACCACTAAGACGTCCATTTCAAAAAGTATAAAAACAGGCGCACCTCAGGGCTCAAATCTTGCTCCAATACTCTTTGCAATTTATAGTGCTGACATTGTAAAAAATATACAAAATTGTAAGTACCATCTTTACGCTGATGACCTGCAGGTTTACATTCATTGTAATCCGCGCGATACTCATGAGGCGGTCGATAAGATTAACGCGGACTTAGAGCGAATAAGTAAATGGTGCAACTTAAACTGCCTTATGTTAAACGGAAACAAGTCCAAATTTTTAATTTTAGGCTCAAAATCTCAAATTAGGCACATATCTGAGCAAGGCGCTTCGATCAAAATAAAAGGTGAAGCTATTGAACGCGTCCATGAAGCACGTAATTTAGGGTTACTAATGGACGAAAACCTTCATTTTGAAAATCACATTATTAACACAAGTAGAAATTGTTTTTACAGGCTCAAAGTTTTATATCAAATACGCAATTTTTTAACAGTTAACGTGCGGGAAAAACTATGTGAGACATTAATACTCTCAAAATTAAATTACATGGACGTGGTATATGGCCCACGGCTCCTGACTCGTACACAACAGTTAGTGCAACGCGTACAAAACGCCTGTGCGCGATACTGCTTCGCCATACCACCCCGTACACATGTCACTCCATACATCAATAGTGCAAAAAAATTAAAAATGGATTCACGTAGGAAGCTTCATCTAGCCACTCTTCTTTTTGGGATTATAAACAATAACATGCCTTCCTATCTTGCCAAGAAACTGATATGGTCGTGTGATGAGAAGATGTATAATACGCGTCCTCGAAGTAACCCTCTAATAGTTCCTCTTCACCGCACTCATGCATTTCGAGGTAGCTTTAAGTACGCCGCGTCCAAGTGTTGGAACGATGTCCCGCCGCCTTTACGTAACCTAAAAACAGTAAACTCATTTAAAAACAAATATTATCTACATCTATTAGAGCTTCAGGTAAACACATAAAGATCAAACACTTATTCCTAATATTACTCACCTGAAGATTTGATATTTATCACAGTAGATTATTTCAAATTTCTTCATAGCTTTTCTTATTTTTCTGTTGCTTCTCCATAACTTGGATGCAACCATAGTATTTCATTAACGTACAATACACATCACACCAATGAAACACAATTGTTATGACTTAAATTTAAAAATCATGAATAATTTATTTAATTACATTTCGGTTAACTTAATTCAGAATATCACACCATCACAACTACCCGCCAGTTACAATAAACATAGTATTTCCGCATGACGCAATGCCCGTCCCCCCCACTCTCTCCGTGAGTCACTCAATGGGCTCACTGAAAACCAGCGCCGGGTGCAACGCGCCACGGCATTAACGCTGAGTGAGTACCAACTTCCAAACCTCGGCATACATACATAGGGAGCCTTTAAATATATTATAGTGTATTTTAAATGTTAAAATTATAATTATATATATTGGTAATTCTTTAGTGCTAAGTTTTCATGTAATAGTTTACTGTAGCTTGTTTATCTCCTCTTCTGTTCACTGATATAATTATTGTTAACTATAATGCCCTTATGTTGTATGTGAGTTGCGTTTGGAAATAAAGTTTTTCTATTTCTATTCTATTTCTAAAAGAATGCAAGGCTGTATGGTTTTTTGTTTGTTAATTTCAAGGTGGTAGAAGCAGTGTAGTTCGACCGGGGAAGTACCTCCGCCACACTCTAGCGTGAAGCACTTCTTGCATTTCGATAAAAGGGTGTGGTTGCCGGTACACTGAGGCGACCATCATAGTCCTCGGGAATAGCAACGCATCTGTGATTGACTTCAGATGGAACCCATGTTCTGTATGAAGTTGATTACAGATGTCCATGGGCAGCAGTGACCACTTACTTTATTACAGATGTCCATGGGCGGCTTACCCTTAGGTGGACTGCATGTTCTTTGTTACTTCAATATCATAGATAAATACCAGTGTGCGTGTAATTCAACGCTATTACAATTCTAAAAAAAAAACTGGCAATTGGCATTTCTATGGCACGTATTCGTGTATAACATAAATGCAGAATACTACTTGAATCATGATTCATTCAAAAATGTTCGAGGGATTTCAACGCATGTAAACCTCCTCTCAAAACGTTTTGATGCATTCAGCGTTGCATCAAGATTTGCATGCATATTACCATCGTTTGACACACTTGCTAACCCTCAATCATACATCTGTTTCTCATAGGAAATACTGCAGCTTTATATGTTTTCCCACGAAGAAAAACTCCAAAATGGACGCACTGAAGTGCTATAAATCGTAAATGAGGTATGTTTCTCACGAAAAAACAAAATGGCCGCAATGAAATGAATAAATGCTAATGTACAATTGTCTGTACATGTAAGCGTATATAAGACGGGGGAGGGGTTAAAATCCGGCTCCCCTCCCCCAGGATTGACGAGAAAATATATTTTATATTAATATTTTTTTTGTAAACAAATTATTAGAAGAACGCTCACGCTTTCTACACTCATAGCCCCACGCTAGCATTTTCTCCTGTGTGTGGGTACCATTGATACACACAAGACGAATACACAAACACCCAGACTCAGAATACGAATCTAAATTCATCATTCAGATACCTGTCTGGCCGGGAATCGAACCCGGGACCCATTGCGTGTCGTACGGTAACCGCTCCACCACGCGGGTCGTCATAACTACATCAATGGAGTATGCTGTTTGACATCCATATTCATAATCCCACACTGTAGGGTCTCGTGCCTAAAGGGAATTTTTATTTTTATTATTACACGGGGTCGTCTAGAAGTCTATTTATTCTAGACCAGTGTTACCTACCGCACTAAAACCCCCCCGGTGGCCGTCCTCAGCGCTGAAAAGGAGGACTCCGGGATCTCGAAACCGCTTCAACCGGAATCCTCCGAGCGCGTTGCCCCATCGGGCTTCTCCCAGATGGGCGGCTGGGCCCACCGCTCCGTCTAGTCTTTACGACGGTATGCGACCACACATACCGCCGTCCTTCCCGGGATTGCCTGACCGAATGGTTCGAGCTCCCAAGACCAGCGTTACCTACTAAACCTTTTTATTACAGGACCACAAACATGTTTATGCCGTCCGGTTCTGTTGTGTAAGGTCGCGAATACTATTTAATCTAAATTGTCGACCAATAAAAAGCTTGCCACATCTAATATCAAATTCAGCTGGGCCAATCAAAAGGGTCCGGCGGGCCGCAGGTTGTGTATAGGTGTTCTAGAAACTTCCGTAGAATAGAGTGAAAAAATTAAGAAACCAACGATTTTTCTCGTCAACCGCCACTTGCACGCATTCCACACCCCACTCACAACGTTATAATACCACCTTGACCACAAAGTTCATCGTAATCAAACACAAAAAATGCAGTTTCATAGAATAACAATATTCCTAAATTACATTGTAAACATCAGAATATAAGACCCACTCTTTTTTCAACAATACAATTCCTTATTCCTTGTTTTATTTCTTTATTTACCGGAATTGGCTAATACAACATAAAATATTACTAGTAAAACACATTAATACATACATATAAATGGAAACAATAAACTCGACTGCTAAAAATTTAAATGTGCAGTTGCGTATTTTATTTTTAATTATCCATTTAATTTAATCCTTTTAGGACTGTCTCTAAATAGCAACTTTAGAGTATTATGATCTACGTATTAAGTTTAATTTGATATCCATGCTATAATGATAAAATTATCCCCCTTCTGGCGTGGGTTTGTAAAAAGAATGTTGGTAAAGTAGTACACAATACGTGATCTACATTTCGACAACCACATAATGATATTGGCAAATAAAATGACATGAATTGACATAATAGGGCTTTTCGTAATATTGTAATAAGCGTACTTAGTTTGGATGTAATGCGTTTCCTGTGGTTTTTGATATAGATCACACCGTGGTTTCTTACACGAAAAAAAGCTAAGTTCATTTGCGTTTTGAATTTAGAATGCAGTTACAGATGTATTTTTTTTGCTATTGCAGCGTTGGATTCTTTGTTTTTGGCATGTATTAACAATAATAAAGAATTCTTTATAATTATGAATTCTATTCTATTCTATCTAATACTTTATTTATTTATTTTTGCATAACCATAGCAAAATGTTATTATAGAGAGGACCATTTTGAAGTCAGTCAAAAAATACCTCTCTGTTCTCTGAGACTTAATTCGATTGTATTTTAATGTTTTTTCTGTATTACTTTAGCTCTTTTGAAATATACGTATAACTAACGCATTACGTATTATTACCGTGTACTACCGTTTGCTTAAAAAATATACCACATCTGAGGACTTATTTTGGAAAAAATACTGAAAATTATTTTTTGGCTCCGGTTTAAAGTTGCATTTTACCGAATACGACAAGATTTTTTTTATTATAATTAATGGATTTAATTTGAGTTATATTGCACATATTGTTTTTTAATCCAATAAATTTATTTATATTGATTTCCCAAAAGTAAAGTAGATTTACTAACGTTTCATTATTATTGAGTATATAAACAACTTAAATTTAAAAAAAAAACTATTTTTGTATGAGAAAAATCTTACCTTGTAATGCATTGTAGTTTCTTTCAGCAATCTGAAACAATAAACAAATATTGAACAAATACCAATCCACCATTACTTTATAATAATAAAACTACCTATTCTCAAGTAATTAAAATTGCAAATGGAGGTAGTCGATGTTTCTGTCGCTAGTGGCATTATTTTTCACCATAGACAAACAATTCAATAGACCTCCATGACCATTAAACTATTCATACAAAGATAACATGGACACACAAAGACATAATACATACATAGTCATACTGATTGTCTTAGGCTGAATATTCATATTTTTCGCTTATATTTTTATTAGCTTTTTATTAGCTTCACCTGTATGTTTGTTTGTAACCGACTTCTTTGGGCGCGATTTTGACCCACTTTACGGCCAGATTTCGTTAAAACTTTGTAGATTTATTGAGGACCGATGACAATACACTAATTTGATAAAATTATTCAATTTTTTAATTTGACTAAAAAGTAGAAAATAAATAATAGTTTAAAAAAACTAAAAAACACGCTTTTTATAGAAAACCGAACTAAAAAATAGAAAATAAATTTAAATAAATTTAAATTAAGAAAATAGTGTTAAAAATTTCAATGAATATAAATTAATAATAGTGTGAATAATATAAAAATATTTTATTAAAAAAAAACCTTGGGGTGCTTTTTAAGATATTATCGAAATGATAATCACTCTACTCATATCTGTCAATAAAATATCTATAACCATTGAAACCATGCACCCCACGCTTTTTTTTTAAATAAAATATTTTTTTTTTATTCACACTAACCTCAATTTGGGTAACATTGAACATTTTTTACAATATTTGTGATATTATAATCTGTTTTATATTTATTGCACCTTGTTTTTACTAAATGAATAGTGTCCTTTTTAGCTGGTTTATTAATCTAACACAATAAATTTACGAGGAAAACAATTAAACAATCCACAATTAGCCCTAAAACTCAAATTCAAAGTTATCCTTAGTTTTGGGTAACTTTGAATATAATTTTTTGAGCATATAAAATCCGTCATTAATCGAATATTTTAAGGTCTGGGTAAAATTAAATAACATATTTTTGTTAATTAAAACCAAGTCTATAAAAAATACATTTATTTTGATATATAAATACAATAGACAACTTGGTCTTGCCATATGAATCAAGGTCGATCAATTTGGTGGTAAAATAAGATACTAGTTTTTTTTTTGATTATTTATTCCATCCATCCATAGGATGGACGGAACATCGGGTACCTTTGGAAGGTTTCCCCCTCGAAAACAAAAAAAAAAAAGGATGGACGGAACATGGACATAACATAGGCCTCCCCTAAATGGCGGCACTCCAACCGGTCCTGTGTCCTCTGAATCCAACGGTTTCCCGCTGTCTTCTTCAGGTCACCGGTCCATCTGGTAGGGGGGCGACCGGTACTCCTTTTGCCTAAACATGGTCGCCACTCGAGGACCTTTCTTCCCCATCGGTTATCGGTCCTACGAGCGATGTGGCGGCCCATTGCCACTTCAGCCTGCTAATTTTGAGAGCTATGTCGGTAAGCTTCGTTCGTCTACGGATTTCATCGTTGCGAATCATGTCTCGTAGCGAAATTCCGAGCATAACCCTCTCCATAGCACGCTGAGCGACACTGAGCCTCCGAAAGAAATATTTATTTATGATACAGGTAACTTTGAACCGTTCAAAGTTACCCATATAACATCCAATTTCGACGTCGTCAAAAGTTTAACAGTTTTACGCAATATTCAACATGGGATACGGATAGTACAGTTTCAAAATAATAATATACAATATACATTTTAAAGATAAACACCAAAACACACCTGTTTACGGTAAGTTTTATATTATAATTGCTATTTCAAAATGAAGCATTAAACACTTGCAACAACTTCACTACGGAAAAGGTGGTATTTTTTAAAATTATGTCATTGACAGGTACCTTTTTTTGCTTTCATTGCTATTACAACATTATGGCAAACCATTTTACGCAGGTACGATATTGAAACAACAAGGAGTTTCCATGTAATAAATTAATATATTTTTTTCACAACTTTGTTCAAAGTTACACCGCTGTTCAATGTTACCCAAATTGATTGTATTATTAATTTATATTCACTGAAATTTTTAACACTAATTTCTTAATTTAAATTCATTTAAATTTATTTTCTATTTTTTAGTTCGGTTTTCTATAAAAAGCGTGTTTTTTAGTTTTTTTAAACTATTATTTATTTAAATTAAATATATGTTTTATTATGGTAGGAGGTTAAAAGCCATCTTCAAGAGCTATGTTTAACAATTTCCTTTAGTCACCTTGTTACGTAGATTTATTATTGTTTTTTTTTATCTGACTGAAATAGCAAACGAGCATGCATCCCCACAACCGGACTTGATTGCAAATATTTTAGAATATTGCAACTACACAAAGTTGCTATTAACTATTACTTCATATGTTAATAAGTAATTAGGTAGGAAAAGATTCTTTAAAATCCAAGTAGCACATAATAACACAAACATTATTTTTTAACTTAACTTAATTAGCTCTACTCCTTTTGATACTGAAGTAGCAAACGAGCACGCAGTCCACCTGATGGTAAGTGGTCATTGCCGCCCATGGAAATCTGTAATCAACTTCATACAGAACATGGGTTCCATCTGAATTCGATCAGAAATGCGTTGCTACTCCCGAGGACTATGATGGTCGCCTCATGTAAAAGTGGGCCGGCGATCACACTCTTCCATCAAAACGCAAGAAGTGCTTCACGCTAGAAATAGGTGTGTATTGTAATAAAATAAATACCTATTTCAATTTCTCAAAGGAATACATTAATTCAACATTACGATTTGAACCAAAAACGTACATTACTCCTACCATAAACAGCGTTATGCGCTGCTGTGTTCTGGTTTGAGGCATTATAACTTACTCTTCAGGGGTAGCAACGCATCTGGAGTTGGGACAGATGCGACTCATATTATCTGGGATTGATTACAGATGTCCATGGGCGACAGTGGCCACTTACATTCGTTTCCTACCTCCTAAATAAATAATAGTTTAAAGAAACTAAAAAACACGCTTTTTATAGAAAACCGAACTAAAAAATAGAAAATAAATTTAAATTAAGAAAATAGTGTTAAAAATTTCAATGAATATAAATTAATAATAGTGTGAATAAAAAAAAATATATTTTAAAAAAAGCGTGGGGTGCTTTCTAAGATATTATCGAAATGATAATCACTCTACTCATATCTGTCAATAAAATATCTATAACCATTGACCATTGACACCATGCACCCCACGCTTTTTTTAAAATAAAATATTTTTTTTTATTCACACTATGATTAATTTATATTCATTGAAATTTTTAACACTATTTCCTTAATTTAAATTTATTTTCTATTTTTTAGTTCAGTTTTCTATAAAAAGCGTGTTTTTTAGTTTTTTTAAACTATTATTTATTTTCAACTTTTTAGTCAAATTAAAAAATGGAATAATTTTATCAAATTAGTGTATTGTCATCGGTCCTCAATAAATCTACAAAGTTTGAACGAAATCTGGCCGTTTAAAGTGGGTCAAAATCGCGCCCAAAGAAGTCGGTTACAAACATACAAACATACAGGTGAAGCTAATAAAAACAACAGTTTGACGTCACTGACAATGATGGCACACTTCTAAACGTATTCATTTTAAGACATTAAACTATATTCTATTTTCCACTTGCCACCTCTATTTTAACCCGATCTATGGTACAACGGTTCCCACGGGGAAAGTGAGATAGTCATCTTTAATTTACATTACATAACTGCTAAGAAAATACGGGTAATCTAGCTCGTACTTATGAAACCATGGTCATTACTCTATTAAGATGGATTATTTCTTGTACACAGTGTGTTTGTGCCCTTATAGATAATTTATAGCTTTTATATTTGTGACAGTCGTTAAAAAAATAACAGAACCTTAAAATGTGTGATCACTGCTTTTTATGGGTAATTGTAATCAGTTCTGATTTTTAGGTTACCTGCAGGATTCTTACCGGAAACCGATCACACACCGTCGTTATGTATATTTTTTTTTTCTTTTTATTTAAAGTCCTAAAATGAAAATTAAAGAAGAAATTTTATATTTTAGTATCTTGCTATTTTGCAAATCACCTACATGTTTTTATCTCACAAACACTGAAACATTACGTGTTGTACACATTTAATTATATTACATCACCATTTGTGCCTATCACAAATTTATTAAAAAAAACACTACTTATAATTAAGTTTAGCAACTTGGTGAATATATATATATCAATATGTATAAAATATTAATAAAGTCTTAATCACGGTCTAAAAAAACCAACCTTTATAAAAAAACAAACACAACACAGATTAAAAAGGCGCGATTTTTAACGTTATAGCGCGAACTATCGTGCGTTCGGAAACTGTTGCGTGCTCTAGTTTTAGAACGCACTGTGCTATGATTTGGCGAAATGATGTTTTTATAGAGCAGAGCGTGGAGGGCGCATCTTTCATTCAGCTATTTTAGTGATGTATTAATTTTATGCACCGAAATGATTAGCGTGAAATTATTAGTGTTACAGTTGTAATGATGTTTCACATAGCTTTAGAGGTAATTTAAATCTAAGCTGATAGCAGTAATAAAATCCTAGATCATTTTTAGTTACATCTGATGAACTAGTTAGTTCAGTTTTAAATGATCATATTTTAAGGCCATGTTTATGTAGGGAAATAAATATATACTTTGTCATGAGCACTTATATAGCCTAATGGTTAAAAGCCTGTCTTTAGAATCCGGCCTCTTAAATTAGTGTCCGAGGTTCGAATTTTAGGCAGCCACCACATTTTTTTCTAAACAGGCATGCATTTAAAAACAGAATTATCTCTGCTTTAGAGTGTAAGAAAACATCGTGAGCAAATCTTTAAAAAACAATTGTTGGGAAACTTATTATAGTTCACAAAGAGTGTTTACCATTACCGTTTACCGTACTCGGTGCGGTGGACATCTTATTCTGAGAGAAGACCCGGGGCCAGCTGCTGGGACAGTAAATTGTTGATAACATCTAACTATCATTAGAGGACATAAAAAGGATTCCGAACTTACGAGCGGCAAGAATGGCTCCTCAAGCCATGATCCCAACAAAGCGGCTTTTTGTGTGCCCGCCTACGACGACGGCCCGCGTGGCGGAGCGGTTAACATACTGGTCTGACGCGCAATGGGTCCCGGGTTCGATTCCCGGCCAAACAGGTATCTGAATGGTAAGTTTAGTGGTGGGTCTGGATGTTTGTGTATTCGTCTTGTGTGTGACCATGGTTCCCACGACACGGGAGAAAATCCTACTGTGGGGCTATGAGTGTAGAAAGTGTGTGTGCCTTTTTTTTTTTTGTTTTCGAGGGGGAAACCTTCAAAAGGTACCCGACGCCGTGGGAACGACGCAGGGTTATGTGGGATTTTTACCGCACTAAAACCCCCCCCGGTGGCCGTCCTCGGCGCTGAAAAGGAGGACTCTGAGATCTCGAAACGACTTCACCGTAGCCCTATTCTGACCCCGAGGCTACAGGGACGGTATTTACATCCCCTAAACCTCTATATAGCGCTGAAGATAGTTATTCAGGGGGTTTTAACGGGTAAGAATCTTACATAATCCAGTGACGGTTCAACATCACGGAGTAATCGTTAAAGGTTTTCCCCATAACAAAGAAGATTTGGATAAGAACTTTATCTTTACACCGTAATAGAAATTCTCAGTGTGTCAACAATTTCAGTATTTAAACGAATGAGGTAATAACAAATTTTCGTAAACAAGAAGTGAACAAAACAGATAAATAGAAACATGAATTTAAAAGTCATTGCATCTGCAATGAATGCATACATCATGAAATAATGTATGGAGGGGAGCATTTAATCTTTTTCTTAGATACGATGGCGCCACTATTGCAAAACTACTTTTTAGTATTACGGATTAGCCGAAACGCGAATTCGAAAATCGTAACACAATCTGTTAAGTATCTTTTTTTATTTTATTTGACTGAAGTAGCAAACGAGCATGCAGGCCACCTGATGTTAAGTGGTCACTGCCGCCCATGAACATCTGTAATCAACTCCATACAGAACATGAGTTCCATCTGAAGTCAATCACAGATGCGTTGCTACTCCCGAGGACTATGATGGTCACCTCATATAAAAGTGTGCCGGCAACCACACCCTTCTATCGAAACGCAAGAAATGCTTCACGCTAGAAATAAGTGTAGCGGTAGTACTTCCCCGGTCGAACTACGCTGGTTCTTCCACCTTCTTATCTGTTTCGACCGTTCGATAAATATCAATGAAGTACCTATAGATGAAAAATAATATTATTATTGAAAAAATAAATCTTGTTAAAAACATTCTATTTTTGACATTAGATACTAGGTTATTAACGCGGCTTCGCTGCTTGGGCACCGTCTGCCACGGTCTGTAGTCTCTACCCTATGGATGGCGCATGGAAAGATTGCGGAAACAAATAGCAACGTGACCACTCGTCTTAACGCGACACTCGCTACTGAAGCACCGTGAAAACCTCTTAGCGTCCTTGTCGATGCGATGTTTGTGTGAGTGTGCCGATTTCAATTCATTGCTGCTTGTAGGCAGTTTCCGTACTGTTCTAATATGTCTACTGTGCCTGTACTGTCTGTGCCCTTTGTGTTAATCTAGGTCAGAAACTATGTGTCACCTCTACGGGATCCACCTTGTCGTGGGCTTATTAGTAACCCTCGCTTGGACCACCACGGTGAAGCTAAGAGGTATCCCAGGGACGGGACGCTCCGAGTAGGCTTGGCAGTCAAACCATACTGGATGCGTCCGAGGGGCTGCGGATGGGTGCCTTGGTAAGGCGCGCCTTTATGTTTTCTGGCGCGCCTTGCTATTGGAGAGGAGCTCTAAGCTCATTGTGAAGAAGCTGCGGGAGCTGCCAGGCACCGGATGGTTCGCGGATGAATATTTTATTTTATTTATTTATTTTTTTATTTTGTATAGGCCTACGGGGGCACTTACAAATTGTCAGTTACATTTTTTTTTTCTTACACTACCACCGGATCGGAATTTTTGCGTGAATGCAAAAGCGTGCTCGTGTTCCCGTCGTACGATGCGAGGAGAAAACACATTGGGGGTTTAGCCGGTAAGAGTCCGTCATAACCCAGCATCCCCGGGCGGCGGGTATCCATGAGGATTACCCACTATAAAAAAAAGTCATAAACTACGTTTGTACCAAATTTCAGCGAAATCCTACCAGTAATTTTTGCGTGAAAAAGTAACAAGCACACATACATAGTTACAAACTTTTGCATTTATAATATTAAAAAGATTAAAATAAGGAGAATTTGAGGAGAGATACCCGCATGGCGGAGCGGTCACCATAACGGTTTGACACGCAGTGGGTTCTGGGTTCGATCCCCGGCCAGACAGGTATCCAAATGATGAGTGTCTGTGTGTCCATGGCACCCACGAAACAAGAAAAAATCCTAGTTTTGGGCTGTGGGTTTAGAAAGTGTTATGTTAAGAAAAACGTAAGGTAAACGTGCATTAATTATGTACTGACAAGATATATATTTCGACAGGTCCCTAGAACAAAATCGTATATGAAAAATTACCAATTTACAGTAAGAAGCTTTGATTGTAATAGTTGATTTTAATAGCTCTTCAGAAACCTATTAAATAAGTTCCTAAATAGCTATTACAATGAATTTCCATAGATCGTCTTTCTTGGCGTAAGTAGGTAATCAATGTTTGTGGGGGCTACAACTAGGGTTGCCATTAGGGTTGCCACCTGTACTTTATTATAAAGTATTGTACTTTATTTCGAGCAATTGTACTCTAGACTTTATGAGAAAAATAAAGTATGCGAAAATACTTTTTTTTGCATGATCTGAGTTAAAAGTTTGATTATACCTAAGCAGTTTTGTGTGAAACAAAAATTCTATCATTTCTACGTTTCCATAACAACCTTATTTAGAAAGTAGTTGTACATGTTTATATTTTGTTACCTTTTTTGTTACCTTTTTATATTTTGTTTCTTTTCGTCGACCACCACCACGCGCCATTCTACAAATATCCTGGAGCCAAAAATATGGAACAAGATAAATTGTACATTATTTTGAAGCTACGTACTTTTTTCTTTATACCTTTTATAGCCAAAGTACTTTAACCGCTGAAAAAATGGTGGCAACCCTAGGTACAACCCATAATTGTCCCACTGCTGGGTATGCGTCTTCTCTCAGAGTGAGAGAGTTTAGGCCATAGTCCACCGCGCTGGCCAAGTGCGAATTGGTGGACAATCAATGTTCCTATGTCCACAAAACTTCTAACTTTCATTGTAAATTGGTATTTTTTCATATCTACAATTTTGTTCTAGGGGCCAGTCGATTTCATTGTCAAAAATACAAATATTACTAGTTACAACGTTTTTTCGAAAAATGATTAAAATCAGCGCCATTTTGTCAGCGTGACCTTAAACTCTATTCGCGAAACAATTACGTTTATTGTGAGACTTCATAACACGTGACAATGAAACTGTCACATTTGATCGCTATCTAATGTCGCAAGTTGAACGAACTTTGTTATGAGACATTTCCGGAACGCGATTGTGCGTTTTTGTTATTTTTTAAATATTATGCCGGAACGCGATTGTGCGATTTTCTTTAATTTCTATACTATGTACTATATGAAGTTATATTTTTTTACGTGTTAGGGAAAAATGACGATAATTCTTAACGATGCGCGCGCACACCGTCACGAAAAACCGACACCCTGAAGTTAGCTATAGTCAACATTTTAGTGTTTTCTATTGTTAGTGTCGTTTTTCTACAAAGGTATATATATCGTTATATCTATGGTATGCTTTGTATCACCACAGTAGTAGTATCATACAGTATTCTAACTCAGCTCTGTCCTTGAATTTTAAACCTACAGACGCGCTGGACGAGAGTTCGCGTTCGAGAGTTAGGGCTACCCGTCTACTGTATTTTAATTACATCTGCATACTTGAGTTTCTTTATTGCTTATTGTTTTTTATTAAGTAGATTAAGGTAATAAACAACGCGTTATTTCAATATTTGAGAGCCTTAATAATATATAATTAAATAATAGTCATGAATTTCACACTGAATAACATTTTACTAACCAATATTAAAATAATTAACACTGGACGTGTTTATGTACAATTAAAGTAATCAAAAAACAGCCCAATATAGTTTACAACAACTCTTCGCTACATTTTTATTTAAATAAAAAAAAACACTGTTTAAAAAATCTTCACATCGCCCATTCGTCATTACGGAACATTCGTTGGCTGTTGCGTACCGAGTGCATACCGAAATCGAGGCGAGTAGGTATAACGTGCGTTTCGTGCGTTTTTATGAAGTTAGAATACTGTAGATATTATTACCGTGGTATCACCAAAGAAGCGCTACATTGACGTCCCATAATTTCCATCATTCTTACTACACATGCAATTTTTCATTCCAAAAACCAAATAAGGTGCGAAAAGAAAATCCTCTTCATTCAATAAGGAATTAAATAAGTTATTTCCGGCAACATATTCCGGTTAATTTAAAACGATTAACTTTGATGTAACATATGAATGTAATTAAAAAGCAAAACTCGTTATCAATTGATCAACAGCTGTAGTTGGTCGCAATCCATTTGTAGAACCAGACGGGAGTTTGTTGAAATCTACGTACAAATAAATAGGAGCGTTGTTCTGCACATTGAAATAAATTCATAACAAAGTCTGTAATTTGATATAAAATAACGTGAATTTATTACCATCTTATGGTAGTATGATTATATTTCGATCGAAGACGTACCGCCACACCTTTTTTTTAACCCACAGCAGTTGGGTTATGCCGGACTCTTACTAGCTAAACCCGTACTGTGTTTTCTACTCACACCGTACGGCGGGAACACGGGCTCGCTTTCGCACTCATCCGCGAACCCGCCGGTGCTGCTTCCGCAGCCCCCCCGCATGGAGCATGAAGCTCCCCGCTAACAGCAAGGCGCCCCAGAAAACACAAAGGCGCCGCTTATCTCCAAGGCCGCCATGACAGGACATCGCAGGGCGACGCGCCAATCCCGAAACCGCCACCCAGGAAACTTGGGCATCGGCAAACTGACACCAGCAAAGCCTTCTAAACCTTACAGGCACCGACCTCCCACAACCAGCGGCGGATTGGCTCTTTGGTTCCGCGGCAAACCACCAAACGGCGACAGGGTGCAATGACCCACCGAGACACCTCTCCTCCCGCAACTCCTCCTGGCTGCATAGGCCAGAAAACACCGACCTCCACAGCCCCCTAGAACACATCCAGAGCGGGCCCAGACCAAGTCAATTGACTGAGCTGTGATTGCCCCCGCATCTGATTAACTTCAGATAAAACCTTTCTTCTAAGTATTTGAAGTTGCTTACAGATGTTTATGGGTGGCACTTACCGTCAGGGGTGAATGCTCGTTAGCTATCTCAATCGAATAAATAACCAGAAAATTGATCTCTATGTGAATTTTATTTAAACTATATTTAACAAAAGTTTATTTGCCTGTCCTCCTAAGTTTGAAACTAAGTCAACCGCCTTAATTAGAACTAAAATATGCAAGCAAATCTGCGTGTAAACATAGTCTTGAACTTTCACAGCCTCCGCAGAAGTCAATAGCATACAACCAGTTGACAGTCGTTCAATTTAATCCTAATATGACAATGTTGTTCGTAAGAAGTCAAACAGGCTTGTGATCTTCATTGTTTACAAGTGGCTTAGCAGGGATACCCTTTTTTTTTTGTTTTCGAGGGGGAAACTTTCAAAAAGTACCCGACGTCGTGGGAGCGATGTGGGTTATGTGGGATTCTTACCGCACTAAAACCCCCCCGGTGGCCGACCTCGACGCTCCGAAGAGGACTCCGGGAACTCCGATTGATCGCCGCCGGTGTCCTCAGCGTGTGCCCCATCGGACTCTTCCCTGGTGGGCGTGAACTGCTCACCGCACCTACTGGTTTTTACGGCAGCATGCAACCACACATGCCACCGTCCTTCCCGGGGTCGCTTAGCCGGACGGTTCGCGCTCCCACTCTTCCCGCCCGCAACCCTGGAAGCCTCTTTTAGTCGCCTCTTACGACAGGCAGAAGGTACCGTAGTCCTATTCTGGTCCCGGAACTACAGGGACTAGTAGGGATACCCTACCAGCCCCCTCTCTTGCTTCCTTAGCAAAAAAAGGTAGAAATACTTCAAAGATCTTTTTTTTAACAACAGAAGAGGATCTTTTTAACATTCCCGACAAAACAAAACAAATAGTTTTGATAGGTGGTAGAACCAGTTCGCCCGGGGAAGTACCACCGCCACACCTATTTCTAGCGTGAAGCATTTCTTGCGTTTCGATGGAAGGGTGTGGTTGTCGGCGCACTTTTATAGCAGGCGACCATCATAGTCCACGGAAGTAGCGACGCATCTTTAATTGACTTCAGATAACTCATATTCTATATGAAGTTGCTTACAGATGTCCATGTGCGGCAGTAACCACTTACTATCAGGTGGACTGCATGCTCGTATGTTCCTTCAATCTTATAAAAAATGATACCTTCTTATTTTTTTAATATATATAAAAAAAACAAAGATTCCATATCACTGCTTCTTGGGATTGAACTTATTTTTGATGGTTTCTGATAACATAGGATGGAAAAAATGTGACTAAACCAGCCGACCAGCGGAAAAACTAGCCGGTTCTTATTTCGCCGAACGATGCTCTTGAGAGCTTGAGACTCCTTAACATAAATACTCCAATATACATTTTGAAGGTGATAGAACCAGTGTAATTGGACCGGGGAAGTACCACTGCTACACCTATTTCTAACGTGAAGCATTTCTTGCGTTTCGATGGAAGGGTGTGGTTGCCGGCACACTTTTATATGAGTTATGACTGCTTCATGGTGAAGGAATACATAGTAAGGATACCTGAGCTCTCTAAAAGAAAAGTTATTAAGTCTCGATAGAAGCCGAGTTTTAACCATTAGGCTATCACTAATATAAAACCTAGCATCCGTTTGGCATAATCCATTTTGTTACAAAGTACAACCTACTTAAAAGCTTCCACGTAGCTCATCCGTTATGTCACGTAACAGGCTCCCACGGACGTAGATCAAATCTGATTACGTAGCGTACTTATAGTGAATATAGAGCCTTCACTTGGCCAGGCTAGCAAAAGAGCTAGCAGTTTACTTAGTAAATGGTCATTGCGACGATGATAATGGTTGAAACTTGCCTTTCAGTCCGGAGGCCCGAGGTTCAAACCCAGGCATGCATTACTGATTTATGTGCATTTTAAGGTGGTAGAACCAGTGTAGTTGTAGTAGTAGTAGTAGTAGTAGTAGTAGACCGGGGAAGTACCACCGCCACACCTATTTCTAGCGTGAAGCATTTCTTGCGTTTCGATAGAAGGGTGTGGTTGCCGACACACTTTCACATGAGGTGACCATCATAGTCCTCGGTAGTAGCAACGCATCTGTGATTGACTTCAGATGGAACCCATGTTCTGTATGAAGTTGATTACAGATGTCGCAGGGCGACAGTGACCACTTACCATCAAGTGGACAGCATGCTCGTTTGCTACTTCAGTCAAATTAAATATCACTGCTTTTCGGTAAATGAAAACATCGTGAGGAAAGCCGAGAGTTCTTAAAAATAAATAAAAGTTCTCAGAGGTATGTGAAGTCCACCAATTCGCACTTGTTCTATCTGGTGCCCACATCACCCTTCCTTTACCGCACCGACGGATGAAGTTCCATCCACATCAACTGGACCCGTGCTCCTCCACTAAGTAACAGTCGAATTCGCGCATGTCTTTGGTAGCATAATCTTTTTATTTTTATATATTTGTACCTACCTTTGTAATATATATGTACTAAAATTAAAAAAGTTATTGTTACAGAATATTTTTTATGAATTTATTCAATTAAATTTAATAACATTGACATCAAATAATTATGTATAAATAGTATTTCTTAATGAATTGTAAATATATTCTTATAAGTGGTTTGCTAAATGTTGACATTATATTCAAATTAAATTTATTATATTTTAAGTATTAACATTGTATAAATGATTGATTTAAAAAAGCTGCTTAAAAATTGCATGCCCTACTCGGGTGAACTGTTTTTCAATGTTTGTGACAAGATCGTAACAGTTATAGCAATAAATAAATAAATAAATAAAACGATAAGGCAGACGGGCCACCTGATGGAAAGTGTTTACCGTCGCCTATGGACATTTGCAACACCAGAGGAGTCGCCAATGCATCGCCGGCTTTGAAGGAGGGCTCTTTTTGCACCTTTCTTGAAGAGCCCCATGTCATAGCGCTCCGGGAATACCTTATCTATAAAACGAAAAATCACATTAGTTGTACGGGACCCCCTTAAATATTTATTTTATTCTGATAGTGTTTGTCGTTATAGCGACAACAAAAATACATAATGTAGAAATTTCAACTGTCTAGCTATCACGGTTCATGAGGTAGAGAGCCTGACAGACGGACAGATTGACAGCGGAGTCTTAGTAATATAGTTCCGTTTTTACCCTACGGGTACGGAACCCTTTTTTTGTTATCGAGAGGGAAACCTTCAAAAGGTACCCAACGCCGTGGGAGCAACGCCGGGTCATGTGGGATTTTTACCTCACTAAAACCCCCCCGGTGGCAGTCCTCAGCACTATAAAGATGAATCCGGATCTCGAAACAACCTCAACCGGAGTCCTCCGAGCACAATGCCCCTTTTGGGCTCTTCCCCGGTGACTGATTCATGCTTACCGTGCTTCTCGGTGTTTACGACGGCATACAGCCACACATGCCATCGTCCTTCGCGGGGTCACTTGGCTGGACGGTCCGAGGTCCCACTGTCACCGCCCGCAACCCCAAAAACCCCTTTTAGTCGCCTCTAACGATAGGCAGAGGGTACCGTAGCCCTATTCTGGTCCCAGAATTACAGGGACAACGGGTACGGAACCGTAATAAAAAGTGTTGAAAAGGACTGAAAATGATCTCTTGCCCTTAATATATCTGGTTTGTTAAACAATGCCATATCCGAACGCTTCGACTACAACCGTATCGTGAGAGAAGCCTTGAAACTTTCGATTTTAATTTTTTCTATACAATATCATTTGCATGCGTTTAGCAACATGGCGGTTTTTCTACGCATTTGACGTGGGAAAGTCAAAAGAATGGCTAATTTTTCCCTTTAACATGGTAAGAAACTCTGTTGTGCTTCTTATCTTTATTTTATTTTTTGTAAGGGTTATGTAGAATTTTAATAGATAATTGACTAAACTAGAATAAATTAGAATACATGGCTGATGATAATAGAAGCCAAAAATCCGATCTTATAAAATACCGGGAGGGACAGTACGTACCTACCACGATAACAATAAAAGGGAAAAAATATTAAAGTAGAAATTGAATATTTTAAGGTGTTGTAAAGTCTGCAGGTAATTGTTGTTTGTCACCTCTTTGCTGAGCTTTGAAATAATAAATAAGTATCAGAGTAGGTATCAATATTTGCTCTACATTATTTTTTAGTTATAAGTAATCTTTAGATTTAAATGTAAAAAAAAATGCAAAAACTATCGATCAGATTTCGCTTATTTTCGCTGATTACCATGTTAAACGTGATCAAAGCGGGCAAAACCGCGGGAATAATAATTAATTAATTAAATTTGACTACACTTTTCATTACGGACCGAATTTAGTTCATTTATCTTAATCAATATTGTGGTGTCTCGCTGTTGTTAGAACATAACCACACAGCGGTAGAGATACAAGTATGTTGATTGCGGTAGGCGCGTGCCTTTACACTATTTAGACAAAACCGTTTCAAAACCGAAGTAAATTGGCCAAAAATGTTCTCTTTCGTCAGTTGAGATAAGCGTTTAATTAATTGTTTTTATCGCTAACCAGAGAACTAATAGGAAATAGAACTGTTTTCAAATGTTGGTCCAATTGTGTGATGACTTTAAGTTTAAATATTTTTAATATATATATTTGACATATTTTTGACTTATTATATTGATTAATGATGACTATGACATTTATTCCTTTGATATTTACATAATTCTAATTTTGCATTATGATAATTTTGTAATAACATTTTAATTTAGAATCTTTCAAATTAGTTTGTTTATTCTTCTTATTATATACTCTATCGTATTAATACATCCTGTAATGTAAGGCAATTTGCTTATTTAAAAAGAAAAAATAATAATAAATAAGCAAATTGAATGACTTCTACTTTTTATTTTTAAAAAAAGTAGCTAATTAGCATCCGTGCAGTCTTTTTGTTAGTAAGTAGTCAGTGCCGTCCATTGACATGTAAAACCGGCTTCATAAACGAGTTTTACCTCAAGTCAAACAGTAGCGGTTTTAAAAAAAAAATGGCAAAATCCTTGTGCTTCGTCTACAGAGACATCACTGCCACACCTATTTCTGGCTAAGTCCAGGGTTCCCAACCTAGGGGTTTTTCCCCCAAATTTAGGTGATAAATAAGTAGGATGGGGAACTTTTGAGACTTGGTAACCCTGCCTAAGTCAGCGCTAAGCACTGTAGTTGTAGAGTTTGGTAAGGTAAGCACATGAGAGATCTGTGCAGACTAGAAAGAACTTTAATCTATTTGGAATCTATTACCAATGTCCATGGACGACAACATCAAAAATATAGTTTTGATAAACGTATAACGGCGTTTCTATTTCACTCATTCTCTACATGTATGTAATTTCCCTTGATGCAAGTTATAAAAAAAATAGACTGGCGGATCTTAAAACTATCTGTCAACTTTAGTGTGGCGGTAAAAATCAAAACAGTGGTACCAAAGCCCCTCCTCTAATTTTTTTTTTAATTTTGGGTCAGAGATATGGTGAATGATCTTTTTTCTCGTCATCAAATTCGTTTAAAGGCTTACAAGTGATGTAATGACAACCCTGGATCCGCAATGTTCACAATGGAACACGAAACTAAAAAAATGTTTTTATTTTATCTTTATTGAATTAAGCTGGTTGTATCTTGTATTTTTTTTAACATTTTTCATGAAATAACTCCAAACAGTTATATATGACCACTAATTTATTATTTTAAGTTTCTTATGTTTTAAATTGAGAAATCCTAACATTTTGAAAAACTGCGGAAACATACGCAACACATCAATCATTTTTATTAGGCTTTTAACTTCGCATCTTTAAATTATATGCAGTGGCAATGGTAAAATTAAGGTACTTAAAAAGTCAATAAAATTATTTCGTCACACTGAGTGCACGGTCAATCGTGACGTACTTATGAATTATGGCTAACGCACGCTAGAAGTAATCTTCCATCATTATTTAAAATATTTCAATCAGGCATTACAAATTATTAATTCATTACGAACGTCTTATTACTCTGTGGGCAACCACTTTAAAAAGATCTATAGTGATATATTTTTAGTTTGTGCTCACAATAAAAATGGCCACGCGAAAGGTCTGTCGAAATTGGCGCCAAAAGCGCTTTATGATCTCTCGCCATACTTGGTAATGCGCTTGGAGTAACTAGATTATGTAGGATGTATTCACAATGTTGAAACATTAAGCTTTAGTATTTACCGAACCTAAATAAACTTTATTTCTAACTATTAGCGTACAAATGATATATTTTAGTGCATTTAAGATGGTATAAATTTTGTTATAATCATTTATGTTCTCAAAATAGGTGGGACAAAGATTTTATTAACCATAATCATATTATCTCATTGATGCAGCCAGTGTAACTTAACATCTATGTTTTTTTAATTACTTCGCAGATTTTTTTTTTAAATATCCATTTTAACACGCATTTTATTTTTTTTAAAGTATTAAATTTAATCGCTTTATATAAACGTCATAAACGAGCATCATTTTAAAAGATATTAATTACCATACAGATTATAACTTTGATTAGAAATCTGTACTCATTTTAAAAAAACGTAAGTGTGCATCTGCCCTAACTAGCCATCTTTCTCTCAAGGTCGAAAGCGCCACGAGTATCGAACAATGCGGGCGTTACGAAACTTGAGTAATGATCTTGTTTTATGCACCATAAATTGGTGGTCTATGGCCGCAATTAAAATTGCCAATCGTTTTATGGTCAGCGAGTTTACACTTTACACGTTCGTGGTAAAGGTTTTTTAATTCAATTAACGAAATTTTCTAGCACGACGTACTGTTTGTATTCTGGGGTGATCGGCGTACAGACAATCAAGTGAATTTGGATCATAATATTTAAATATAGAATACTTTATATGTATACACAGCATCCATTACATAAGGGTGCGTTTCAATCAGGGAGGTAGGTATGCAATCTGTAGTTCCGGGACCAGAATAGGACTACGGTACCCTCTGCCTGTCGTAAGAGGCGACTAAAAGAGGCTTCCGGGGTTGCGGGCGGGAAGAGTGGGAGCTGACGGCGGCATGTGTGGTTGCATGTTGCCGTAAAAACCAGAAGGTGCGATGAGCAGTTCACGCCCACCAGAGAAGAGCCCGATGGGGCACACGCTGAGGACACCGGCGGCGGTCAATTGGAGTTCCCGGAGTCCTCTTCGCAGCGTCGAGGTCGGCCACCGGGGGGGTTTTAGTGCGGTAAGAATCCCACATAACCCGCGTCGCTCCCACGACGTCGGGTACTTTTTGAAAGTTTCCCCCTCGAAAACAAAAAAAAAACAAAAAAAAAAGGTATGCAATCTATGAAGCTAAATTAAACTAAGCGAGTAAGATGTGTTACGCAAATAACTCTACTGGTCGCCATTCTTAGCTTGCATCCGAAATATTAGATCATATCATATCTGTTTATAGATATTTTGGATTAGCTCTTTCCATATTGGATTCCATACTGGAGCTTACTTTTATTACCATGTAAAAAAACATGATTGTAATTATGTTCAAAAAAAGATAGAAATAACAAAAAAGACAAACCCGCTGAGTTTCTTGCCGGATTTTCTCAGTTGAGGTCGTATTCCGATCCGGTGGTAGTGTAAGAAAAAAATGTAACTGTCAATTTGTCAGTGCCCCCGTAGGCCTAAATAAAATAAAGACATTTTATTTCTTTTAATTCCATATAAACAAATCTTTACTTAAAGCTCGGCTTAGCTATCAAAGCTGAGCTTTTTAGTGACATGTAAGGTAGCTAAACTAGGCGCGTCAAATCAAACAAAATCAAGCAATTCTATTTGACGCTCATCCATAATTTAGCTACCCACATGTCTCTGTTAAAAATTACTCTTCGGCACTAATATTCCATATTTGAACAAGGTCAGAATAGCAATAATTCTAGTGCTTTTTAAAAAACTTTTATCTTTTGAATTTTGGCCACGCATTCTACATATTTTTGAATTAAGTGGGTACTTAAGTATCTCAAAAAACGGTAACCGAATAAGCAGAAAGCAGATTCCTAAAAAGTGCATAAATGAACCAACTAGGCTATGGAATTCTACAATTGGCGTAAGAACAACGCATATATGACTTGTAATTCGTACAAGTTGCAATGCATAGAGTTTTGTTAGAGTCGCCATATTGACATTTTGGGTCGGATCTCTTGAATGAGCCTTTTTTTTGTTTTCGAGCGGGAAATCTTAAAAACCGTCCCGACCCCGGGAAAGAAAGCGGCTTGTCGCATACCGACATAAACGTCAGAATGTGCGGTGAGTGTATTACCTTACAGGTGAAGAGCCCGAAAGGGGCATCGCGCTTTTTTTTTATTTGACTGAAGTGGCAAACGAGCATGCAGTCCACCTGATGGTAAGTGGTCACTGCCGCCCATGAACATCTGTAATCAACTTCATACAGAACATGGGTTCCATCTGAAGTCAATCACAGATGCGTTGCCACTCCCGAGGACTATGATGGTCGCCTCATGTGAAAGTGTGCCGGCAACCACACCCTTCTATCGAAACGCAAGAAATGCTTCACGCTAGAAATAGGTGTGGCGGTGGTACTTCCCCGGTCGAACTACACTGGTTCAACCACCTTGGAGGACTTAGAGATCCCGGAGTCCTCCACACCGTTACAGAAGGCCACAGGGGAGCATTTCCCAACCACATAACCTGGCGTCGATAAAGCGCCGATAAGCGATAAGCGTGCGTCGCTCCCGAAGCCGCTCAGGTGCCTTCGACAAAAAAGCCATATACAGGTGTCTAAAGGCCAATCAATCGGCTATAATTTCCCTTAACAGATCTCTCGATAGATTGCTGTATATTGTTCTTAGCCTTGGCCAGCTCGTCCCTGTAGTTCCGGGATTAGAATAGGGCTACGGCATCTCCTGCCTGTCGTAAGAGGCGACTAACAGAGGCTTCCGGGGTTGCGGGTGGCTAGCGTGGAAACTCATACCGTTCGACGACTCCGGGAAGGACGGTGGTATGTGTGGCCGCATACCGTCGTAAAGACTAGACGGAGCGGTGAGTCCAGCCGCCTATCTGGGAGGAGCCCGATGGGGCAACGCACTCGGAGTATTTCAGTTGCGTTCCTTTGGAGATCCCGGAGTCCTCTGTGTGGCCCTGAGGACGGCCACCGGGGGGTTTTAGTCGCTCCCACGGCATCAGGTACCTTTTGAAGGTTTCCCCCTCGATAACAAAAAAAAAGGCTTGGCCAGATATTAGCCTTTTGAGGTCTACTAATAAAACATAATAATATATAGAAATGCCAATCCCCGTTGATGATGTTACATAGTTTTAGGGTTCCGTACTAAAAGGATAAAAACGGGGCCAGGATCTGTTTTGCCGTTGTGTAAAGATGGATTGTTAAGATAGTGGTTCGGAACCTTCGTGCGCGATCCGACTCGCACGTGGCCGGGGTTTTTAATCTCCCAAACATATAAATTTCCTCATCCTCGAAATTAGCCGAGTTTGTCTAGGTTTAAACCCTAGAACCGCACATCAGAGGCGTAGTTCATTTTACTAAACTACTCAATTACAGTCAAACGAACCACCCACTGTAGAGTGGAGATGGTAAGTATCTTTTACATTTGTACATAATATTACTATATTTTTTTTTAACATTGTATTATTATGTATAAATGTTAAGGATCCGGGAGGTATTCCACCTCCTTGAGAATTGACCGGGTAAAGAGGGTACCCCTCGAGACCCGAAATTCTCTGCCCACCGCCCTTCTGTTTTTTTATTTATTTTATCACAAAACACATCACACTGTCGTGTGCGGTGGTGACAACGTTGGCAATTAAAGAAATCTTACAATTACGCTTAATATATATATAGGACCTGTCGGCGACTCATCTAATTAGTTAGATTAAGTTCCCTTATGTACGATAAGAACAAGATTGTATTACGGATAACCTTTACGAATTATGTTAAGAATTTAAGTGTTCATTACGATAGAATCACAACAGACTCAAGCTATGATTATAACACGATATGAAAGAGATGCAAGATGTAAATACGAGATAGCGAATAGGTTTAAGATAATTGTATGGAAGTATTATGTAAATTATATGTTTATTGTGATTTTTGATAGATTTAGTTAAGATATATTGTTATAATTAGTGTAGATCGATAGGTTAAGCATTTCTCTACATTTTTATGTACAATAGATAAGGATAAGGTTTAGAGCTTAGGAGTTATTAAGGAAAATAAGTGTAGGATAAGACAAAATTGCTATGTTTTTACGATGTTTTTTATGAATAACTTTTTTGTCCTTCTAGATATAAGAATAAGAATTGTATGGCTTTATAGATCTTTTTAAGACGAATGTAACGATGTATGACACATGTATGTAAGATTTTGGGAAGAAATAAAGAATTAGCCGGACATGGGTCAGCCAAAGTGAAAATTAGATCGAAATGTTAGGCAATATGGGCTTAGAGCCATGCGGCTCTCTTTAAGGTAAAGCCGAAGGGCAGCGGACTCAACGGGGTTTTAGCGGCGAGCATGGGGAAGCTGCCTCTCGCCGTGGCTCTACGCGCTCTACACTAACGACATTCCCACCCTTCACGGTCACCTGGAGGACTGGGAACGTGACGTTACGCTCGCGTTGTTCGCAGACGACAGTGCGTACTTCGCGTCAGCCCGTCGAGCTGACATTGCTGCCAGGAGGATGCAGCGGTTACTCGACCTGTTACCTGTGTGGCTGGATAAGTGGCGCATGGCTGTCAATGTCGGTAAGACAGTCGCAATACTTTTCAGCCGCAAGCGTATCATGCCCGCGCCGCTACGGATCCGTGACACGGATGTAGCTTGGCAGACAACAGTTAAGTACCTAGGATGTAGTATCGATCGCTCGCTGCACATGATCCCGCAGGTGGAGGAATCCCTCCGCCAGGCCAGAACGGCCCGAGCGATGCTCCGACCGGTACTACATTCTAGGCTACCATTAAGAACGAAGCTGATGGTCTACAAGACCTACATTCGTTCACGACTTACCTACGCGGCGCCGGCATGGTACGCGTTGGTATCAAGGTCGAACCGCCAGCGTCTCCAGGTGCAGCAGAACCTAGCCTTGCGAGTAATCGTAGGGGCTGGTCGCTACGTCAGGAACGACGTGTTGCGGCGCGACCTCAAGATCGAGACGGTCGAGGAGTTTGTGGTCCGCCTAGCTCGTTCAATGTATGAGCGGGCGGAGGCTGGACCACATATACACCTAAAGGGGTTCGCGCCTCTTCACGATCGACCACCTGGGGGGCGGCCGCTCCCGCGGGAGCTCCCTGGCTTGGCGACCTCCGACCATCAGGAGGACGACCGTCGGCTCGTAAGCGACGCCCAAGTACACCGCACCACCCACTAAACAGTGGGGATGGTAAATATCCTTTACACTTGTATATAAAATTATAATGTTTTTATTAACATTTTAATATTATATATAAATGTTAAAGATCCGGGAGGTATTCGACTTCCTTGAGAATTGCCCGGGTAAAGAGGGTACCCCTCGAGGCCCGAAATTCCCTACCCACCGCCCTTATGTTGACATTGCCTTAGCATATGAGAGACCCGGAGGGTATGACGTCCCACGTAACGTAACGGCGAGCATGGCTCCGCGTTTGCGTTCGGTGCTGATTGCCCCCCGGGCCAGTGCCTCCGACTGCGACCACCGCGACGTAACGTCCCGCGCCCAACACCGCCCCTTTCATTGGAAAGGGCCCCGGTGTTGGGCCAGTGCTGCGCAAAAATTCGTCTTGGGCAAAGGAGGTGCACACATGAAGAGGTCTACCCTCGAAAAGCTGCAGAACAAGGAGGAAAAGAGAGGCTTGGTGCGAGCGAGACGGAAGATTCACATCTACCCACATGAATCGTAATATCGTCCCTACCCTCACCGAACCTTCAGAAGAGAGGGACGGAAGATCGGTGAGGGAAAGGGACGGCGGCGCTCTACCCTCAACAAGTCGACAACCACCCACCGGACGCCAAGTCGTCCGAAGAAACTTGTATACGGGCGAGATCGAAGCGGTGGCCGGCCCCGCCGCTGCACAACTCGCCGAAGTTGCGGAAAGACGCGGGCAACGAGGCAACCCGCTGATATACTTTGGCGGTCGCAAGGAAGGACCGACAAAAGGTACTGCGCGGCCACCAAAGACCCAGCGCCAGCCATCATCTTCGCCGGAGAGTG
This sequence comes from Spicauda simplicius, assembly GCA_949699795.1. NCBI lineage: Eukaryota > Metazoa > Arthropoda > Insecta > Lepidoptera > Hesperiidae > Spicauda > Spicauda simplicius. The sequence continues at coordinate 11,919,694 of OX453082.1, read as the reverse complement.
CACAGCTGCCGGCGAAGGTGGTGCGCATAGAGGCCGAAATAGAAGGAGGATCGCCTGAAGACGGAGGTCCACTGTCTCCCGAAGACTCAGAAAATTCGGATGCCGAATATGTCGACAGTTGCGAAGGTGCCGGAGCTTCCGCTGTTGCTGAGGAGTCTGAAGCCGAACCCGACGGGCTAAGGGCGAAATACCCAATAATGGTAAGTCGCACAAGATCATTTAGGTCCCCCCCGCGCTCACCGTCGTCGTCATCAAGGGCCGCGGCGACGGACGCCGAGCTGGACTCGACATCGTACGCCGGTATAGCGTCGGCGTCGACGCCGGCGCCCGCCGCCGCGTCCACTTCAGTCCGGCCATCGACACCGATGGCCGAATCATCTCGCCTGGGGTCGTATCCAGAACCCCAGACCCAGTCGTCCTATGCGTCGCGCCAAGTAAGTCCGTTACCATCTACTTCTGCAGGCAACACCACCCGCCAGCCCTCGAGTGCTGCAGCGGCCGGCAAGGCGTACCCACCCATCGTGGTCGAGCGGATGCCGAGTTGGCCCACTCACTTCGCGGCGCTGCGGGAGAAACTGGGCCACGCACCCCATGCGAGGCCCTTCGGGCAGGGCATCAGGTTTATGCCGCCGACGGCCGATGAGTACCGGGTAATCCAACGGTACTTGACGGACTTGTCCGCCATAGAACCAGGACTCTCATGGTTCTGTTATACCCCGCAGGACGATCGCCCCACCAAGGTGGCGGTTAAGGGCCTGCCGGGTATGACGGACCCGGACGGAGTCACCGAAGCCTTAAAACGGCTTGGATTCCCGGCACGATTCGCCCGTCATATTCCATCCAGGCGAGGTAAGCCCGGCTGCGTGTTCTACGTGCAGCTGGACCGGATGGCCGAACCGGAGTTGCGCCGCCTCTATGGGGTGACGGAACTCCTGTTTATGCCGGGGGTCGTTGTGGAGGCGTGGAGGGGTCGTTTCGGCCCCCCCCAGTGTCATCGCTGCCAAGCAGTGGGGCACTCCTCCACCAACTGCCACCGGCCGGCCAGATGCGTCCGGTGCGCGGGGGGCCACGTAGTTCGGGATTGCCCTGAACCTAGGAACGCCACCCCCAGATGCGCCAACTGCCGGGGTGCGCACACGGCCAATACCAGGTCGTGCGTGTACCTCCGGAGGATGGCCCGCGTCAGGGGGATGGTGGTACCTCCGCCCCGCCCATCGACCACAGCGCCCGCGCAGCAACCGCAGACGACACGTAGGGAGCCGGTACCCGTGCGAGTCGTGGAGGAGTTTGCGCCGACCGAGGGCGCATCGCTGATGGCACCGGCCAACCCTCCTGCAGCGCGCGCAGACGTGCGCAAAAGCAGGAGGAAGGCCAAGAGGCTTAAGGCGAGGCGCAACGAGCAGCAGGTGGTAACGCCGGCTGCTCAAGTTCCTCAGCCGCAGCCGAAGCCGAAGCCGGACAACCAGCCGCGCCCCTCGGGAAGCGGCGCGAGAACAGCCACCACCAGCAAGGCTGCTCAGGCAGTCCATCAGCCGCCTCCTCCAGCACCGACTCCAGCTCCGGAAGCTGCACAGGCGGCCCCTTCTCACAAAGGGAAGGGGAAAGGTAAGCGGTCGCAGAGGGAGGTAGAGGTCCAGGTAGCCCCAGCCCCCCAGCCTCCATCACCCCGCCCCCGCTCCGTCTTCATCCCCACTCCCACACCTCGCCCCCTGCAGGCCCTGGGGATCAATACGCCGGCCGATGATCTGGTGGCGGCAATAGCAACCATCAGTGAGGCTATTGCGCGGTACCCAGCGCTTGTAGGCACCATAAAGTCCATCCTGGCTGACACTCTCGGGTTCCACTATGGCTGTTCAACTTAGACTTCTATACTGGAATCCGGGAGGAGTCCGCCAACATATCCCGGCGCTGCGGCGGCTCGTCCGGGAGCAGGACATACAGGTCGTGCTGCTGGGCGAGACGAAGCTGCGACCGGGACTGGCCTTTACGCTCCCGAACTACGCCGTGTACCGGCGCGACGAAATATCGCAGGCAGGGCTCCCTTACAGGGGCACAGCCATAGCGATTCGCCGCGATCTGGTACACGACGTGCTTCCACTGCCCCCGTACGTGAGCACGCGCTCCATCGGGGCGTTTGTGAGCGCCGGGGGACGGGAACTGCGACTGTTTGCCGCATACCGACCGCCTGGTCCCCAACTTATCCCGCAGGACATCCACACCATCTTGGACGAGAGCGCTGCGACCTTACTGGCTGGTGATCTCAATGCCAAACATCCGGCTTGGGGTTCCAAAATCACCAATACAGCGGGACGCATGCTGTACTTTGACGCTGAGGAGATGGGCTACGAGGTGATTGGGCCAGAATCGCCTACGCACATCCCCACGGCTGAGTCCTCTCGCCCCGATGTCCTGGATATAGTGCTCCACAGGAATCTCCGATGCCCAGTTCATGTGGAGGTGCTGTATGATCTGGACACGCAGCACCTCCCAATCCTGGTCACGCTTGGTCTGGGGGCCGACGCGGTGGCCTTTAAGCCGGTAACTCGAAGGGTGGACTGGGAGTCTTTTCAGTTAACCATGGGTGGGGTCAAGCTCACCCAGGCGCTCAATACACCGGGGGGAGTGGAAGCTGCGGCCGGCGCGTTCACGGCTTCAGTCCGGGAGGCGTTGGACGCGGCGACCACTCTCATACCGCAGTCATCGAGACGCGCCAGACTCCCGGCCCACCTGGAGAGAAAATTAAGTAAAAAACGGTTACTTCGCCGATTATGGGCGCGCACCCGCTGCCCCCGGGTGAAGCGTGACCTCAACAACCTGGCGGAGGAGTTGTCTGCTGAGATGGCGGAGTACCGTGGCGCCTCCTGGGAGGCGAGAGTCGACCAGGCAGGTGAGCACGAGACTTCACTCTTCCATCTCACCAGGCAGCTCACCCGAACGAAGGAGACCGTCTGCCCACTCCTTAATGGTGAGGGCAGGCGATGTTATTCACCAAAAGAAAGGGCGGAGATTCATGCGGGGCACTTAGAAGAGCAATTCTCTCCACACCCCGCAGCCGCTGCCGTCGCCGAACACCACGAGATCGTAGAGGCGTGGGTAGAGGACTTCCTTGGACGCCCGACACCGCCACCCCAGGGATTGGAGTTCATCTCGCCCTCGGAGACGCGGAAGGCCGCCTTACGTTTACCGAAGCGTAAGGCGCCAGGCCCCGATGGAGTCCCTAACATGGCGTTGGCGATGCTCCCGAGGAGGGCCTTAGTCGTAATGACAAGGCTCTTCAATGGTATACTACGCACCGGCCACTTCCCGACCACCTGGAAGATGGGTAAGGTGATAGTTCTCCCGAAGCCGGGGAAAGACAGACGTCTCCCGGCCAGCTACCGTCCCATCACGTTGCTGCCCACCATAGCAAAGCTCTTCGAGAGGCTGGCGTTGAAGCGACTGCGGCCGTCACTTGTTTTAAGGGACGAGCAGTTCGGCTTCCGCGCCGGTCACTCGACTACGCTGCAGCTGACACGAGTGCTCCACCATCTTGCAAGCGAGACCAACTACGGTAGACACACGGTCGGCGTCTTCCTCGATATCGAGAAGGCGTTCGACCGCGTATGGCACCCTGGGCTCGTTTTCAAGCTGTTGGAGTCACCCCTGTCGGCGCTATTGGTGAGGTTAGTGGCGTCATTTCTAGATGGGCGGCAGTTCTATGTGTCGGTCGAGAACGTCACCTCAGACCCCCGCCCAATACGTGCTGGTGTACCACAGGGTAGCTGCCTCTCGCCACTACTCTACGCCTTCTACACGAACGACATTCCCACCCTCGAAGGTCACCTCGAGGAATGGGAAAGGGACGTGGAGCTCGCGCTGTTCGCGGACGACAGCGCATACTTCGCGTCTTCTCGTGATCCCGCAATAGCTACACGCAGGATGCAACGACTGTTGGATCTCTTACCGGAGTGGCTGGATAAGTGGCGTATGGCTGTCAATGTCGGTAAGACGGTCGCGACACTTTTCAGCCGCAAACGCAGCATGCCGCCGCCGCTACGTCTTCGTGATCGGGAGGTAGCTTGGCAGCCCACAGTTAGGTACTTGGGATGTAACATCGATCGCACGTTGCACATGGTGCCCCAGGTGGACCACGTGATCCGACAGGCCCGTGTTGCACGTGCGATGCTCCGACCGGTGCTTGCATCTCATCTGCCGCTCCGAACAAAACTAAAGGTGTACAAGCTGTACGTCCGATCCCGATTGACCTACGCGGCGCCGGCGTGGTACGCGTTGGTGTCGGAGTCCAACAGAAAACGCCTCCGCGCGCAGCAGAGCCAGTCCCTCCGGGCGATCGTCGGGGCGGGTCGCTTCGTTCGGAACGACGTGTTGGAGCGCGACTTTAAGGTGCAAACCTTGGACAGGTTTGTGGCCCAGTTGGCGCGTCGTATGTACGAACGCGCTGACAGTGGGCCACATGCCCATCTACGAGGTTTCGCGCCCCTTCACGCTCGACCCCCCGAGGGGCGTCCGCTCCCTCGTGAACTCGAGGGCCAGGTATCCTCCGACCATCTGGAGGATTAAATCTGCGTAGCAGCATAGCGCGGCCACAGAAGGCCGAAGGCTGCAACACTGCCTGACGGCAGCTCACATCACCGGTGGACAGTGCTTCCACTGAGGGAATTGCCCGGGTAAGGAGGGGATCCTCGAGGCCCGCAGACCTTACGCCAAGCGGCGACCCCACGCCGCGGCATAGGACGACTTTCAAAGTCAAAGTCAAGCGAGCATGGCCTCCAGAGAGAAGCACTCCCAAGAAGAAAAGAAGAAAAAGAAGAAAGAAGACTCTGAAGAAGAAAGAAGACTCAAGACACCGAAGACTGGAAACTCTGCAGGACGGAAGGACCTTCTGCAGCAGGAAGGAAGAAGATTCTCCGCGAAAGAAGAGCGAAGAATATTAGGGCTAGGCAAGGGGGATTAGGGCTAGGCTTTGGCTGGTCCACTACGGCTTAAACAGATAACGTCATTCTTGTTTCTTTTGAAAACGTCTCCTCCCCCCGCACCTACCCCCCGCACCCTCTACATCGACGCGGCAAGAGAACGGCGCAACTCCCCGACGCGAAGTACACACACGAGCGGGCTTCCGGCGCCGGACGAGCGAAAGTCCGTCCGTAACAACATCACGCCCGCCCCCCTCCGTCGCGGTAAGAGCCGTCGGTGAGGACTCGCTTTAGCCGACGGACGCGCCTGCGCACTCACGACAACGCACGTGGGGCGCACGGCACGCACGCCCCGCGACAGGACCATTTATTTATCCTTTTTATTTTTTTATATATCCATTTATCCTTTTTAAACCGCCCTTCTGTTGACATTGCCTTAGCATATAAGAGTCCCAGAGGGTATGCATATACAGCCAAACATTATGGTCACCGTATAAAACCACGAAAGGCGAACCCATTACATTAGGAGCAGATGCCGACTACAGATAATTATTACCAAAAAGAGATGTTCTTGCAACACAACATTACAATACAAATAAGCTGGCAACACACCAAACATAATAATAACAATGAAACAATGATTCATTGGAATATGGTGATACGATCAATTGTTATTAATCAAAGGTGTTAATATTTTTAACATGTGAGTAGATACTCCATCTGTGTATTTGTTTCTTGAAGTCGACTGGTGGATATAGGCATTCATTGAAGAGGGTTTTAGGCAATTAGCTAATATTTTAGACCAAGGGGGCTGTAATAAAGATAGGATGTACCTTTTTTTTTTGTTTTCGAGGGGGAAACTTTCAAAAAGTAGCCGACGTCGTGGGAGCGACGCGGGTTATGTGGGATTCTTACCGCACTAAAACCCCCCCGGTGGCCGACCTCGACGCTGCGAAGAAGACTCCGGGAACTCCAGTTGACCGCCGCCGGTGTCCTCAGCGTGTGCCCCATCGGGCTCTTCTCTGGTGGGCGTGAACTGCTCACCGCACCTGGTTTTTACGGCAACATGCAACCACACATGCTGCCGTCCTTCCCGGGGTCACTTGACCGGACGGTTCGAGCTCCATGTTTTTTTTTTTTTCATTCCACTCTTCCCGCCCGCAACCCCGGAAGCCTCTTTTAGTCGCCTCTTACGACAGGCAGAGGGTACCGTAGTCCTATTCTGGTCCCGGAACTACAGGGACAAGATACTTTATCACAGCCAAAAGAGAAGGTATTACTTTTTAGACCTTTTATATACGATTAAAGCAGCAAACTAGGATGGAGTGACCATTATGCAGTTACCATTTACTAACGGTAAATGGTCACTGCCTATCAATGACAACTGTAAGCACATTCATATAGAACATGGGTTCTATGGGGTGGGTGAGCTTTTCCGCCGAGCAAACGATAAGGACGACTTTAACAAGCTGATTGCCAACCTTCACTAGTTGGAGAGACAACCTTTTTTTTTTGTTCTCGAGGGAGAAAACCTTCAAAAGGTACCCGACGCCGTGGGAGCGACGCAGGGTTATGTGGGATTTTTACCGCACTAAAACCCCCCGGTGGCCGTCCTCGGCGCTATAAAGAGGGCTCCGGGTACTCGGTCCGACCGCAACCGGAATCCTCTGAGCGCGTTGCCCCATCTGGGAGCCACTCCCTCTAGCCTTTACGACGGTATGCGACCACATATACCGCCGTCCTTCCCGGGATCGCCTGACCGAATGGTTCGAGCTCCCACTCTAGCCGCCTGCAACCCCGGAAGCCCCTTTTAGTCGCCTCTTACGACAGGCAGGGGATGCCGTAGCCCTACTCTGATCCCGGAACTACAGGGACTGGAGAGGCCCTAGGAAGAAGAATGGGTTTTATCTGAATTCAATCACAGTTGCGTTGCTGCTCCCGAGGACTACGATGGTATCTTCATATGAAAGTGAACCGGTAACAACGTCTTTCGACTGAAATGCAAAAATTACTTTTCGCTACTTAGGTTTAAACCCAGGCACGCACCAATGATTTATGTGCGTATTAGAAATTAATTATCACTGCTTTTCGGTGAAGGAAAACATCGTGAGGAAACCTACACACCCGAGAGTTCTTAAAAAAAAAAAAGTTCTCGGAGGTGTGTGAAGTCCACCAATTCGCACTTGGCCAACGCGGTGGACTATGGCCTAAACTCTCTCATTCTGGGAGAAGACCCGTGCCCAGCAGTGGGCCAATAATGGGTTGATGCACACTTTTCGCTACAAAGAGGTGTGACGGCGGTACTTCCCCAGTGTGCTTAAACTTTTCCTGGCTAAATTGCCAGTATTTTAAGAACACAAAAGTACCACAGAATATCGCGAGTGCCTTGCCCCAACCTTGCCCAAACAATTGTATAACGTAAAACATTCTATCGAATGTGTATCGACGAAGGTGTCCTTGCTTTCCTACGTCTTGTCAAGGAACACAAAAACAATAAACAAAACCTTTATTGCATACTGTATTTAGGGTCTAGTTCATAAGAAACCGCGAGTTGTCTAAATAAGATATCCTAAGCGAAACATAAAAAAGTATATCTATGTTTTTCTTTACTTTTTCTTACAAACTTGTTTTTTTGGTGATTTATATAGTAAACGACTTTATTTGACGAATTTATATAGCTGACTCTTGTAATGCATTCAAAATAAAGTTAAAGGAATTTATTACTAATAATTGCTAAGCATAACAAGTGATAAAATGCATTAAATGAGGGTAGCTGTTGCCTAGGCATTATACGAACGACGAATAGAATTAGCTATTAAGTAAATATTGTTCTCATGCAAGTGACTGTAAGTCTTTATGAGAAATAAATTCTTTAAACCTAAACCTAAACGAGCAAGCAGACCGTCTGATGATAAATAATCAATGCCACCCATGGACATCTGTAAAAAAATTCATACAGAATAGAGGTTATATCTCAAGTCAATCACGGATGTGTTGCTACTCCCGAGGACTAAGATGCCTCATATAAAAGTGACCCGGCATATTAACACCTTTTCAGCGAAGTGCAAAAGCTGCTTCAAGCTATATAAGTTTGGCGGTGCTACCTCTCCGGCCAAATTTCTTCCACTATAATCTTTTTAACTTTAAACTTAAAAATCAGTTTTGGCTTTATCCTTTATTTAGCGATACTAAAATATTTTAAATACATCTGTGGTCGATAAAAGTTGGCATAAAAGAGAGATTACGCAATACAGGAAAATTTAATTAGTAAATTTTCATGTACTGCATACTAATAAATGTCCAAGGAAAAAAGACAATTTTCAACTTAACTCTAAAGAGTTGCAGTGCTCATGTTTATAAAATCTATTCAAATTTGAAACAAAAATTTCCCATGGCGTTTTTATAGAACAGTCATTTCATTCAGTAGGTAATTATTCTTATCCAGCAATGAAATTCCCAGCTGAGAAGGTAATAGACAATAAAAATAATTCGGTATATCGGTATTATCGCATTTTCCTATAGATTGTACCATTTCTAAAGATGGCCGGACAATCGGCTAATAATTATGGCGGCCTTGCTCCACATCCCATCTCAATCAGACAGACAAGTATACCGTTTTATATAGATTATGTGATATAGCTTCAGCACCATCCATGACGACGACCCCGTGGCAGAGTCACCACTGTCTGACAAGCAGTGGGTTCCCGGTTCGATCTCCGGCCGAAGATTTCTGGATGATGAATTTAGATGTATCTACTGGATGTGTGTATGCGTGTGTACTGGCCACCTCAATACAAGAGTATTTTACCAACCAAAATAAAAATTATTAACACTGGACGTGTTTATGCACAATTAAAGCAATCAAAAACAGCCTAATATAGTCACGTCGCCCGCTCGCCACTACGGCACATTCGCTAGCTGTTGGGTATCGAGTGCATACCGAAATCGTGGCGCGTAGGTACAACTTGTGTTTCGTGTGTTTGTAAGAAGTTAGAATACTGTAGATACTATTACCGTGGTAGAGCCGAGGACGGTCACAGCGGGGAGGGGGTTTAGTGCGGTAAAAATCCCACATAACCCTGCGTCGCTCCCACGACGTCGGGTACCTTTTGAAGGTTTCCCCCTCAAGAGCACAAAAAGGCTTGGTTTAGGGAGGAGGGGTCCAAGAGTGACTTTCAGTGAAACCAAGTTTTTCTGAACCAATACTATAGTCCGATCCAGTACGATACGGTCCGGAATAAGCCTTATCTACGCTAATGTTAAAAACGTGAGGTCACGCAAGTCTCCTATAAGCTCGTTTGCTACTAGAATAAGTAAAAATGATGCGATGGTGAACCGCAAACAGGCCTTGAAGATCTCTAATTATGCTGTAATTTCATATCGGAACAATCATTTTAGCCATTAGCAATTATTATTTTTATGTTTTATGTGTGTTGCGTTTGGAAATAAAGTTATCTTTCTTTCGCTATTTCTTTCTTTCTTTCTAGAATGGTTAGACTGGACAAGTGCACACACCACACCTATTTCTAGAGTAAGGTTTTCCTTGCTTTTGCCGGCTCAGTGTCATTAAAGGCAACCTTAATAGTCAGGACTATCAGGAGTAGCAACGCATCTGTGATTGATTTCCGGTATAACCCTTGTTCTGTTAAAAATTACTTACAGGTGTCCATGGACGACAGTGACCAGTTACCAGGTGGAATGTATGCTCGTATTATATTGCGTACATAAAACGGAGCTTTCATTTTTTATTATTTTGGATTAATTATTGAACCACTATTGAGTTTTTAGGTCATAGTCCACAACGCTGGCCAAGTGCGAAGTGGTGGACTTCACACACCTCCGAAATCTCTTTTTAAAGAACTCTTGGATGTGTAGGTACCATGTTTTCCTTCACCGAAAAGCAGTGATAATTAATTTTTAATAGGGACATAAATCAGTGATGTAAAACCCAGGCAGGTTTTATTATATACATATAAGAATATCATTTTATCACACTTTTACACCAAAGCTTTTAGCTTATATCCGCGGCTTTGTTTAGCGGGTACCACACCGGTCTGACAGGTATCTGAATGATGAATTTAGATTTATGTTCTGGGTCTGGGTGTTTATGTATTCGTCTTGTGTGTCCATGGTACTCACGACACAGTAGCATTCATAATATAAATATATATTCATTCATAATATAATGGAGGAACACTGATAATTTTAGAGTTTTGTCTTTTTAGAGTTGTGTCCACCAATTCGCACTTGGCCAGCGCGGTGGACTATGGCCTAAACTCTCTCATTCTGGGAGAAGACCCTTGCCCAGCAATGGGCCAATAATGGGTTGATGTGGTCTTTTAGGCGAAACAAAGTTCACCGGGTCAACTAGTTTATAATATTAATAAGATAATCAGACAATAATATCAATTTACGACACCTATTTGCCAAATAGGCTGTTAAGAGTCTATATTTCATGTCTACGGATGCTAAAACGGTTTCTCTTACACCTTTGCTAAACAATGCAAAGTAACATTACATGTAAATTAGTTTATGTAACGCTAAGCACCTATTTTGTTACAAATTGTAACCAGCGAAGCGTGGAAGTGACATTTAAATAATAATTAACTGCCTAGTGTTGATTGCATCTTTAATAATGACAGTGTTAAGTGTTACTGTGTTCTGGTTTGAAAGGCAAGGAAGAGCAGCTCTTGCGATACCTCTAAAGGCATTACATTTAGGGATTGCAATCCGGAAAACCGGATCCGGACCTCCACCGGATTCGGTGATTGTATATTTTGACAAAGATTTCACATCACAAAAATAATTACCGTTAGAAATCGATCCTTTATTTACACTGTTTTAACCGTTCGATTAATCCCGTGGGATCCGATCGGATCCGGCCGGATTGAGAAAAAAAAGGCCGGGTCCGGCCGGATTGAAAATGAGGCCGGATTGCAATGCCTAATTACATTAGTGTCTCATCCCCGTTGTTCCTTGATTAGAATGGAGCTACGGTGTCCCCCGCCTCGTCCCTGTAGTTCCGGGATCAGAATAGGGCTACGGTATCCCCTGCCTGTCGTAAGAGGCGACTTAAAGGAGCTTCCGGAATTGCGGGCGGCAAGAGTGTGAGCTTAAACCGCCCAGCTAGGCGATCCCGGGAAGGACGGCAGCATGTGTCGTATACCTTCGTAGGTAAAGAGCAAATGTCGCGGTGAGTTCAGTCGCTCAGCTGGGTAGAGCGAGATGGGCAACGCGCAAAGGGGGTTGGAAAACCACCAGAGGGCTTTTAGTGCGGTATAAATCCCTACATAAGCTCGGCGTCGCTCCCACAGGGTCGGGCAATAAAACAGAATAACATCGTCTCAACTCTATCATAAGGTGTATCACGGCGATATAGTTCTCATTTTTGTAGAGTATGGGATAGGGGACCTTAACTCCCTTTTTTAACCGACTTCCAAAAAGGAGGAGGTTATCAATTCGTCTGTATTTTTATTATTATTTTTTTTTTTATATTTGTTACCTCATTTCTCCGGACTGGGTGAACCGATTTAGATGATTTTTTTTTTATTTGAAAGGTAGTGCGTGTCATAGGGTCCCATTTTTTTTTAGTATTTTTTTGACTAGGGCATCCATAAGAAAAACGCATAAGTCTTAAATTTGCATTTTCAATGTACGCGATAAATGTATGAATAACTCAATATCCCGCCAACCGATTTTGATGATTCTTTTTTTATTAGAAAGGATGTACTCCAGGGGTAGTCTGATAAGAGTTTGATAAGGTTCTAATCATAGGATCTTCAACTTTTTGGAGCAAAATAATAAAATTAGTGATATTCGGCCGAACCTTAGCTGGAGAAGTCCAATTGAGTAAAATATAGAATAAAATTACTATGTAGGTATTTACTATGAAAAATTTGACCTTCAACTCTTCAATCCTGATGATGCAGGGGTACTGCTAGCCTGAACTATAAAAGTTGGTCGTTTGATGTTTGCGAATATATAATGAAATTGTTAAGCAAATTCATGGGACAAAAATTTGACCTTCAACTCCTCAACCCTGATGATGCAGGGGTACTTAAAGCCAAAACCATAGGAATAAGCCATTTGGTGCTTACGTATATGTTATAAGATTACTGAGCAAAAACATAAGATGAAAAATTTGACCTTCAACTCCTCAACCCTGATGATGGAGGGGTACTTCAATCCTAAACCATAGAAGTTGGCAATTTGGTGCTTACGGTTATGTAAAGAAAATACTAAGCAAAAATATAAAATCAAAAATTTGACCTTCAACTCCTCAACCCTGATGATGAAGGGGTACTTCAATCCTAAACCATAGGAGTTGGCAATTTGGTGCTTACGGTTATGTAAAAATAATACTAAGCAGAGGCACAAAATTAAAATTTTGACCTTCAACTCCTCGACCCTGATGATGAAGGGGTACTTCAATTCTAAACCATAGGAGTTGGCAATTTGGTGCTTACGGGTATGTAAAAATAATACCAAACAGAGGCACAAAATTAAAATTTTGACCTTCAACTGGTACTGCAAGCCTGAGCCATAGAAGTTAGCCACCTGGTACTAACGTATATGTTATAAGATTACTAAGCAACAATATAAGATGAAAAATTTGACCTTCAACTCCTCAACCCTGATGATGGAGGGGTACTTCCAGAGGGGGCGCCCTGTTTGTATGAATTGTAAAAGTGTTTTATGTTTAATTTTTGTGAATATGTAGATGCACAAAGCAAACTTAGAGGCTTTATTTAAATACAAACATAAAAATATAGTCACTAAAAAGTGTAAAATAAAAACTTTTTAACAAAAAATATCTACCGACTTCCATGTCACAAAAAAGTAAAAAATAATTTAAATATATTTTGGTCTAGAACATACTCAGTACTTAGTACATAGTTCTGAAGTCGGTGCTCATATAGGACGTAGTTACCGTCGTCCAGCGAAATATGTCGAGCACCGACTTCAGGACTATGTACTAAGTACTGAGTATGTTCTAGACCAAAATATATTTAAATTATTTTTTACTTTTTTGTGACATGGAAGTCGGTAGATATTTTTTGTTAAAAAGTTTTTATTTAAATATTTAGATGCACTACAAAAACAAAACAGATATAATAAAAAATAACAAAATTTCAACGTCATTACATTTGGGCAGTTTCCGAAGAGTATTATTAGTATTAACTTCTCCCTTCTAACCAACATTCCCCCCCCTCTCTAGGCATAGGCAAGAAAAAATCAATAAGGTCAATTTTTTATCTGACTCTAGTAGCAAACGAGCAGTCCACTTGATGGTAAGTGACCACTGCCGCACATGGACATCTGTAATCAACTACACACAGAACATGGGTTCTATCTGAAGTCAATCACAGATGCGTTGCTACTCCCGAGGACTATGATGGTCGCCTCATGTAAAAGTGTGCCGGCAATCACACCCTTCTATCGCAACGCAAGAAATGCTTCACGCTAGAAATAGGTGTGGCGGTGGTACTTCCCCGGTCGAACTACACTGATTCTACCACCTTGTCTGTTTTTGTCGACCAATTTCGGATCTTTTATTCTGAATACGTTGGTGTAAGAAAAAAAGTCACTTGGTGACCTACGCCCATGTATTTGACCTTTTTATTGGACATATTTCAATTTAATATATTTTAAAAATAGAAACACTGCAACCGACTACCATTTTGTGTTAACACCGTTTGTTATCAATTAGAGCACGCCATTTAAAAGTTAAACTAATTACTGCATGCAAATCTTAATTGCATTGGTATTAATTGCTATGTAACGCGGAAGACTAAGATCTGATGTTCCCATGGTGATGGCAATCGGTGGATTTGTATGCGAAATACTTGGCATATGTAATTAGGTTATACCTCCTTTCCCATATTTGTGATGGATACTCCGAATACGTAATTAGGTACTAATGAACGTACCTTATTAACTTCATAAGAAACTACTTTTTAATGTATATCATAGTTTTATTGCGGGCTTTGAGGGCGGCGACTGAATCAAGAAATTCCGTAACGAAAAAAACCTAACATCCCCCACTCCGCCTATCATGTAGCGCAGCCGAGCGTTCGCTAAACTTGTATGTATATGGTACGACAGTACGAAGCTCGCACGGATCGAGACCAGTTGCTCGGAAATCTGTCGAATATGTAAGCAGCTGTATGTGAGAAAGTAAATAGTATCAAAGAAAAAAACTTGAATTAATATCAAAGAAAAAAATACTGCATAAATAAATATAATTTCGTAAGTTGATGAAAAATGCTAGGCAATAGCTTTACCGCGGCCGCACGTTTATTTTTATAAGATTGAAGTAGCAAACGAGCATGCAGTCCACCTGATGGTAAGTCACTGCCGCCCTGCGACATCTGTAAGGAACTTCATATAGAACACGGGTTCTACCTGAAACTTAGCGCTACCTACTCCTCCGCCATAATAGTACAATAAGCCTACATTAACTTAAGAAATACCTATATTTACAAATCATACCAAATTAAACTTGTAAGTCAGAACTTTGGTACTTTACTACGACATTTATTAAAAAAGAGGTTAAATCATACATATTTTAGAATTCTAAAGGCGACAATGATTAAAGCAAATTATTGAAAAATTTTATGGAAGATACGATGTTATTAGGGTTGCCACCTTTTTTTTCAACGATTAAAGTACAATGGCTATAAAAAGTATAAAGAAAAAAGTACGTAGCTTCTAAATAAAGAACCTACTATTTATATTATTACTTATTTTTTAGTTCTAGGATACTTTTAGAACTATGCGTGGTGATGGTAAGCAAAAAAAAATGTAGATAATAATTTGACGCCCATATCTCTATAAAAAGGTCACTAAATGTTATTTTCTAAATAAGGTAGCTACGGAAACCTTGTGATTAAAGAAATTTTAGTTTTAAATCCCAGATATACAAAATAAAGTATTTTTGCGTACTTTATTTTCCTCATAAAGTATAAAGTACAATTGCTCCGAATAAAGTACAATACTTTATAATAAAGTACGGGTGGCAACCCTAGATGTTATGTAGCGACATCCAGATGAGGCATGAGAAACTAAAACATTTTTAAAGTTATACATAGAAATTTTTTGGCATCATAAGCGAATACGAAGAAAAAGTTTGGGAGCAGGGTGGGGTACCTGCTCCCAAACTTTTTCTTCGTATTCGCCTCCGCCTTTTTAAGAAGCATTCAACTGAAAATGGAACCATATTATTATGGTATCTAGCAGAGAATACGAGTAGGTACTTATTATGACATCTAGCATAGCCAGACAAAACAAAAATGTTTATAAACTTATCCAGTCTTAGTTGACCCGACGAACTTCGTTCCGCCTAAAAGTAAAAAATCTAAAATTCCTACTGTTTCTCTACTATATTATACGTGTAATAAGCATAGAAAGCTTCCTCTCGAATCAGTCTATTTATTAAAAAAACTGCATCAAAATCCGTAGCGTAGTTTTAAAGATCTAAGCATACATAGGGGCAGACAGCGAGAAGCGCTTGTTTTACACTATGTAGTGATACATATAGGGAGGGACTTAGACCCCTCGCCTCTCCCCTTTATGCTCATGATTAAAATTGTAGAACCATTGATGAACTTCCCCTTAAACAGCAGGGCTGTAGCTAGACTCGAATTTGAAGTATGCCCTACTTCAAATATTGGTTATAGGTAGGGCGGAAGGAAAAAAAATGTTTTAATTGATCTGCCCTCGAAGCACGGGCTCCTAAATCGATCACCTAACGATATAAAACAGGATTAATTGATTTAAAAGGGGTTTTCACGTACCTACTATAGATTGCAATATAGCCCAATTGCATATGGTACGGGGAATTCCGGCTGCATCATGTTATTAGACCCAACGTTTCAAGTGATGGCGCTTCTAATGCCATCTATACTCAGAGCAAAAAATTACTACAATAAGAAATTAATGTTACAAACTGTGGCATGTTCGGAGTGGTTTGTATACCTACCGCTACATTTTTTAAAATCTCAAACTATGAAAAAATGAAATGAAAAAAACAATTTAATTATAATGGTTTATCATAGTTTTTGGTATTTTTAAGGTAGGGCATTGTGATTTCAAGATAAGCCATTGCCCCACAATGCCCTTAGCTACAGCCCTGAAACACAGGTACAGTGACGGCGCAAGACCTAAACTTATTCTAGGCATTTGGGCAAGGCACAATTCGCGAGGCCCTCTGATTCTTTGCTTCCAATAAAAAATAATATTTCATTAATATCCCAGACAATTGTTTTTTGAAACCAACGCCATCTATAAACATTTATATAAAGTAATAGACGTGACACGTGCCAAAATAGTGCCGCGGTACAAGGGCGGTATAAACAAAGTGCGTCGGCTTTCTTTTGACATAAAAGTAGCTTTACTCAACTGTATATTAATTAAATAATAAACACAAATGATATAGATATATTTCATTACATTAATTATATTTACTCATGTAAGTATGGCATAAACATCATATTATGTACTTTTAAAATAAGTTGTAATTCCAATCTAGTCCTACTACCCATTTCCTTGAGCATAAGAGTGTCTTCGATCAAGAAAATATTTTTACCACAACCTCTTTTTTTTGGTGTCCAATTTCAGGGTGTTTTATTCCGGATTATCCCCTGCCTGTCGTAAGAGGCGACTAAAAGGGGCTTCCAGGGTAGTGGGCTGCTAGAGTGGGAGCTCGAACCATCGACATAAGCGACCTTGGGAAGGACGATCGCAAGTATGGTTGCATGCTGCTATAAAGAACAGAAGGTGCGGTGAGCGTATTTCAGTGCCGACGTAAGCCCATACCGCCCATGGCCTCGCGAAATAAATAGAAAAAATTGAAAAACTTTTGAGGGTGGTTCTACCAATTCGTGATTTGACTTCAGTTGACTTGACTTTAGCCATTACCACCAACTCTTTTTCTGTCTAATAAAACAGTACCTATATTTCTATAAACAGTGTATACAGCGCTGCTTTTTTTCATGTTCTGGGTGTGGTAACACGCCATCTGTACTCATAGCCCCACAATACGATTTTCTCCTATGTGGTGGGTGGACACACACAAGACGAATACACAAACACCCAGACCCAGAACACGAATCTAAACTTATCATTCAGATAGCTGCCGGGAGGCGAACCCGGGACCCGCTGGTAACCGCTGCACCACGCGGGTCGTCAGATGGACAATCTTACCCCAGGCGTTCCGACTTAGTCCTCAGAGGCAGCAACACATCAGTATACCATACTGTATACTATACCTACTTATAAAATAGCTTATTGGAATATGAAAAAGCTGTCTTGTTACCACGGCAAAGTTAATAGTTATAGCTGCGGTGGAGGGGGGGGGGGGGTCAGGCCTAGGGGACGCAGGGTTTATTGTACACGGGCTCTACACGAGCTAGAGCCACCCAGTGGCCACTTATCATCAGATGCATGCTCGTTCGCTACTCCCATAGTTCTATAAAAACTTATTATGTTAAAATGTTGAAGGCACGAAAGTTATTCCACGAAAGACGTTATAACCAACTTCCCGAAGGAAAGAGGTAATCTGCTTGTCATGTATATTTTTATATTGTGTATATTTTTCTTTTATAATACTCATGGGTTTTAACTAAACATCAAGAAAAAACACTTCATGTATTTATTTCATAAATAATAAATATATTTAAAAAGCAACCTTTTAAATAAGCAACAGATTTTTTTATTACACCAAAAAGACAATATTGCAGTACACGGAATCAAACCCACTATCAGTGATCAAGCTACCACTAAGCCTAAACTTGGCGGTATCCTTTGAGTGTATGCCGAAAAGCGAGCCTAGCAAAAGGTGCCGAATTAATTTTATTTCACTTTCGTTTCAACAGTGGTAGAGAAGAGTTGTGCTTGAGATTTTCAAAATTATTTATCCGTTAGTAAGTTTATTTTTATAATTTCTCTTTTATATACGTATTATTAATTATTATATTGTCGATAACTTATAATCAATTAATTCTTAGATGTACTCTCACATAATTTTCCAAGTTTTTAATAAATGTAACATTCCATTAATGAAATCAATAAAATACTATTCAAGAGGTAATAAATAAATTGTATGTATTAATTATATTATTTTATTCCCTACTGCACTGATATTTAGATATTTTGACCTTCAGATATAATATTTATTTCCTAATTAATATAAATTTTCACAAAAAATAACATTATAAATAATTTACTAAATTAACCGATGTAGTGTAGTATGGATTTATACATTAAATTTCAATCGAAATAATTAAAAGTTTGTTAATTTTACCTTTCCGGCATTTTTGTCAATGGGATAAAAATGGCCCCTTACAATACTATTATGTGTAAAATGAAAAAGTTTTAGAAGTGTTACTACAAAATTATGTTTGAAAACCAATTTATTAAAGTGCTAATTGTTGATTTCAGAAGAAAATGTTCCCGTCCAAAAGCATAATGGAATATATGACGGAGATGCATCGTCTTCTAGGACCGAGGAGTGAAGAAGGTAAATAAATAAATATTTTAATTAGTTTCCAATTTCAAATTATTTTTTTTATTCCTACTTGCGCAATTACGGCCTTCGCATTACAGTAGTAAGTCGAATTAATAGATAAAATAATAAAAATAAGAAAGTAATTCATCGAAAAAGTTTCAATCTTAGCGATGTGTCTCGATTACGTAATGATGTATGGTAACTTGAAATTTAAAATAAGAAAAATAAATCTTTAACTTTAAACAAAAGCTTCATAATTTTCTATATTATTGAAGTAGGCCTGCAGTCATCTGTAATCAATCAAATATGTAGTGACGTAGCGCGGACCGAGTAGACTTGGGCAAACTCCTAACAGCGAGGCCCCTTTGCATGATTCCATTGGATGGTGCCCTTGAAAATGCCTCTGCCTCTAAAGAGGCCTCGCGAGGCCTCTTTAAGTGGAAGGCCATGGGCGATGGCTCTCTGCGCCCACGCCTAGCTACGCCATTGCAGATATGGGTGTTACCTCTAGTTCACGACCGATCCACTGAGGGCTAATTTGAAACATCTCTGATTAGTGTCTCTTTTACCACACCCTCTAAATAAGAACGCAAGAGCGCTTAACACTAGTTTTTATTGTTATTTTCCTTAAAAGTTGAAATCGGAACATAAGAGCAATGCGTTGCTACTCTCTAGGATGGTTGCCACACATAAAAGTGAGCCGGCAACCACACCTTTCCAAAAAAACTGCTTCACACTATAAATAGATGTTCTTGTCAACCCATTATTGTCCCACTGCTGGGCACAGGTAATGTCTCAGAATGAGAGAGTTTAGGCCATAGTCCATCGCACTGGCCAAGTGCGAATTGGTGGACTTCACACACCTCTGAGAACTTCTTGTTTTTAAAGAACTCTCGGAGGTGTAGGTTTCCTCGCAATGTTTTCCTTCACCGAAAAGCAGTGATTATTAATTTCTAATACGCACATAATTTTAGAAAAATCAGTGGTGCTTGCCTGAGTTTTTACCTCAGACCTCTCGATCAAGAGGGCAAGTTTCAACCATTAGGCTATCTAATAAGAGTAATAAGAATCTATATGACCAGGGTGGTACAATTCCCACACCTAATTCTTCTTCTTGACAAGAAGAAATAGGTGTGAGAATGGGACCTAGCTGGTTGAACCTCATAAGGCCTATCATGTGACTCTAGAAATGATTCTTACATTACATCAGATATTTTCAACAGTTTCTTATGTTTTTTCTTTCAGAAGACCTTCCTACACCATATACACTGAGCTCATATCAATCTCCACACCAGTTAGCAACGGTCAACAGATCTTCAAGCTCCAATGATTCCACATCTCCAGAGTCCTATCCTGACTTGTTCCGATCAGATTTCCCTAAACGTGTAGAGACTCCAAAATCGACATTTACAATCCGGCGTCAGCGAGCTATCGTGGGCAGGAAAATACTAGGTAGCCAACAGAGTCAAGGGTCACCAGTAGAAAAAATGGATTCTGATGTTAATTTCTGGTCTAATGACGAATCACTGTCTTTAACTCCCCCAGAGACGCAAAAAAATCTATACGAACTATTTCCAACTGACCGTAAACCTCTGGATTTGCTGAAACGTGACCAAAGGACCAATATGGAATCACCCTGGTCTACTACCTTGACGTCTCACAGATCATTCAACCGAAGTACGTCAGAATTCTCTCCACAGTACAGATCTCCTGTCTCATCCAATACCTTTAATATGTCACACCTATCTCCGCCATGGTCAGCACAAAATATCACATCACTAAGACATAATTCCAATTTTTCCAGTCCCCAATCCAAATATCCTTCCTATGGCGCCAGTTCTTCAGTGGACGAGATTGGACCAACAAAGATGTGTACCTTTTGCCGTAAGAACGGAGAGACTCCAATAGTGTATATGACCCACTGCGTCAAAGAAAAGGTGGATGGTAAAACAGTTGTCACCTGCCCGATACTGCGGTCCCATGTATGTGCCACTTGCGGAGCTTCTGGTGATAATGCTCATACTATGTAAGTATATATTTGTCTTACCTTTTTCAAATGTTACAAGTATCAGCTGATGACCCTAAGTGACTTCAAATAAAACCCGTATTCTCTATAAAGCCACCTTATATAGACTTTGACGACCTGCGTGGCAGAGTGGTTACCGTACCGGTCTGACGCGCATTGGGTTCCGGATTCGATTCCCGGCAGACAGGTATCTAAATGATGAGTTAGATTCATGTTTTATTTTGCTGGATATAGGTGTGGTGGTGGTACATCCCTTGTCCAACTACGCTGGTTCTACCACCTGTTAAACTGTTTAACTTTTTAGCAGGGGGCTACAGATGTCCATGGGCAGTAATGACCATTTAGCATCAGATTGACTGCATACTTATTTTTTACTTCAATTAAAAAAGGAATTTTTTTTTCGCCCAAATATCTATGGTTTTCGTAGATTAATATTAACTCTACCAAAGTATTTAAACCATGATTCTTTATTTTTTTACAGTACATATTGCCCAGTTCTGAGGAGTACCAACAATGGGCGACCACTGCAGTCTACAACAATAACTTTGAAGAATACTCGTATTAAGAGCAATGGTCGTCGAAGGTATTAGTTTTTCTTGTTTAATTCACATATCTTCATTATTGAACTGAACATTCTTCTTGTTATTTTCTATAGTGGTTTAAAAATGACTAAAATATCTGAGAAATCTTTAAGTATCTCAGATGTCCATAAGACAAAAAAAGGCTGAAGAAAATTCTGTTAAAATATTGTAATTAGATATAGATATTTCAGAAGAGATATTGTAAAAGATATATCTAATTAAGATATCTATATCTTTTACATTATTACTCAATATTAATTTGAGCAATATGCTCAATAGCATTTCTAAAAGTAATTATTAAAAATGTATTTTATGATATGATATTAAAGATATATATATATCTCAGACAACATATCCTACAAGATATATCTAAATCTATTTTTTTTCAAAATAGTAACTTTTAAATATATGAAACTTCTGTGCAAAAATGTTACATACCTTTTTAATAAAGTTTATGAAACTATTTTGAGATATTGAATATTGTAAAAAAAACTAATAGAAGGGATTTTCCAGATATAATTTGGAATATCTAGAATGGCTACATTGTAAACTGTTTCAGATTGTGATAAAAAAGGAGAATTTGATCTCATTTATTATTTTTTATATGAGCACGCTTTTAAATGTTGTGTAAGAAAAGAACTATTGAACAGTTTTGTTAAATTCAAAATTTTATAAAAATAATTGAAATTTGTACTACGATGACTGTTTATACCAATGACTAATTAATATGATAGACTACTAATGTGAGTATGTGTGCCATACAATTTTCATATGACTTATAAGCTAAATGACATCTCATTATTTTATAAATTTATCACTAATGAGTGATAGATAATTTTACCAATGACTTATTAATATGATAGACTGCTAATGTGAGTATGTGTGCCATACAATTTTCATATGACAATCTAAATGATATCTCAGTATTTTATATTTTTTTCAATAATGAGTGATCACAAATTTTATTACATGTTTTAAGCGCAAAACAATTAAATACCTACTTGGAAATAAGTAAAAAGTAATTTTCGTATTAATATATATGCATGTTTTAAATTGTTTGGTGTTTTATAAGTATTTTTATTTTTGACAAAGTGTGTTAAAATATTTGATAACATTTATATTTTATTGACTTTTGACGGATACAAGACTATGTAAATCTTTAAATATGAGAATTTGATATTTTTTATATTTGACCAATAATTTTATTTGACCAATGTAAAAAAAAAATATGTACCATATTACAAAATATATGACTAACATTTGAAAATTATGGACATTCAAAATTATTGTTTTTTCTAATATCTATCATGGTCGTTTAAATTTATCGTGTATGTAACTAAAAAGTGACAATAGTTTTTAGTTTTTGAAGTGAAACTTCTTTATCGGGGTTGGTTGAAGTGAAACTTCTTTATCGGGGTTGGAAAAAAATTTAGTGTAACATTTTTTCGTTACGCGCCATCTTTTTCTGTTACGCGCCATGTTATTTTTTCCGTTACGCGCCATCTTTTTCTTATCCCTACCACGCGTGATATTAGATAGATTATTATAGATTAGATTATTAGATAAAGTTTAATAAAAGCCTTTTATTATTAAACTTTATCTAATTTAACTTTATATAACCAATTTCTGTAAAGTTGCATATAGTAAATTATTTTTTGAAAAATAACGTCATAAAGAAGTTTCACTTCTTACGAGTGTACGCTAGTACACGCACACATTTTTTTAAATTCTAGAATGCAAAATACTAAACAGATTATTGATTTTATAATAATCTTGAATTACTCTATTTTTTAACTTACTAGCTTGTAATTTATATCCCACAAAAACATTTCATGTTAAATGTTGCCAAGACGAGACCATATAGCTCGCACTGTCAAAAAGTAATCAGATCCCGTGTAGAGCCAAGTTTCTAACCCTACATGCCCAGACCTAAATCGATAAGCCCTAATTTCACACTCAAGTTACGGGGAAATTCTACAGCCATAGCTCGTACTGCGTTGTTCGTAGCGCGTAGCAGAGTTTTTACGCTATAATCTCGTAGGCGTGCAAACCTTAGACGTAACTGGCGAGATGGCCGCACGGAAAGAGTTTAGAAGATTGAATAGATTTTTAAGCTCAAGCCCATATGACGAATAGCAAAAAGTCCGTGCGGCCGACTCGCCAGTTACGTCCAAGGTTTGCACGCCTACGAGATTATAGCGTAAAAACTCTGCTACGCGCTACGAACAACGCAGTACGAGCTATGGCTGTAGAATTTCCCCGTAACTTGAGTGTGAAATTAGGGCTTATCGATTTAGGTCTGGGCATGTAGGGTTAGAAACTTGGCTCTACACGGGATCTGATTACTTTTTGACAGTGCGAGCTATATGGTCTCGTCTTGGCAACATTTAACATGAAATGTTTTTGTGGGATTTCATTTCTTTTTGTAGGTTGCTTATGATAGAAAGATAAAATGAGCGACAAATACAAGTATTTTTTTGTATTTTTTTTTTTTGTATTTTTTTTTTTTTTTTTATTTATTTATTATTCATATCTAAGTACTTATGGGTAGGATAATGTTTTTATTTGATGAAAAGTTTGTGTTCTATGTACTTGTGTATAATTTTCAGATCTCAAGCAGGAAATAGGGAATTAAGTTTCCCTATTTCAGATTTTTACCCCTCCGCGGCCGCATTCAGACCTCTAGCGTCAAAATTTGCGGAAGTCTCGAACAAACTTTCACCCCCTAGTTTAAGGGGTTGGGGGGTAAAAGTTCCAAGTTTTAGGATTTTTTTGTTGTTTGGGTACTAATACTAGCTCAAACTTTCACCCCCTAGTTTAAGGGGTTGGGGGGTAAAAGTTCCAAGTTTTAGGATTTTTTTGTTGTTTGGGTACTAATACTAGCTTACATACCAAATTTCAGTTTTCTAGGACTTCAGGAAGTACCTTAAGAATTTTGTTGATCATCAGTGAGTGAGTGACGAAATCGGGGTATTTTAGATATCAATAAAATCTAAAGTATAAGAGCTATGCAATTGAAACTTTAGAGGTTTATTAAGTCTACCACTGACATTATATCCTGAAAATTTTGTTCTGGTATAACCCAACCAAACTCAAGTTATGAAGGTTCAAAAATACGACGAAGCGCTTCGAGAAAAGGTAGGTAGTGCCCTTGCGCTTGCGCTTCGCTTGGCTCGTCTTGGCGGGGGCACTACCGTGCCCCCAGATTGACAAAATAAGGATTTATTTCAAGATTCGACTTATGACTGATTATTCAAAACAATATGTGTCGATTAGTGATGTATGTTTTATTTTAACAATATTTTAAATAAAAACATAAAAAAACTGCTATAAAATATTTTTTATGGCGATCATTTATTCATATTCCACACTTTTAAATTTATTGTATTATTGTACTGTATGCTTTTCTTGTATGATATTGTTGCATTCCTAAACAAATCCAAATACAATTATGATATTGATTTCGTAAATATACTTAATATTGTATATAATGAGAATTTGTCTTTATTGATGCTTAGAAAAGATTTGTTTCCACACCTCATTTCAAAAATGAGGAAGTGTAATACATTATAGTTGATTTCAATTTGATTTGCATGAACATAAAACAACAAGCATTCCAAAAATATGAAATAATTTCTTGTGATTTATGAATTTTAAGAAAGTAGTAAGAATAGTGCAAAAAGCAAATGTGTTATGTTTTTTTAAGTTTGTTGCTCTAGAGGTTGAATTTATGTTTTGTTTTTTTTATAAATTGTTTTAAGATTTTAATTAAGTTTTAGGATGTGTTCGACTATGTCACTTTCTTAAATAAATATGTAATATTTATGATATACATTCCGCTTATTTCAGCTAATTTCACAATTTGCAGCAAAATTCATAGACAAAATCGGATACATGCTTAAGTTTTTAACGTTAAACTTGTACCGCCGAGCGAATCGCGCTTGACGAAAATGTTTCGCGGCAATTTTGTGAAAATGTGTATGTGATATATGATTTTGAACTAATATTTTCACTGAATTGATTCCTGTAAATATGCAATAACTTGTACTTACTATATATTATATAATATCGGGAAAAATTATTCAAAAACGGTATATCGTGAAGTACTCACGATATACCGTTTTTGAATAATTTATAACATATTATTTACATATTCTAATATAATTATGTTATATGGGCTTTCTTCACAATTATCAAATGTCTGTAACGGCCTGTGTTATTTTGAATACAAATTGTATGTATATGGGTACTTATTTGTTCTAAATTACATTGCATAATATCTGTTTCTTTATGTAGCTTTCCAAAATACTTGTCATGGTGTTGAGATTTTTTAATAGTTTTACTTTTGGTACGTATGGTACATTATTTTTATTATGTCCATTATGATTAGGGACAATTTGGATTACACACCTGTGTATGTTTGTGTTTTTAGAATTTTTAATATATTGATTTATTAAAACACCGTATTTTTCATTAATCCTTTAACTGCCGGAATCGTTGCGCAAACGAATAAAAATATTTACATCTTTTCTCCTATTGTCTATTTTCTTCTATTCTTATAAATAATGGTGAATAAAAACATATTAAAGTTTACTTTCTCCGTTTTTAACCGACTTCCCAAAGGAAAGAGGTTATTACGTTTACGTTTTGAAATTGATGCCATAAGGCTGTAGGCAAAATCTGTATGTTATTTTACTCTTTGGGCAAAATGTTAGAGGCATTTTTTTTTTGTTCTCGAGGGGGAAACCTTCAAAAGGTACCCGACGCCGTGGGAGCGAAGCGGGGTTATGTGGGATTTTTACCGCACTAAAACTCCCCAGTGGCCGTCCTCGGCGCTATAAAGAGGACACCGGGTACTCGGTCCGACCGCAACCGGAATCCTCTGAGCGCGTTGCCCCATCGGGCTCCTCCCAGATGGGTGGCTGGGCCCACCGCAGTGTCTGTCTTTACGACGGTATTCGACCACATATACCGCCGTCCTTCCCGGGATCGCCTGACCGAACGGTTCGAGCTCCCACTCTAGCCGCCTGCAACCTCGGAAGCCCCTTTTAGTCGCCTCTTACGACAGGCAGGGGATGCCGTAGCCCTATTCTGATCCCGGAACTACAGGGACGATGTTAGAGGCATACTGAATTTGCGACCTACGTATCTGTTTAGTACGCCCTTCCATATATTTGAAATGGATTGTCCAAAGTTTGCGCTCACTTTACGCAGTTTGCAGCGTGCACTAACTTCATTCTCCTCTCGTTAGTAATAATGTAAGATTGAAGTAGCAATAGAGCAAGCAACTTAACTAGGTGGTAGAATTAGTGTAATTCGAGCGAGCGGGTACCACTGCCATATTAATTCTAGCGTGAAGCAGCTCTTGCGTTTCGATGGAAGAGTGGTTGCAGGCGCTCACTTTATCATGAGGCGACCACCTTAGTCCTAGGTAGAACAGAAACCACGTTTTGTATGAAGATGTTCATAGGCGGCAGTGGACGCTTACCATCGGGTGTATTGCATGCTAGTTTGCTGCTTCAATCACTACATAGTATATAACGAAGTCGCTTTTTGCTGTCTCTATGTATGCTTAGGTCTTTAAAACTAGGCTACGGATTTTAATGGAGTTTTTTTAATAGAGCGATTCAAAAGGAAGGTTTTGTGTATAATACATGCTTAATATAGTGGAGGAAAACTGATAATTTTAGATTTTTCACTTTTAAGCGGAACAAAGTTCGCCGGGTTAACTAGTCTTGTATACAAAAGCAACTATTGGTAGCTGGTACGTAAGTAGTCACTTCACCACGGATGGGTTGCCATTCTTAAAGACAAATGTGACCTCATATTAAGTCTGACAGCATCCACATCCAGCCAAAACGCAAATCCA
The DNA here is from genome assembly GCA_949699795.1 of Spicauda simplicius. NCBI lineage: Eukaryota > Metazoa > Arthropoda > Insecta > Lepidoptera > Hesperiidae > Spicauda > Spicauda simplicius. The sequence goes on along the minus strand of OX453082.1, from coordinate 11,892,798 downwards.
AGCACGAGACCCACACGTGCCGTTTATTTAAAAAATGGGCCAATGAACCTATTTTCAATCACGATTACTAAATTCTACGCAATATGAATGAGATGTATCAGAAGTCGACAGAAATAGGAACCTCCGTTTCTCTATTTTTAGTACCTATGTTCATGGCCATTAGTATGTTATAAGCTGCGTTATTCGGGCGTTTGTTTTGGTTTCGTAGTATTTTTTTGTTTTTTAAGATTTGCGTTAGAAAAAAAAGATGCCTGCGTACGATTGGCCTATAGACACTGAAAACCTACCAGTGATGAGAATAGTGACGCCGCGGAATGTGGTTATGTGCGGTATATATGGCATGTAAGTAATTTTTGAAGTGGAATAAAATAAAATAAAAGTTGATTACAAAAATAACTAGGATCCTACTTGGATTTCTTCGAAATTTGTATTTTTAAGCGCGCGTATTTTGATAAGCATTTACGGAGATTGTTGTTCTAATGTTCAAAAACAGCTAAAGATTTTTAGGTATTCATGACCATAGCAAAATTATCATTTATGAACTAACATACATGTTTCAAACAGAAACGTATCGAAGCACTATGCTTTAATTAAATAATATTATATGATATGATATTTAATTAAACTAAATTTTCAAACTATAACATTTTACGAAAAGTAAAAACTATAACCACCTTAAAATAGCACCTTGGGGCATTGGTATAATAATTTGATAATCATAAAGAAAATTTAAGGTCGCATAATTATTTACACGAATATTTTTATAGCGGTCGCCATAAACGCAAAACCATGTCACCTTCGCTCTGTCAAACGTCAATATGACAGAAAATTTTCATCTGTCAAATCAAATTCAAAGCAAAGCAAAATTTGTTCAAAGCAGGCGTTTTCACTAATCACAAATGTATTAATTTATTAAATTCTCTAAAATAATAAAAAAATGAGTTCAACATCCACAAAAGCGTCGCCGGGATTGTCGCTAGTAAGTAGCGAAGCTAGTGTTAAGCCCCAAGAGGATAATTCAACGAAACCGGAGTTTATTTACGGCGGGCCCTTTATAAAAGTGGAAAAAATCAGCCCCTTTCTCAACACATCGACGCCCATAAACCTACAATTACAAGGGACTTTCAAAAAGTATGTATTCTTATTTTATGTTTGTTGATAAATAAAAAATTAAAATGATGCAATTTTTTTAATCACGTATGTTTCGGGATATTTATTCCCGAAATTAAATGCCAATATTTGTAAATATATTATTTTTTATTATTTTGATAGCTTTTGTTATCATAGAATGTATAAGTAAACATGTCAAATATTAATTTGTATTTAAAAATAATTTCCTATAACGAAGACAGGTGGTTTTGATACCTGTTGCCAAAGGAATGGGTATCAATCCATTGGTCCCTTCCAGCCTGGTCTTTACCCTCGTCTTTCTAGAAATCTATGGTTTGGCACAGAACATTGGTGAACCTGTAAAAGCTTCTAATGCTTCAACTAACTACACAAATCATAAAATAAACCAGAAAATAAAAGAGATCATAAGATTCCATAAATAGAATAAAATATTTTTAACTAGGTATTTAACATAGTTTAATGACTAGCAATTAAAAAAGTGATGATTTTTGGCAAGAAAAAAAACAAATTGCATCCCTTTACTTTTTCTGTTCTTGTCTGCAGATGGATCTAAAAACATGAAGTATGTTATAGGTATAGGATTTTATGCATAATTTAATCTGATTACTGCCCATTTAGCTTAAACAAACAGCTTGTGCAAAGTGTACTTTTAAAAGTATTTACAATCAGTTGAACTACTAGGTCAAAAAGTCTCACTACTTTTATATTTAAACCAACTGAACTAGAGGGTTGTGAGTTCATATGGCATAGAGCAGTGATAGCCTAATGGTTGAAACTTGCCCTCTTAATCGGGAGATCTGAGGTTGAAACCCAGGCACACACCACTGATTTTTTTAAAAACTATGTGCGTATTAGAAATTAATTATCAATGCTTTTCGGTGAGGAAAACATTGTGAGGAAACCTACACACCTGAGAGTTCTTAAAAAAAAAAGTTCTCAGTGTGTGAAGTCCACCAATTCTCACTTGGCCAATGCGGTGGACTATGGCCTATAACTCTCTCATTCTGAGAGAATACCCATGTCACCTTGGCTCTGTCAAGGTGTCACAGTGCCCAGCAGTGGGACAATAATGGGTTGACAACTTATGACATAGTTTATAGTGTACAAACATTTTAGCAAACAACCTGTCATATAAAATAAAATTAATCTGTATATAATACTGTAATGCTGAATTAACAAGATTATTACCTTATCTCAATTGTTATACAAGAACGTAATAAACATTATCATTTCAATATAACAATAATTCACCTACAGATATAATTATATATATGTATAGGTTTTTTAGATAAAACAGTTAAGATATGTATTTTTCATTCATTTGTCAGCCAGTTTATACCTGACTGCATGAGATTCATTTGTATGTATGAATGTATGTATGTTTGTGTGACTTTTCTTTGGCACACACTATTTAATCTTCCTGTTTACTGATGATTTTTCTGTTAGGGCCCAAAATTAGGAAGATTTGAGTAGGATTACTTTTCTTATGGGTCCTGACACTCCCGACCACAGTTCCTTTTCTTTCAGTTTCATTTGTGAAAAATTTTTTTTGTACAGTTGGATTTTTTTTAATTAAATATTTTATTTACAGACAAATTTCACATTTTTTTTTCTTAAAAAAATCTTGTATGAGTAGCTTATAGGTATTATGTATTAACTAAAATAATTTTCATATAATTATAAGAAAAAATAAATTGTCATATTATAATTGCATTTTACTATATACTGAGTTATCAATGATTATTTAATTTACTTGATAAACATAGATTTAGGGCTTACGTCGTTACAACATTAATAGACGTCGATTTTTACGATAAATTTGGCAATTAAGATACCTAAATTACTTTTTTTTTACAGTAAGTTATATGGAGCAATTTTATTTTTTTATTTTTATGAATTCATAGAGAATATGTATCTCAGTTGTCAAATTATTTTAGCTCTGGAAGTAAAATAAAAACTCAATTTAAAGTTATTTACATCAATATAAATAAAAATAGGTATGAAATACAACCTATAATTACGTGACAAATGTTTTTGTTCATGGTCATTATAAAACGCGTCTTATATTGGATAATTTCGTACATTCTCTCGAAGCCCGGATAGCTCAGTCGGTAGAGCATTGGACTTTTAATCCAAGGGTCCAGGGTTCAAGTCCCTGTTCGGGCGGTTCTTTTTTTAGTTTATTTTTTAAATTTCTTATTTCTAATTAATGTATTTTTAAATATTTTATTGCCTTTTTAAGTTTTTTTTTACTTTTTTATATTTTTTTATTTTACAGTTCAACTTAATTTCTTTAATTTTCTTAGGAATCACTATTTTTTTATGAAAATTTATTGCAAACACAAATGCGATTTTTTTTGTTTTTTTTTGTTTTTTTTTTTTTTATATTTTCTGCATTTTATAATCTCCAAAGTAAACCGTGGCAATGATATTCTCAAGCTTTATTGCCCAAATGCATTTAAGATTTTCATTCTTTATTTTGTTTTTCAAATTAAAAAACTGGATTTCGCGGGTTATTTCTTTAGACATTTTTTAATCTATAGTTATCGTCAGAATCAATTCAAATTTATATAAAAAAAAACTTTAAAACAAAATATTTCAACTGTAACGATTTCTAATTTAAAGTATAAGTTATTCAATTTTTTAAATCAATTATTTGAAATAAAAAATGTACTATGTATCTATTTTTCAGGAGCTTCGCATACTACTCGTTAAAGGAACGGTTTCCAATAATATTAACTAAGGTTATAGATTACTTGTCGCGGGAGGGATCCAAGATTAAATCAGCTAACAGTGCGGTAAGTCTTTGAGTAATTTATATTTTTTAATTATAAACGTATGTCGAAGCCATTATTAATTTCTTACGAAGTTTTCGACACTTGAAATAACGTTAATTTTCATTAAAAATAAAGCCGTTAAATTTATTAATAATACCTACTAACTACCCTAAGGTACCCTGCGCGCGTTGCTACGCCATCACAAAAAAAAATACACCTTCGCGAGCTCACGAATAACAACTTTGCTAAAGATAATCACATGATCTAATTAATAGTGTACGATTCTATAGAGGACATACCTACAGACAAAAATCATTTTTATATATAGGAAGAAGAAGATTGAGAACTTAATAATTAGTTTCTTTTTAATTATGACGTAGGTATAAATATTAAGGTGGATATTATTTTTAATTAAAATTAATCATAAATTCAAATTCAAATTCTTGGCTGGGCTGCATACTCGTTTGCTACTTCAATCGGATAAAAACATCCTTTGACAGCAAGATACTGGAGCTAACTTTCATTACCATGTAAAAAAAACGTGATTGTAATAATATTAAAAAAAAAATGGATAAAAATAAGAAAAAAAGACAAACCCGCTGAGTTTCTTGCCGGATCTTCTCAGTTGAGGTCGTGTTCGGATCCGGTGGTAGTGTAAGAAAAATAATGTAACCGACAATTTGCAAGTGCCCCGCAGGCCTATACAAAATAAGGACATTTCATTTCATTTCTTTTTACCATTTTCTAATTTGACCACTTTTTAATCTAATTTCAGTCAGACGAAGACATCCGTAGCCTAATCGAGTACACGAGCAAACTGAAAAACGACCTAGTGACGAACAAGACGTACGAACTCCTAGCAACAGACAGTCCAGAGGCGAAACGATGGAACCAGTTCATAGCGCAGGCAGAGAACCCGTACTACTTCAACAATATCTGGGTGTTTACTGAGTGCTACGTTTATAGGCGGCTGTGGGACGGCTGTCAGCTTACGTGAGTGGTTTTTACTGGAGCTAACTTTCATTACCATGTAAAAAAAACATGATTGTAATAATATTAAAAAAAATGAATAGAAATATTAAAAAAAATGAATAGAGGTCGTATTCCGATCCGGTGGTAGTGTAAGAAAAAAAATGTAACTGACAATTTGTAAGTGCCCCTGCAGGCCTATACAAAATAAAGACATTTCATTTCATTTCATTTTGGTAACTACGTCTAGACTTAGATTTATATATAACTATTACTACTATAACTGGTTATAGATTTTTTCTATTATAGCTAGTCTATAAAATCTTAAGTGTTTTAAGCGGAGAGGAGAGGGATGGTTAGGGGTCCGGACCTATCCCTCCCTTAGACAAGGCCTAATTTTGAAGTGAAACTTCTTTATCGGGGTTGGAAAAAAATTTAGTGTAACATTTTTTCGTTACGCGCCATCTTTTTCTGTTACGCGCCATCTTTTTTTTCCGTTACGCGCCATCTTTTTCTTATCCCTACCACGCGTGATATTAAATAGATTATTATAGATTAGATTATTAGATAAAGTTTAATAAAAGCCTTTTATTAAACTTTATGTAATTTAACTTTATTTAACCAATTTCTGTAAAGTTGCATATAGTAAATTATTTTTTGAAAAATAACGTCATAAAGAAGTTTCACTTCTTACGAGTGTACGCTAGTACACGCACACATTTTTTTTGTCTAGTTGGTGGTGATACAACACAGACTCTAAAGCATCAAGGTAGAACCAGTGTAGTTTGTCCGGGGAAGTACCACCGCCACACTTATTTCTAGCGTGAAGCATTTCTTGCGTTTCGAGGCGACCATCATAGTTCTCGGGAGTAGCAACGCGTATGTGATTGACTTCAGATGAAACCCGTGTTCTGCATGTAGTTGATTACAGATGTCTATGGGCGGCAGTGACCACTTACCATCAGGTGGACTGCATGCTCGTCTGCTACTTCAGTCAGATAAAAAAAAAACATACGGAAGGGGCCCGTATTTCTCTTTAGTATTAGCGAGAAAGAAAAAATCGAAAAACAAGAGATAGGGCCTTCTTTGCGTTCATTTGTAAATTTTTGAAGTGAAACTTCTTTATCGGGGTTGGAAAAAAATTTAGTGTAACATTTTTTCGTTACGCGCCATCTTTTTCTGTTACGCGCCATCTTTTTTTATTTTTCGTTACGGGCCATCTTTTTTTTTCCGTTACGCGCCATCTTTTTCTTATCCCTACCACGCGTGATATTAGATAGATTATTATAGATTAGATTATTAGATAAAGTTTAATAAAAGCCTTTTATTAAACTTTATGTAATTTAACTTTATTTAACCAATTTCTGTAAAGTTGCATATAGTAAATTATTTTTTGAAAAATAACGTCATAAAGAAGTTTCACTTCTTACGAGTGTACGCTAGTACACGCACACATTTTTTTATTCTATTTACTGCGGATTTTACATAAATGTCAGAAACTATCCAACGTAATTGCTAGACATTTAAATAAGATAATGGGCATTCATGGAGAAGGGCCATTAAATCTTGACTATATTGTATTACTTTGTTTTAATAATAAAATAGAAATAAATAATATAATATTCAATTTTCGTCAAATTTTTTGCCACTTTCGCCGATAAAAAACTAATTAATAGTCTACCAAAATCAAAATTTTGTCATACAAGTTACAATTTTTGTTACAGAAAAGGCCTCAAAAACTTCGATCCCTTCGACGAGCAAAAGGACAAATCGTTCACAACCAACTTGGAGGCGATGTGTGTGGTCGCTGACCGTCTTGCCACCATGTTACCACCCAGTGATAAGGACAAACGGAAGGCGGATTTCATGACTCTTTTGAAGGTAAGATTCACGTTACCAATAAGAGATGGCGCCACATGTATTTAGAATTTAGAATTTCTCCAAGTTCTCGTTTAAAAGCACCACTATTTTTGCTTAATAACACGGGTCTGGTAAGAAAACATACTTATCAGAGGCGTTTGAACTTTGTAATCACGGTTGTCAACTCTGTGGCCGACATAAGGTTGACTTAATCTTTTCGGGGGTTGGTTATATTTAGTATCAATGGACGACAGCGGCCTCTTACCGTAATGCATAAGGGCATGCTTATAGTTAGATAGCATGCGCTTCTATGGCATAAAAAGTACGTAAAATTTGTATATATACGATGCAAATGCGAGTAATGAAAAACAGATGGCGCCACATGTGAATATTCTAGTATTTACGAGTAATTAATAACAGATAGCGCCACGTGTGGATATTATGGTAAGTTGCGAAGAACGCTAAAGAGATGGCGCCACATGCAGTTATTTTACTAAGTTGGAAGTAACGAACACTAGATAGCGCTACAGGTAGGTATTCTCGTTGGTTGCGAGTAACGAATAAGAGATGGCGCCACATGTAGATTATCTCATAAGTTGCGATTAACCATAGATAAATACTAATATACTAGCGATTAACAAATAAAAGATGGCGCCACATGTGCGTGTTATAGTGCAATTTAACATAAGGTGGCGCTACAAGTTGTATTTTTGTTCATATTCGACATAAGATGGCAGCATAATTATGTTATCTCGTATTCTTTGTAAATTTAGTAACTCCTGCATATATTAAAATTTATAATTACATTTCAGATATGTTTGTGGGCGAACAAATGCGACTTGTCCCTGTCGGTGGGCAGCCAGGTTCAGTTGGGTGGAGGCGGTAGTGACGTCGTGGATCCCTTTCAGCAAGTTTTGGACTTTAAAGATAAGGTAAGGTTTATCAAAATATCTCATATTCAGATTTCTTTTGTAATCTGACTGAAGTAGCAAACGAGCATGATGGTAAGTTTATCAGGTGGTAGAGCAGTGTAGTTCGACCGGGGAAGTACCACCGCCACACCTATTTCTAGCGTGAAGCATTTCTTGCGCACACACTTCCATTTCGGAAGGGTGTGGTTGTCGGTACACTTTCATATGAGGCGACCATCATAGTCCTCAGTAGTAGCAACTCATCGGTGATTATCTTCAGATAGAACCTATGTTCTATATGAAGTTGCTTACAGATGTCTATGAGCGGCGATGACCACTTATCATCAAATGGACAGCATGCTTGTTTGCTACTTCAATATCATAAAAAAGTGGTCGCTTCAGCCCATGGACATCTGTAAGCAACTTCATACAGAACATGGGTTCCATCTGAAGTCAATCACAGAAGCGTTGCCACTCCCGAGGACTATCACAGTAAATGTAAAAGTGTGCCGGCAACCACACCCTTCTATCTCGCGCAAGAAATGCTTCACGCTAGAAATAGGTGTGGCGGTGATACTTCCCCGGTCGAACTGCACTGGTTCTACAACCTTCAAAATATTGAATAATATTTAAAAATAATGACTTGAATATTTAATTTAATGTCTTGAAAACAAATTGTAAATGTTCATATTTTTGACTTACAGGTTTTGGTAGATGACTCGGGCAAGATATTCGACCAGCTGTCGACTAAGGCGGAAAATATGGCAAAGGCTATCGCAGGGGTGTGTATGAATAATCCCGGTCTTATTTACTCAAAAATCTTGAAAAAATCTTTCTACCCTCAATGGATACTCTATGATTGTAATAGACATTCATAAAGTATTTAAGGGGGGTTAGGCAAGGTAGAATTTACAGGGCAATAAAGGTAGGCATTCCCCCACCCCCCAAATTATTTAATGAACAATATAGTTTTTTTGGGTACATTTCCACGGGGTAGCGGTTTGACTCATTTATTCTATTTCTAATTGTAAATTTTTGTAAGTTAAATTGTAAATTTAGGTTTATTATAATATTCATATTAACTTTTATGTTACATATTTAATTAATGTTATAATATAATAAATTTGTCGATTTTTTAATAAATAATTTATTGTGAAACCAACCAACAACCAACCAACCAAGTACCGACGAACGCCCATTAAGAAAACATGTATGTGGAATTTACATAAAGCTGATTACTAATTACAGACTGCAGAAATAAAGCTTGAAAATCGATTAAATTATCATTGCAGCTCATATTCGAACATCTTATTTCGCATATATCAAACTTCAGCTCTCATACAAGCTACGAAATAAAATCGTTAGCGTGATTCAGTACAAGCTACAACGCCATCTAGTTGCAGCGCCGACAACTTTCGTGGCGCATTTTCGTTTCATCGAGTTTCAAAGCACGATTCTAAAGAATTACATTAAAAAAGGTTTTATTTGGAAATTCCTCAAATGATCGTATTATTTCAGAATACAACATTTAAATATAAATGCAGTTGCCACCGACTGGCGACGCTCGCCGGAGTGCCACTGTGCAAGGAGGTTGCAAAACCAAAATATTATATAGTAGATATGTAGATATATATCTAGATACATAGTTAAATATCTTAGAGTTATTGTAGACTAGCGGACTCGGAGAACTTCGTCCCGCTTAAAAGTCAAAAATTATCAGTGTTTCTCCACCATATTATACATGTATGATACATACAAAGCTTCCTTTTGAATAACTCTATCTATTAAAAAAACTGCATTAAAATCTGTAGCGTAGTTTTAAAGATCTAAGCATACATAGGGACAGACAGCGGGAAGCGACTTTGTTTTATACTATGTAGTAATAGAATATATTTGTATATTAAACATATATATTGGCCGTGTGGTGTCGGCCTTTTAGAATAGCACCACTCCCTCTCTACCCGTGGATGTCGTACGAGGCGACTAAGGGACATAAATCCAAGAGATGGGCAGCAGCATCTCCTTGTGTAACTTACACCTACTGCGGTCACCAACACGCATGCCAAGCGCGGTGACTATCGGCGCATCAACCCATTATTGGCCCACTGCTGGGCACGGGTCTTCTCCCAGAATGAGAGAGTTTAGGCCATAGTCCACCGCGCTGGACTATCGGCAAAAACCCCCAAATGAAAGGTGCAGAAGAACCCCGGCCCCCAGTCCCCGGCAGCCCCGCTATTCCGGGCTACGGTAGCGGCCTAGGTAACGGCGGGGCAGGGGGTGCTAAGAATCTCCGGCAGAGATCCGGCTACCGCAACCGACGACTTCTGCACCTGGCAACATACAACACCAGGACACTGAGGACCGACGAGAAGATACGCGAGCTGGAAGAAGAGATAGACAAGTTGAACTGGAGTGTTTTGGGATTGTCTGAAGTCCGAAGATAGGGTGAGGACACGATAATCCTTAAATCGGGCAACTTGTTCTCTCACCGGGAGGGCGACCACCTGTCTCAGGGTGGTGTCGGGTTCCTCGTCCACAATTCCCTCGTTAACAACGTGGTAACAGTCGACAGTGTGTCGTCAAGGGTAGCGTACCTTATACTCAGAATATCTAAACGGTATTCGCTGAAGGTCATACAGGTATATGCGCCGACTTCGACACACCCAGACGATGAGGTCGAGGTTATGTATGAGGACGTAAGTAGAGCCATGCATACCTCGAAGACCCACTTTACCGTTAAGGGGGATTTTAACGCAAGACTGGGCACGCGGAACGACGGCGAGCGGAAGGTGGGGCCCTTTGGAATTGGACAACGGAACCACCGAGGCCACTTGCTTGCCAACTTCTTGGAGAGGGAGGGCCTCTTTATGATGAACTCTTTCTTCAAGAAGAGGGCACAGCGAAAGTGGACTTGGATAAGTCCTGATGGTTCCACTAAGAACGAGATAGACTTCATTTTGGCAGACAAACGGCACATATTTAATGATGTCTCTGTGATCAACAGGGTGAAAACCGGAAGTGATCACCGGATGGTAAGAGGCACATTAAATATCAACGTAAAGCTGGAACGGTCACGCCTAATGAAGTCTACGCTCCGACCAACACCTGTCCAAATCCAGGGCTCCGAAGAGTTTCAACTTCAGCTACGAAACCGTTTCGCGTGTCTCGATTCTTGCGTTTCTGTGGACGAAATTAACACCAAGGTAGTAACAACTGTCCACGACGTGGGGTCTAAGTACTTTAAGACCCACTCCAGTAGTAGGTCTCGGGTTCTCTCAGAACATACTCTCGGTCTCATGAGGGAGAGGCGAGAACTATGTGTGCAGTCTCCAGCCTCAATGTCGAAATACAGACTGCTCAATAAACAGATCTCTCAGAGTAGGCGACGCGATTGGCGTGCTCATAACACCCATCGCGTAAAAGACGCTATTGAGCGGAACCAGGGCTCGAGAGTGTTCGCCAGGGATCTGTGCGTTGGGCAGAGCCTGCTGACGAGGTTGAAGACCGAATCGGGCACCATAGTTTCGTCTAACTCCGATGTTCTGAGAGAAATTGAGAAATACTACGGACAGTTGTATGCTTCCGCACGTGCTCCCGCCCGTAACAAGGCGGGCGACAAACGTGCCAAACTGACCCGACACTATACTGAGGACCTCCCGGACGTCAGCCTGTATGAGATTAGAGAGGCTCTCAAACAGCTGAAAAACAACAAGGCACCGGGCGATGACGGAATCACAACAGAGCTGCTAAAAGCTGGCGGTAAACCCGTACTAGTGGCGCTCCAAAAGTTGTTCGATTCCGTCATTACTAGTGGGACAACCCCGGAAGCGTGGAGCAGAAGCGTAGTGGTGCTGTTCTTCAAAAAGGGCGACAAAACTCTTTTGAAGAACTACAGGCCCATTGCGCTTCTGAGCCACGTGTATAAGCTGTTTTCGAGAGTCCTCACTAACCGCATTGCACGCAGGCTAGACGACTTCCAGCCTCCCGAACTAGCCGGTTTCCGAAAAGGCTACAGCACTATAGACCACATTCACACGCTGCGGCAGATTATACAGAAGACCGAGGAGTATAATCTGCCGTTATGTGTTGCTTATGTGGACTATGAGAAAGCCTTCGATTCTATCGAGACCTGGGCGGTGCTGGAGTCCCTTCAGCGATGCCAGATCGACTATAGGTACATCGAGGTGCTGAAGTGTGTATACACTGCCGCCACCATGTCAGTCCGAGTACACGACAGAAGCACAAATCCAATCCAACTGCAGCGGGGAGTCAGACAAGGCGATGTTATATCGCCGAAACTGTTCACCGCTGCGTTGGAAGATTTGTTCAAGCTGATGGAGTGGAAAGGTCTTGGCATTAACATCAATGGCGAACACATCACGCACCTTCGATTTGCCGATGATATAGTCATCTTGGCAGATTCGCTGACGGACCTCAACACAATGCTAGGCGACCTCAACAGTGCCTCACAACGGGTGGGTCTTAAGATGAACATGGACAAGACGAAAATCATGTCTAATGTCCATGTCCCACCCGTACCGGTAGTTGTTGACGGCACTCCTCTCGAAGTTGTCGACGAGTACATTTACCTGGGACAAACGATCCGGATGGGTAAGTCCAACTTTGAGAGGGAGGTCACTCGAAGAATCCAACTCGGCTGGGCTGCGTTCGGGAAATTTCGTAGTATCTTCTCGTCCACAATTCCTCAGTGCCTGAAGTCGAAATTATTCGAGCAATGTGTGTTGCCAGTGATGACCTACGGCGCCGAAACGTGGTCCTTCACTGTAGGCCTCATTCGGAGACTCAGGGTCAATCAGCGTGCTATTTAGAGGGTTATGCTCGGAATTTCGCTACGAGACATGATTCGCAACGATGAAATCCGTAGACGAACGAAGCTTACCGACATAGCTCTCAAAATTAGTAGGCTGAAGTGGCAATGGGCCGGCCACATCGCTCGCAGGACCGATAACCGATGGGGAAGGAAGGTCCTCGAGTGGCGATCACGTTTAGGCAAAAGGAGTACAGGTCGCCCCCCTTACCAGATGGACCGATGACCTGAAGAAGACAGCGGGAAACCGTTGGATTCAGAGGGCACAGGACCGGTTGGAGTGGCGCCATTTAGGGGAGGCCTATGTTCAGCAGTGGACATCAAAAGGCTGATGGATGGATGGAATAGAATATATAGTGATGTACCGGGTATTCGTATCTGAATCCACAAGTATGTATAATGGCGGATATCAAACGGATCGTTTCATTATTTAATTTATTGACTTGACAACGTCTTATAATTTGATGGAGCCGGCTGCACGCACCAAAAACATGACTCATGCGGCGTTACCTCGCTCTGAGGCGTTCCATTTAAGGCTTAAACTGCAAGTGAGAGCGCGGAGCGAGCGACAAAGAGGCACAATCGGCCTCCGCGACATCTGTCTCTCTCCTAGTGTCTCCTAGTACTCTCTTGAGTGTGCGATGCGTCCGCGTGGACAGCTGCTATACAATAATACATTTACATGTTTTCGTCAAGCATAAAGTGAAAAATATTAACATAATTGTATTTATGCGTATAAATACATGTAACTTGATCAATTCCGTTGTGATTTCCATTTACCTCCTTCTCTATATCCATACAAAATATCTATCAAACAAAATTTAAATTTTCTTTTGAAAAATGCAACCATTCCATCAGTATTTTCTTATGACGTTGTCACGTTCAACAATCGTCAGTAAACCGACTTAACAGACAACCGATTTTTTAAATGTATTGAGAATACAACACATACATACAACATTCTTTATGATCCGATACATCACTGGTATGTATACACAGTATATAGAATGTTTAAAGTTTGTCGTCGTGTAGTGATAGGATTTGATTAATATTACGTAGAATAGATTAAATAAATAAATTGTATGTATTTTGTTGATTAGTGAGATTTTTTTTACTCTCATTTTTTGTATCTGTCGGCGCGTCACCGCGTATTTATGAAAAACATGTCGCCGAAAATAATATTATATTTTAGTTAGTTTAAAGATCGAAAATTGTTTGTTTATTAAATTAGCAATATTTAGCAATTTTAAGAATTGTAATTAGTTTACCCTCCTTAAATTTGTTATTGTCACCTCACCAAACATTGTTATAAAAAGGCGAGCGCCTGTGGGTAGAAAAAGATTTCTTGTTTAACCGTCGAAGCGATCGGACCTCCTCAATTGTGAATAAATCGAAGAAGTTTACTCCTGTGTTTTACTTGAAATCTTCAAGAATGCACAGTAATGAAGACTCCTCGACCATCCTGACGTCACACTCACTTTGTTATATATATATATATATATATATGGTCGAGGAGTCAAGATTTCAAGTAAAACACAGGAGTAAACTTCTTCGATTTATGCTCACTTGAGGAGGTCCGATCGCTTCGACGGTTATACAAGAATCTTTTTCTACCGGCGTTCGCTCGCCTTTTTTATAATAAAATCGCGTGAAGTGACAATAAAACATTTATGGAGGGTAGACTAAATTATAATTCTAAAAATACCTACATATTGCTAATTTAATAAACAAACAATTTTCGATCTTTGAAGTAACTAACATAATTATTTTCGGCGACGTATTTATTCATAAATACTGACAATTTGTAAGTGCCTCCGTAGGCCTAGGCAAAATAAAGACATTTCATTTCATTTATCTTCAATATAATTTACAGCAAGAAGTAAACACGGCAGATTCGAAAGAGGCCCCAAAAGAGGGCGCAGAGGGGACAGAGGAGGAAGCCCCAAAAATCCCCTGCCCCGCCAAGATGACCATACCACAAGCTGTCATGTTTGGTAATATACCACCATATTTTTTATAATGCATGAGACTTATCAACTTATCAACGATATACAATGACATTTTTATATAAGTACTTTAAGGGTACCACAGCCATCCAATTTTTTCGCTCTTTCTGAAAATATCTATCTAAAAATATTTTTTATTATGATCTTTCAGAAACCGGTGGTTTAAGCAAAAAACATAGTCTATTTTGCAATTTAAAAAAGGGCCTTTTGAGCAATAATGGATTAAAAAAAGGACATTCTTAAGGATATTTCTAGCGTGAAGCATTTCTTGCGTTTCGATGGAAGGGTGTGGTTGTCGGCGCACTTTCACATGAGGCGACCATCATAGTCCTCGGGAGTAGCAACGCATCTGCGATTGACTTCAGATGGAACCCATGTTCTGTATATAGTTGATTACAGATGTCCATGGGTAGCAGTAACCACTTACCATCAGGTGGACTGCATGCTCGTTTGCTACTTCAGTTAGACAAAAAAAAATGTGTGCGTGTACTAGCGTACACTCGTAAGAAGTGAAACTTCTTTATGACGTTATTTTTCAAAAAATAATTTACTATATGCAACTTTACAGAAATTGGTTAAATAAAGTTTGATAAAGTTTAATAAAAGGCTTTTATTAAACTTTATCTAATAATCTAATCTATAATAATCTATCTAATATCACGCATGGTAGGGATAAGAAAAAGATGGCGCGTAACGGAAAAAAAAGATGGCGCGTAACAGAAAAAGATGGCGCGTAACGAAAAAAAAAGATGGCGTGTAACCGAAAAAGATGGCGCGTAACGAAAAAATGTTACACTAAATTTTTTTCCAACCCCGATAAAGAAGTTTCACTTCAAAAAAAAAAACATTCAAGCTCACAATATGTCATGCTTCCTTACGAGATTAAATAAAAAAAATCGTTGTAGAACTAATATGATACATTTGGGGAGATATCCTGTCACACACAGCGTGAAGCAGTTCTACATTTCTTTATAAGGGTGTGGTTGCCGGCACACTTTACATGAGGCGACCATCATGGTCCTCGGGAGTAGCGACGCATCTGTGATTGACTTCAGATTCCTTCAGACTTCAGAACCCTTCTTCTATATTTTATTTATATATTTTTATCTGCCTGAAGTAGCAAACGAGCATGCAGTCCAAATTATGGTGAGTGGTCACTGCCGCCCATAGACATCTGTATAAATGCAAGCATAATGTAGACAAGCAACTTCATATATAATATGGGTATATCTGAAGTCAATCACAGATGCGTTGTTACTCCCGAGGACTGAGATAAGTATGTCGGTTGAAGAAGTTGCTCACAGATGTCCATGGGCGGCAGTGACCACTTACCATCAGGTGGACTGCATGCTCGGTTGCTACTCTCGGTATACAATGGTGATGGGTTTTGTTAATTTAAAATTGTATTTTTGTTTCAGATATCGTATGCGATAATTCCGGTTATGAACTATTCTCGGACCTGTGTTTAGCTCACTTTTTAATATCGCAGAAGATTGTACAAAAGGTAATTTAATTAATTTTCTTCGTGTATTATACTAAAAAAGATAATTATTCTTTTTTGGAAATAATTTCCGGAACTTACTAAATTATTTATGGCGTAAACCTAATATGACACATTTTTACGAGCAGTGATAGCCTAATGGTTGAAACTTGCCCTCTCGATCGGGAGGTCCGAGGTTCAAACCCCTATCAAGTCCCCTATCAAGTGGGACAATAATGGGAGACATTTTTACTTAAACATTCAATAATAGTACTAAATCAAAACTTCTAGAATTTGATGGATAATATAATATATGGTCCCTTTGAAACCACCTCCTTGTACGAATAAAAAATATAAATAAATAAATACCTACATACAACGGCATAATAATGGGTTGATACCGAAATGAAAATAAATTATTTCTTAAATTTTATATTTTAAACGGTTTTTTTTTTGTAGGTCAGATTCCACGTTAAAAAAATACCATGGTTCGTGTCAGACGTTACGCCTAGGGATTTCAAGTAAGTTTATCACTACATAGTATAAAACAAAGCTTCCCGCTGTCTGTCCCTATGTACGCTTAGATCTTTAAAACTACGCTACGGATTTTAATGCAGTTTTTTTTAATAGATAGAGTGATTCAAAAGGAAGGTTGTTATGTATAATACATGTATAATTTAGTGGTGGATCACTGATAATTTTAGATTTTTCAACTTTAGGCATAACGAAGTTCGACAGGTCAACTAGTTTTATATAGTATACTAGCTGTACCCGCGGCTACGCCCGCGTGCAAATCAATGTATCGCAAAGTTTTTCCCGCGCAAATCTCCACTCAGTGGGAATTCTACGATAAAAGTAGTCTACATGTTGTTCCATAACATTTTCTATAGTAAAAAACCCGTAAAAATCGGTTTAGCCGGTCAAGGATTACCCGGACAAACACAGAGTGAAAAAACGAATTTTAAGTGTGTATTTGTGGGTAGGTGCATATTGTTATGTAAAATGTTATGAAAATAAGACGAATCAGAATATTGTAAACCCCTTTTTTGAACCAATTTACAGTCTTAGTGGTCACATTAACAATATCGGAATACATCTTTTCAAACAACGCCTCCACATTTAAACCAAAGCGCATCGATTATAAAGATGTATTTTAACTGTTATGAATTGAAAAATATTATTTTAAGTAATTTTGGTCCTTTTAAATTTCTGAGTAAGATTACATATAGGTGAACTTACTTTTAACATTAATTTGACAACCTTGACGACCCGCGTTGCAGAACAGCTACCACACCCGGTTCGATTCCCGGCCAGACAGGAATCTGAATAGATTCATGTTCTGGGTCTGGGTGTTTCTATATACGTCTTGTGTGTCCATGGTACCCACGACACAGGAAAAAATCTTAGTGTGGGGCTATTGTAGAAATTGAAATTGTAGAAATTTTCTATTTTGTTGAGTGTAAAAAGCGTATTTTTATTAAAAAAAACGGAGTGGAGGAGTACCGGGAGGCGGGTTGAAGTAATCCAAAAATTTTGTTGGATAATGTCTTCGATCTCGATGGCTGTACAGAATCTTCATCCCAAATAGTCAAATAACTGCATCTAACTAACACTAAAAATCTAATGACAGTATCAATGATACGTAAACTAATTTTGGTTCTACTAACATTTAAGCGGCGCTCAGGTATGTTTATAGTTTATCTTTATTAAGCCTTGTTTGTGGTTCATTACATTAAAATTTGAATTTGTCGGCAAGGTAAATCCAAATTATTTTGTACTTTTACCTGACAGAGGTTAAACCTCTATTAATTTCATATAAACTATGTGACACATTGATTCCCAGGCGGGCGAAAGCTTTGCATTTGCTGGTTATTAAAAAAATAATACTAAAATTAGTATTTATGAAAACTACAGATTATAATAATAATAATAATTTACATAAGACAACTGGATTCGAATCTCAGACCTCGCGTTTCTAATCCGCCCGACTTGGCACCACACGGCTATCACGATTTTAATAACAGATGCTAAATTAACATACTTATGAATTAAGAACATCATCTATTTTGGCTTATTTTGACACACTTTGTTATTCTAAAATTAATTTAAAATATGTTGTTATTTAAATGCATGTTTTCTATAACATTATTTATAATGAACATATCATAAATATAAAAAGAAACAATAATGTTGACTTCGCTCGTTTGTTATTAGAGCCAAGTGTTCATCAACCATGCTTCAATGTTCATAAATGCAATTATTGCAAGTTGCAAAAGCTTCTTTATAATAATAATTCATGATATAATTGTTATATCTTATTTAGATACTGATCGACTTATTAATGTTAGTATTTTGCTTAAAAGACTATCAATTGTATTTTGTCCTTAATATTTATTTTCTCTAAAAATTTACGGGTGTGGTCAATAACTTATCTTTATCTATGCAATAATAGTGAAGAAACTATTTATGTAACATGAACATGGAGTGACAAATGGAGTCGATAATTTTGTTTTGAAACAATGTTAAAAAAAATTATCGCCTTTGAATTATTAGATTCGAATAACTATTTTACTATAATAGTATGACGCGCCATCTATTATCAATTGGGAATCCCTGTACTCTAAGAGCGATTTTACATTAGGTCGCAAGATGCGCGGCCGCAGCGCGTCAACGGACTTTTTATTATTGAAATATTTCATAAATTCATAAATTAAATTAAAATCAATTTGAATCACATCTATTTTTATGATAATTGATAGTTACAAATTTATACGTATTATTTTTGAATGAATTCAAAATGGCATCCGGGCGGCCATGATGGCTACTGTCATGTCACACTACTGTCATGTCACACATGTTTACATTAGAATTTAACAAAATACGCGACAATCCGAATTTTACGGATATATGTTGTCGACTCGAAATCAATGTTTTTTTATGTTTTATTATTTAGTTAAGGTTTTAAGTAAGTCTATCGTACCCCTTGACGGACTTGTCAATATGGGACTTTGTCAAAAACGAACTTCCATACAAACATTAATGCCCGATTTCAACGCTTTCAACCCTTTTTTTTCGATAAAAAGCAGCCTATGTCCTTTCTCGAGGTCAATACTATCTTTGTGCCCAATTTCATTAAGATCGGTTCAGTTGTTTAGGCGTGAATAAGTAGCAGACAGACAGACAGACAGACAGAGTTACTTTCACATTTATAATATTAGTAGGGATTAGTATTTTCATATTTATATGAAAACGATAAAATCGAAGTCATTATTTCTAAAGTATTTTACATTGCTAAATAAAATAGTTTTTTCTTACACTTATAATAATTTATTTTTAGTGTTATTTGTTTGTTACAAATACACGTTAATAGTTGTAGTGTATAAGCATAGTCTACTGCAAACGTTTTCAATAAACAATGCGCTCAATAAATGTCATAAACTCACTAGCTTTTTGGATTTATTGAAGGCAATCAATTTATTTATTAGTCCACCAACTCGCACTTGGCCAGCTCGGTGGACTATGGCCTAAAACTCTTCTCTTTCTTCGAGAAGACCCGTGGCCAGCAGTGGGACAATAATGGGTTGACGAGAATCAATTTATTGAATGCCTTCAATAAATCCAAAAAGCTAGCTAAAGCTGTTCCGTGAAGGAAAACATCGTGAGGAAAGCTACATACACGAGAGTTCTTTAATAAAAAGTTGTCGGTGGTGTGTGAAGTCCACCAATTCGCACTTGGCCAGCGCGGCGGACTATGGTCTATAACTCTCTCATTCTGAGAGAACACTCTTTCCAACAATAATAGGTTGACGACAATCAATTTATTGCGATTATTTTTTATGGTATTTATTGGAATAATTTTGTAAGATGTACTATGTGTCAAATCTTTGCTAACTGAGATCGGGACCATCTGTAGGACCAAATCCGATTTACTTTAATTTTTAAATTTTGATTTTTCAGATTTGTAATAAATTCCTGTATGCAAGCGAGTTATAATAGACAGGTGCAATCGCCACCGAAGCCAGGTATTTCTTTTATTTATATTAATTATTTATAACTTTATATTCTAATTACCCGACCCGCGCCGACGACCCGCGTGGCTGAACGGTACTATACCGATCTGACGCGCAATGGATCCCGGGTTCGATTCCCGGCCAGACAGGTATCTGAATGATGAGTTTAGATTCATGTTCTGGGTCTGGGTGTTTGTGTATTCGTCTTGTGTGTGTCCAAGGTACCCACGACACAGGAGCAAATCCTAGTGTGGGGCTATGAGTGTAGAAAGCGTGCGTGTAATAATTAAGTTGTGACGTCATTTATGCGAATTATGACGTCATCTAGATCGGTACCTGTTATTTATTGTAAAGTTTGTTATAATTGTATTGTTTGTTATAATTTTGTATTTTTTATTTCGGAAGCTTTTTTTATATTTACCTACCTAACGATAAGTACCTAACGATAAGGCAGACGGGCCACCTGATGGAAAGTGGTTACCGTCGCCTATGGACATTTGCAACACCAGAGGCCAATGCATCGCCTTTGAAGGAGATCTCTTTCAGCACATTTAAATGCTTATATAAATCACAAACAGGGAAAAGTTTCATGCGTTAAAATATAGTAAAAATAAAAAAAATAGTGCAGCACTCGGGGACTGCCGCGGTAAAGCTATTGCAAAGCATTTTTTATCAACTTATGCAATTATAATTATTTATGCAGTATTTTTTTCTTTGATCTTAATTCAAGTTTTTTGCTTTGATACTATATACTTTCTCACAAACAGCTGCTTACATATTCGTATTTCAGAGCAGCTCGCCTCGATCCGTGCGAGCTTCGTACTGCCGTACCATATGCCGTACATACACGTTAAGCGAACGCTCGGCCGCGCTACATGGTAGGCGGAGTGGGGGTGTTAGGTTTTTCGTTACGGAATTTCTTAATTCGGTCGCCGTGCTCAAAGCTATGCATATGTATGTATGCTATGTATATGTTTAAATAGCTGAACTAGACGTCAGGTAGATAGGTTAATTTATCACTAGTGCTTGTCAATTTATCACTAGTGGTTTTCCCTGCCACCGCAATTTTGTGACTACGATCCATCCAACCGGATCTAAATTGAGTAAAAATAATTCAAAAATCGCTTATCGTCAGTACCGGTAACGTATTAAAAATAGAAAATATGAAATTCCAGCCCCGGCGGAGGGCGAAGCACCCGAGGCGGAGCCCCCGCGGATCATCAACGCCGGCAACTTGAAGACGCTCGGCGAGCAGTGGAACCGATACGTGGAAGACGGGACATTTATTATGATGGTGAAATAATCATTATTAACTAAGTAAATTATAAGTTGATAAAGAATAATATAAAATTATGAAGGTCGTAGAACCAGTGTAGTTCGACCGGGGAGGTACCACCGCCACATATATTTCTAGCTTGAAGGGTGTGGTTGCCGGCACACTTTGATATGAGGTGACCATCATAGTCCTCGTAAGTAGCAACGCATCTGTGATTGACTTCAGATGAAACCCATGTTCTGTATGAAGTTGATTACAGATGTCCATGGGCGGCAGTAACCACTTACTGTCAGGTGGATTGTATGTTCGTTTGCTACTTCAATATTATATAAAAAAGGTTCTTTTTAGGTTCCGTATCCATATGTCTTTCACCAAGCTATATTTAACAATAAAATCTCATATATAATATATCCCATAACCTGTTATCGTTAGACAGTTAAAATTTTTCACAGATGATAAATTTTTGTTGCCACTATAACAAGAAATAACTATAAACACGATAAAATAAATATTTAATTTTAATTAAATTTAATTTAATATAACCATTTATTTCACACAATATAAAGATACATGAGTGTAATTGAATACAGGCCCATGTCATATATACCTTACAGACTAACATATATATGTCGGCGCGACACCGCGTATTTATGAATAACACGTCGCTGAAAATAATTATTTTAGTTAGTTTAAAGATCGAAAATTGTTTGTTTATTAAATTAGCAATATTCAGTGATTTTTAGAATTGTAATTTAGTTTACCCTCCATAAATTTGTTATTGTCACCTCACCAAACATTGTTATAAAAAGGCGAGCGTCGGTAGAAAAAGATTCTCATTTAACCGTCGAAGCGATCGGACCTCCTGTGAATAAATCGAAGAAGTTTACTCCTGTGTTTTACTTGAAATCTTCAAGAATGGACAGTAATGAAGACCTCGACTCCTGACGCGTCCCTCACGGATCCACTTCGTTATATATCAATATATTCTTATAACTAACTAAGGAGTCCTATTAATTACTTATTTTATCTTGTTTTAGTTATTTGTTGTAATAGCGGCAACAAAAATTTACACACCAACACAACCCACACGTGTTTTTGACGTCTTTATTTAAAATAATGGTACGGAACCCTTCGTTTCCGACTCTCACTTGGCCGGTTTTATTTCCTCTATTTATTTCTTATCCCCAGAGCGACGACTTCTGGACGTTCCCGCACGTGTACAAAGACATGAAGAAGTACGAACCCAATTTATACAGGAAGCTGCAGTTCGCGGTGACGGTGTTGTTCAAGGGCGACTTGAACTACCGCAAGTTGCTGGGCGAGAGGAACTGCGTCCCAACGCTGGGCTTCGAGGCGGCTTTACAAGGTGGGCTAGAAATGGAAGCGATCTTGTATCTCGAGAAATATGTGGTAAAGAGAGTATGTTAGGAGAGTGATCGTGCTTGGGAAGCGGCCATGCTCCGATATTTTCTGTTCGGAACTTGTATATATGCAGGATTTTGAAAAAATCTTCGATAGCGTTCAGAATACAAGTGGCGCCATCTCTTGATGAGTTGTGGAAAGTCGCCACAAATGCGTCTTTGCATCAGAATCCTTAGTCTTATGCTAAGGGGTATATTATGGTTCCTCAAGACATTAATTTTTATAATAGATGAAAGTAGTAAACGAGCATGCAGTCCACCTGATGGTAAGTGGTCACTGAAGCCCTGATGGTAAGTGGTCACTGAGGCCCTGATGATAAGTGGTCACTGAGGCCCTGATGGTAAGTGTTCACTGATGGTAAGTGGTCACTGAGGCCCTGATGGTAAGTGGTCACTGAGGCCCTGATGGTAAGTGGTCACTGAGGCCCTGATGGTAAGTGGTCACTGAGGCCCTGATGGTAAGTGGTCACTGAGGCCCTGATGGTAAGTGGTCACTGAGGCCCTGATGGTAAGTGGTCACTGAGGCCCTGATGGTAAATGGTCACTGAGGCCCTGATGGTAATTGGTCACTGAGGCCCTGATGGTAAGTGGTCACTGAGGGTCGTGGTCATCCGTAAGCAACATCGTGTACAACAAGGTTTGTATCTGAATTCAATCCACACATCGGGGTACATATTTTGGCGAACACTGTGGAAATGGTTATATTTATGTAGAAATTATGTATGACAGTATTGTTTACCATAAAAAAATCGAAATAAAAGGCCGCGACAGCATATATCTCTAAGTCAGTGGTTCTCAAACTTTTTGAATGACGGAACCCTTTTGGGAAGCAAAATACTTGATGGAACCCTATAATAATACAATTGTTTTTATAAGTGTATTTTTTATTAATCAGCATAATAAAAGTACAATGTAACTGTTACTAATTATTACTCATATTTACTTCACCACTTGTCAAGGACAATAATAGAAAACATGAAAAAAGAAAAAACAAACTAGTGGGAGGTATGAAACTTTTTTTTTCCAAATTATTGCGGAACCCCGACAGAGGTATCACGGAACCCTAGGGTTCCGCGGAACACGCTTAGAGTATAGCTTCTCTAAGTTATGTGTAACCCACATATTGATTTCCATTCTCAATACTACAAAATTTAGTTTTAATATCAATGTATTTATATCTATCGAGATTTCTATGTTTTATTTGGCAATATGTACATACCGTTGTAAATAACTCTGCAACCAAAAAAAAATGTAACTTAAATCAAAAAAATTCTTTTTGTTCTATTTATTATCAAAAAAAAAAAATTTTTTTTTCGATTTAATTTTCTTATCAACAGATTTTCAACCTCATTTTCAGGTTTCATACCCGCACCTATTATAGCAGTTCGCACGGTGAAAGCGGATCTGATCTGCGGCTTGCCGAAAGGAAAGTTCGAGCAGCTCTCCAAAATAGACGAGAAATGGATGGAGAAAGGAGATTACGGGTAATTGTCACGTATATTTTCACCATAATCGTATTAGGAGTTATGTGTGGTGGTTACAACCCATTATTGTCTCACTGCTGGGCACGGGTCTTCTCTTAGAATGCTGGCCAAGTGCGAATTGGTAGGCTTCACACACCTCCGAGAACTTTTTTTTTAAAGAACTCGGGGGTGTGTAGGTTTCCTCACGATGTTTTCCTTTACCGAAAAGCAGTGATCATTAATTTTTAATACGCACATAAATCAATGGTGCGTGCCTGGGTTTGAACCTCGGACCTCCCGATTGAGAGGGCAAGTTTAAACAGGCTATCACTGCTTTAAGTTATGTGTAATTTTGCTTATAATTCTAAAAGAATTCGCCTGTAAATTTGACATCTATAATCAGCCCCTCAGATTGGTGTTTTGGAATATGGCCAGTGTTTTTTACATAAGATTGAAGTAGCAAATGCAGGCCACCTGATGGTAAGTGGTCGCTGCCGCCCATACATCTGTAATCAACTACATACAGAACATGGGTTCCATCTGAAATCAATTAGAGATGCGTTGCTACTCCCGAGGACTATGATGGTCGCCTCATGTGAAAGTGTGCCGGCAACCACACCCTTACAACGAAACGCAAGAAATGCTTCTACACAACTACACTGGATCTACCACCTCCAAAATAGTTCTACCACTTTTCATGGTGCTTTAGAGGTTGTTGTATAAAATCTATGAACAGTGATAGCCTAATGGTTGAAACTTGCCCTCTCAATCGGGAAGCCCGAGGTTCAAACCCAGGCACGCACCACTGATTTATGTGCGATTAGAAATTAATTATCACTGCTTTTCGGTGAAGGAAAACATCGTGAGGAAACCTACACACCCGAGAGTTCTTTAAAAAAAAAAAAGTTCTCGGAGTGAAGTCCACCAATTCGCACTTGGCCAGCGCGGTGGACTATGGCCTAAACTCTCTCATTCAGAGAGAAGACCCGTGCCCAGCAGTTGGACAATAATGGGTTGACGACGACGTATAAAATCTTATGTATTGTATTGTATCTTATGGTGTATGTGATTTTCTATTTTGGTCTATTTCAGTTTAATCCAGTTCTGCGCTAAAGCCGAGCCGCTCAAAGTGTCCGACCGGCCGTGTTTCGACTACGGCGACACATGCTACGGCGCGGTGTGTCCGGAACACACTGATCTATGATGTTGTGGTGAGATTGTTATTGTAGAAGACGTAGCGTGGGTACTTTCCGCCCAGATAGAACTTATAGGCTGCAAAAAAGATCTCCAAACTTACATAATCTATTCAATTCAATTCATTTATTTGCAGAATAACAAGATATACAGTCATAATCATTCTAACCCACTAGGGTATGCAAAATTGTCACAAACATATTCCAAATTACGTCCTATAATCACATCAAATAAAATAATTATTTAAGTCATACATATGGCCTATTATATTAATTAATTTACATTATCTTATATTCTATTAAAATACACATTATTTTTAATACTAATTATGGCATGTCAAAAATTCAATAGTTGTCATTTAGGAATTCATTTATATTATAGTAGCATTTGTCGACGAGATAGTTATGCAGTTTCCTTTTAAAAAATTGAATATTCTCGATTTTGCGTATTGATTTAGGTATTTTATTGAATAATATGGACGCTTTGCAGAAAATACTTTGTTTGAATACTTGTGTTTTACCTGGCACAGCTTTTAATTTATCATTCATGTCAATACAAAAGGTGGTAGAACAAGACAGAGTTCGACCGGGGAGGTACCACCGCCACACCCATTTCTAACGTGAAGCATTTCTTGCGTTACCGGCACGGTGTGGTTGCCGGCACACTTTTATATGAGGCGACCATTATAGTCCTCGGGAGCAGCAACGCATCTGTGATTGACTACATATAGAAGCTATATTCCATATGAAGTTGCTCACAGATAGGCGGCAGTGACCAATCAGGTGGACTGCATACTCGTTTGCTGCTACTTCATTAATATATAAAAAAATATATAGACCAATGAAAAACGGTTACCAAACCTACATTCATTTTGACATGGTTGTTTCTTTTGATGAGTTGCGGGAAGTCGCCGTCATAAGTAATGCTTAAAAATTGATTTTAACGCCATCTAGAGCGTTGTTGTATTAATATTTTATATGCTTTTTATACGCCATCTATTTTAGATGCTTAGAACAATGTGTTTAAACACATAGTTCTAAGCATCTAAAATAGATGGCGCCATACTCCACGCCACACTAAAGATATAAATAATACCAATACATGGTTCATTTTGAAAAATTATATCTAATATGTAAGTACGTATTAAAATATTAATATTGTACGTATTTGCAGAGTATTTACATTACTTATCTTAACGATTTACTATTATATATACCATTGAGATTTCGGTAAACCGTAATCACGGAACCTATGCATACCATCCACGCGTACGAATACAATAGTTCTAAACTTTTAACTAGAGTACAACGCCATCTAGTTAAAACTTTAGAAAAAAAAACGTAACGCGGTCATTCATCAGTAGATTTTACTCCTCACATTTTTCTCGCACCTTATATATGCAAATCGGTTCTTAAGGATTAAACTCCAAAAATCATTGCTTTTTAATAATGTTAATATTCTTTTTCAGATGATTGAACTCATTTTTTATTGAAACAAACACCACCAAAGAATACTGTTGTGAATTTTTCATCTCGCTTTATTGGCACGTTCTTTTTTGGGTGTTCTCTAGAAAAATAAAACAAATTTAACGCTATTAATAAATTTTATATTTACATAATAAATAAATTATTGTACATATACATAATAAAATTATGTGTAAACAATATTATTGCTGTTTCATTTCATTTGTACTTACAATATTTCAGATTTATAATATATTCCTGTATAGTACTTAAGCTAAGACAATTTTTGAAAAACGATATTTGCTGTGTAAATACAAACAGCTGCATTCATTTTTTCTCATATCATACAAGTAGTAAATGAGCATACAGCTAATTTGATGGTAAGTGGCCACTGCCGCCCATGGACATCTGTAATCAACCCCAGATAATGTCGGTCTCAATGCGTTGCGTAATACCCTAAAGACATTAGGTCGCGAGTAGCGCAGCGCGTCAACGGATGCTCTCTTATTATTGAAATAACTATTCAATATTTGCTATTTTTTTGTTATTTCCATTATAAAAGTATAGAGCGCCATTCTAATCAAAAGTAAGAAGAAAGCATTCTCTGCAGCCGCGCGCTGACGCTCTACTTGTGACCTAATGTGGAAGCGCTCTAAGTAAGACCGCCTCGGATGTTTCTCCCTTACACCCTTCTAGTAATGTAACGAATATTCGCATTCGCAAGAATTTGTGCGTATGGAAGGTGGTAGAACCAGTGTAGTTCGACCGGGGAAATACCACCGCTACACCTATTTCTAGCCTGAAGCAGTTCTTGCGCGAGATGGAAGGGTGTGGTTGCCGGCACACTTTTATATGAGGCGACCGTCATAGTCCTCAGGAGTAGCAACGCATCTGTGGTTGGCTTCAGATGGAGCCCATGTTCTATATAAAGTCGCTTGCAGATGTCTATGGGTGGCAGTGACCACTCACCTTCAGGTGTACTGCATGCTCGTTTGCGACTTCAGTTAAATAAAAAAAAATAAAGAATTATTTGCGAATATTGAATTATAATGCTTCGCAAAAAAACACAACAGCATCGCTACACGTTTGATATACTACAGAAATATGTGTGGCGGTAGTCCCGTGGTTCAAATTATTATCTACCTACAAATTGCAGTCCTAAATATAGTTATTATTTACTTTATTTACAGACAAAAAAATCATTACTTTAGTCAAACGCTTCTGTTACTATTTCTAACGATAAAGCGAACTAGTAAAGCGCTTATGAATAACAGATTTTGTAAAATATATACATCATATTTCATAATCGTGAAAATATGTAAAAATATTAAATTTATGTAAAATGCACACATGATTATCATCAATTGTTTATTGCAAGGCACAAACATGAATGCCATATTGCAATGATCTATACACAGATACAGTACTTTTTTGTCGAATCTTTTTTGGAGCACGCTAATTTTCGAAAAATTACCAGTGTTTTGAGAAGAAATACAATGCAATCGCCTTTGTTTTAAAACATAACTTTGGATATCATTTTCTATTAGCATTTTTCAATATTTACAAAAAAATATTTGAGCGACATTGCGTGTCCTCGCAATAACCGGGCTCGATATCTATCTTATATCTTTATATCTTATCAGTACATGGTATGAAACAAAGTCGCTTCTCGCTGTCTGTCCCTAAATATGCATATATCTTTAAAACTACGCTACGGATTTTAATGCAGTTTTTTTTAATAGATAGAGTGATTCAAAAGGAAAGTTTTTATGTATAATACATGTATAATATAGTAGAGACACACTGATAACTTTAGATTTTTGACTTTTACGCGGAACGAAGTTCGCCGGGTCGACTAGTTAATATTATAAATGCAAAAGTTTATCAGGAATATGTTTTTTTTTTCTCACGCAAAAAATACCGGTCGGTTTTCGCTAAAACTTCGCACACCGATGGCACACGAGATTCTCATTACCATAAACGTGATCGAAACGGACAAAGCCGCACGAAAAAGCCAGTATCAGTATAGATATGTACATAGATGTTATCGTAAGACCAGCCAGCCGTTGTTTCCGTCGGGCAGTTGTATTTCCACGAGTCGAAGTGACGCACCCGTCGAGTCTGTTGTCATTAACTGGAAAATGTAATTAAACTTGTTTGAGATGATGTAAGAGCAGTGATAGCCTAATGGTTGAAACTTGCCCTCTCGATCGGGAGGTCCGAGGTTCAAACCCAGGCACGCACCAATGATTTATGTGCGTATTAGAAATTAATAAAGAAATTAATAATCACTGCTTTTCGGTGAAGGAAAACATCGTGAGGAAACCTACACACCCGAGAGTTCTTAAAAAAAAAAAAAGTTTTCGGAGGTGTGTGAAGTCCACCAATTCGCACTTGGCCAGCGCGGTGGACTATGGCCTAAACTCTCTCATTCTGGGAGAAGACCCGTGCCCAGCAGTGGGACAATAATGGGTTGATGCGGAGATGATGTCACAAGGAGGGTAATGTTTTTCAGGCGTATGTTTTTTTTATAAAGATGCCTTTAAATAGCAAAAAAGAAGATCACATTATAATACTTTGAAGTTACGATTTTATTAAAAATAAAATACTAAAGGCTAAATAAAATTCATAAAAAAAACACAAACACAAAAATCTACTACTGATTTAAATTTTATCAGTCGGGTAATTTTGTCGAAAAATGCGAGTCATAATTAATTTACTATATTTTCTTTCAAAATTAATTTTAATTCATATTCACCTGCGCCTGCTCCAATTGTTCAGATGTGATTCCTTCCAGCAGAGTGCTGTCCGTTTTCAAACTGGGATCCATATTTTCTGTAAAAAATATATGTTATTGTATGAGTAGGTTTTTTTTATCTGATTGAAGTACCAAACGAGCATGCGGTCCACCTGATGGTAAGTGGTCGCTGCCGCCCATAGACACCTGTAGTCAACTTCATACAGTACGTGGGTTCCATCTGAAGTCAATCACAGATGCGTTGCTACGCCCGAGGACTATGATGGTTGCCTAATATAAAAGTGTGCCGGCAACCACACCCTTCTATAGAAACGCAAGAAATAGGTGTGGCGGTGGAACTTCCCCGGTCGATATACACTGGTTCTACCACCTTGGTACTATATAATTGCTAGCTTAACATCAAAAACACGTGCTATGACTTTTTCCATTGAATCGGTGGGTGGAAATATTATAACAAAAAACACTAAGTGCCCGCGTAGACTTTACAAACAAGAGATATTTAATTTATCTCCCATATTTTTTTCAAAACTGTCCATATAGCAAACTGAAAACGGAAGAAACTGGATTTAAATTTTCGTCAAATTGAGTATGCAGCTAATTCGTAGTAAGTAGGTATTCTATCACTTTAATTCAATATAAAATATGTATGTTTTTTTAATCTTTTGTTAAGGAATAAAAACCTTTTTTTTTATTATTTATTATTCTCTCATTTACCGAATAAAATTGTTGATTTTTTCTAGAATAATAAACAAAATAGTGTTGAACAGAATTTTGTTTTTTCCTCAAAATAGAAAACCTTTTATAATCGATAAATCTGATACTTACGTAAGGTCAGTAAAGTTGGTTGTTCGTTCTCTTGCATTAAATTAATACTTTTACTTCCTGAAATAACAAAATATTTCATTTATACATTTCTTTTAAATCTTGTCATTCATGCATATAATAAAAATATTTTTTTTGTGTGTCTATACATCATATAAATTAAGCAAAAAATACTTTGGGGGGATTGAAAATAAGTAATGATATAAAGAAGGCCGCCGCAAATACGACGTACATAATAGGCGCGTTCCAGAAGACTCGAGAACCCCAAAACGTCGTTCCACAAGACAATCGCGGTCGTTGTGGTAGCGGCGGATACGTCACTCACGTCATGACTTACGTCACACGAAACTCACGACGACCCATCTAACAAGGTGGGTCGAAGTGATCGTTCCACTAGAGATTATGTCAGCAACGCCCACAAGCTAGTGGAACGGGACACACTGCAGTCGTAAGCGTGAGCTTTGTGAACGTCTAATGGAACGCACTCAATATGGTAAGCTTTAGAAATTATTTTCTCTATACATTTATCTCTTGCAACTTGCAATATAAAATTAAATTATTACCATCTTGAATGATATATTTTTTGTTATCTTCTGCCAAAAACAGCTTCGTTGCATCATCTGCTTCAGTTACAGTCACTGTAAATATATTTCAATAATATATTTAGAACATCCATTAATTTTAGCAATTATTTTTATTAAACATATTATATTATCGTATATTATACATATCGATGCGGAAAAGATAACTTGTCGTATTTCGAAAAAGTTATATACATAAAATAAATTTCACTAATACGTGCATTATAATGCGTTCATAAATTAGACACTATGTTTTATTAATTTAAAATAAAATTATTACCGTATCATTGTAAATGTTAAATAATATTTATCTTGCGAATACGTTACTTAAAAACCGACAGGAATTTTAGTACCTATTTATTCAAATTTTAACACAATACTCAATGAAATAATACAATATTCATTATCACTACATAGTATAAAACAAAGTCTCTTCTCGCTGTCTGTCCCTATGTATGTTTAGATCTATAAAACTACGCTTCGGATTTTAATGCAGTTTTTAAGGTTTTTATGTATGATACATATATAATATAGTAAGGAACACTAATAAGTTTAGAATTATGACTTTTAGGCGGAACGAAGTTCGCCGAGTCAGCTTGTTAAAAAATAAGACAATATTATATTATTTTTATGACTGAAAATGTGTATTTTAATTGTGAAACTATAGTAATACATAAAAGCTATGTTATTAATATAATTATTTTGCATACTTACAAATGGTTTTATTATTGTCATCAGTTTGTAGTTGCAACTCGCCGTTCGCTTCGAATATCTGAAACTTAAATTTACATATTTATATCCGCATGGACTCGTTACAGCCCACTGCTGGGGAGCCGTGCCCAGCATTGGGTCACTTACGGACATCTGTTAGCAACTTTATAGAACAGGGGTTCTGAGGTACTACCGGAGCGCTATGACATGGGGCTCTTTAAAGAAGGTGTAAAAAGAGCTCTTCTTCAAAGCCGGTTTCGATGCATTGGCGACTCCCATGGTGTTGCGAATGTCCATAGGTGACGGTGACTGCTTTCTATCAGGTGGCCCGTCTGCCTCGAGTGGCGACCACGTTTAGGCAAAAGGAGCACAGGTCGCCCCCTCACCAGGTGGACCGATGACCTGAAGAAGACAGCGGGAAACTGGATTCAGAAGGCAAAGGGCTGATGGATGGATGGATGGCCCGTCTGCCTTATGGTTAAAAATGGTATGGTTATGTTAAATCCCACATAACCCTGCGTCGCTCCCAAGGCGTTGGGTACCTTTTGAAGGTACCCAACGCCTTGGGAGCCTACTTTTTACCGCGCTCTCTCATTTCCATGAGAATATCAATGTTTTGTTAGTTGCTAGATATTTAGTAGTTCCAGACGTTGTTAATAGATGGCATTAGTAAAATTAATTTGCAAGTTCTGTCAAGTCAAAGGCAACTAATACTTTAATCTCTGCTGGATAAATTGTTTTTTTGGTTTTATTTACTGTTTTTTTTTCTTTTAAGTAGTTATTAGTTCATTTAGTTAGTAGTTAGTTATTACATTTCTCTAAGTAGTACTTTTGATTCCCTAAGTATCTTTTAATTGTGGAACTGTCACATATTTGTGTCATATAATTATGTTAAACAACTTCTTGTTTTTGACCATGCGGGCGAAGCCGCGGGAAGTGCTAGTTCGTACGTAAAGCCAAGTATAGTTCAGTACAATCGGTGGAATGTGTCATATTTGCCGTTCATCTGCATTCATACTATATCCACCCCAAGTAAAGTTAACAATACTTACTGTTTCAGTAAATTGATCGCTCTTATCTTCAACTGTCTCCACCACCACCGATTGGGGTTGAACACCCTAAAATAATAATCAACCAATAAATCACTACTTTAAAACAAAAGGGCCACAAATCAAAAATATTCAAAATCCTTTTTATCGTAAAAAATCAAATTTTGTCGGTTATATTTTCATAATGTAAAAAGATTCCCATGAATTTTGCACTTTAAGCAATAAAAACACTACTGACGTCTTCTTTGTATTTTCGAATTTACGCTGCAACATCAGTGATAAGCCGCCATTTAAATAACTCTCCTGTAAAATTAGGTCTATCCGAGTTGTGGCCCTTTTGTTTTGAAGTAGCGAAATATTAAAAGAATTTAAATCCTATATAATCTTATCTTTTAAAACGCTAAGGAGCTCATTACATAAAACAATTAATAGTAAAGAGCATTTAAATAATTAAAAACGAATATTAATTGCTTTTTTTATCTGCCTGAAAGAGCAAACGAGCCGTCCACCTAATGGTAAGTGGTCATTCTTCTCATTTGCTACTTTAGTTTTAAAAATGTGGCAGAACCAGTGTAGTTCGAGCGGGGAAGAACCACCGCCACACCAATTTTTAGCGTGAAGCAGTTCTTGCGTATCGATGGAAGGGTGTGGTTGCCGGCACACTATCAAACGAGGCGACCATCATAGTCCTCGGGAGTAGCAACGCATCTGTAATTGACTTCAGATGGAACCCATGTTCTGTTGTGGTTGACTACAGATGTCCATGAGCGGCAGTGACCACTGAGCATCAGGTGGACTGCATGCTCGTTTGCTATTTCAATCTAATAAAAAAATCAGCAGTGGTAACTCCCGGCTCGTACTACACTGTTTCAACGACCTGACCAAATTTATAGTTGATAGTTTGATACAATAATTGAATACTTACATTCTTGGCTACTTTCATGACTCGCGGTTGATTCACAACAATCGATTCGGCCAAATGTCCCTTTAATTGAAAATAAACAAAATAAATTTGACATCTAGACGCGAGAAAGCAAATGTCGTATCTCGAAAAAAAAACTAAATTCTCATAAAATCAGTAACACTAAGAGCGATTTCACATTAGGTCACTAACGCGCGTCAGCCGCGCGACTGCAGAGAATGCTTTCTTTTTTATTTTTATTCTATATCCGTGGGAATATTTTTAATTAGGGTGGCGCGCTGTACTTTTATAATGGAAATAACAATAAAAATAATGAATACTGAAATATAATTTCAATAATAGGAAAGCATCCGTTGCAGTCACGCGGCTGACGCGCTATTTGCGAGCTAATGTGAAAGCGCTCTTATTTAAGCATGGTTATAGATTAGATATAATAGTTTAGTTTGATTGCATTTCTGGCAATATAAAATAACTTTTTGGTGAGCTATTAATTATTTAAATACTTTTCTTGTTATCTGTTGTAAAGTTGAATTTTTCGAGATACTACAACTTTGCTTTCCGGCGTCTATATATGTATATAGTTATGCAGTTGTTTCATAAATAAATATATTTCTGTATTTAAATGTTAGTGTGTGTATTTATGTAATGAGTGTGTAAGTGCACGTGTGTGTGTGAGAGTACCCCCCTACACTCACGCTGGTGTTCATGTGGTGGTAGAGCAGCTGCTTGCGCATGTACCCGGCGCCGCAGACGAGGCACTCGTACGGCGTGTGTGTGTGTGTGTGAGAGTGTCCCCCCTACACTCACGCTGGTGTTCATGTGGTGGTAGAGCAGCTGCTTGCGCATGTACCCGGCGCCGCAGACGAGGCACTCGTACGGCGTGTGTGTGTGTGTGTGAGAGTGTCCCCCCTACACTCACGCTGGTGTTCATGTGGTGGTAGAGCAGCTGCTTGCGCATGTACCCGGCGCCGCAGACGAGGCACTCGTACGGCGTGTGTGTGTGTGTGTGAGAGTGTCCCCCCTACACTCACGCTGGTGTTCATGTGGTGGTAGAGCAGCTGCTTGCGCATGTACCCGGCGCCGCAGACGAGGCACTCGTACGGCGTGTGTGTGTGTGTGTGAGAGTGTCCCCCCTACACTCACGCTGGTGTTCATGTGGTGGTAGAGCAGCTGCTTGCGCATGTACCCGGCGCCGCAGACGAGGCACTCGTACGGCGTGTGTGTGTGTGTGTGAGAGTGTCCCCCCTACACTCACGCTGGTGTTCATGTGGTGGTAGAGCAGCTGCTTGCGCATGTACCCGGCGCCGCAGACGAGGCACTCGTACGGCGTGTGTGTGTGTGTGTGAGAGTGTCCCCCCTACACTCACGCTGGTGTTCATGTGGTGGTAGAGCAGCTGCTTGCGCATGTACCCGGCGCCGCAGACGAGGCACTCGTACGGTTTTCTGTCGCTGTGCACGAAGCGGTGCGTGTTGCGATTGTCGCGCGAGTTGAACGACTTGCCGCACACCTACGACGTGAACATACGCACATACATAGGACAGTCAAGGCTCGTTGATTACGGTAATTTTTACGGTATTACAGTACGGTAACCCTTTGCGTTTTTAATATCCACAGGTTAAAAAATTATGACAATTTTTTTAAATATTTATTCGCGGATATAATCAGAACAAGTAAAGGAAAAATTCGGTGCCTTCTGTATGCGCGTTAGCTTTTAAAGCATTTCAATCTGTTGAGAAACCGTGAATTAAATTAAATTAATTATTAAATAGAGATGTCTAAGAGGTCGTCTATTAATAACGTTAGAGTCGAAGGGGGAGAGGATACGGAAAATATCACGAAATATCACTGGGGGGTGTTGTAAGATTTTAGAGGAGGGGTAATCTAAAATCTAACCAGCTATCACCAAGCGAGAGGCGGTGCTAAAAAAATGCTAAATGAACATAACGTGATTAATAGACGGCCCCTAATTAATTTTGTATATAGGACAAGTCAGTGATATAAATTAAAAACATGAATGGTCCAAGTATCGAACCCTGTGGAACGCCCGTTCTAACAGGAGCCCCAAACGATTTTGTGTTGTTTATCATAATTCAAAAGGCCTTGTTTCTGATCTGACCTGATGATGAAATATTTTTTGCTGGGATTATAAGAAATGGCCACAAATTTTTATCCCATTGATACTGAAAACGCGAATACAGAAACCGAGAATAAGGAGCTTTCACTGTATTAGATTATTCCTCCGGCTTTGCCCGCTTCGGGCACATACACTGAGTATCCCAGAATATGTCGCACTTTTATTCATTAAAAGAGACTTCTTTAAATTTTTGATTTGCGACTTTATCGTCTAGTTCGTTGGCTTTATGGTCTGAACTCGCGAAACATAAAGTTTGAGTTATTTCTTTTTATGAATAAAGGGGCATATCGTCAACCAATTATTGTCCCATAGCTGGGCACGGGTCTTCTCTAGGAATGAGATAATTTTAGGCCATAGTCCACCGCGCTGGCCAAGTGCGAATTGTAGAAGTCACACACCTTTTTTTTTATAGAACTCTCGGGTGTGTAGATTTTCTCACGATGTTTTCCTTCACCGAAAAGCAGTGATATTAATTTCTAATACCCACACAAATCAGTGGCGCGTGCCCGGGTTTAAAACCTCGAACCTCCCGATTGAGACGGCAAGTTTCAACCATTAGGCTATCACTGCTCATGAATAAAGGTGCGATGTGTTAATCCACTGTCAAACAAACTGTGCACTAAGTTTGAGTGGAATCCGACGGGTCATTTTCATGAAAGAGTAACAAACACACATACATCCATTTGACAGGTACCACCGCCACACCTATTTCTAGTGTAAAGCAGTTCTTGCATTTCAGCGGAACGTTGTGGTTGCCGGCACACTTTTATATGAAGAGACCATCATAGTCCTCGGAAGTGGCAATGCATCTATGATTGACTTCAGATAGAATCCACATTCTATGTGAAGTTGCTTACAGATGTCTATGGGCGGCAGCGACCACTTAGCATCAGGTGGATTGCATGCTCATTTGCTACTTTAATATCAAAATATAAATATGCTTAATTCACTTTAAATACTAGACTAATTTGAGAAAATAATAACTGATGAAAAACCTCGTTACGTTTTTTATTGAATATAACGCCATCTCGTTAAAACGTTAGAACTGTTTTATCAGTACGCGTGGATGGTATGCATAGGTTTCGTGATTACGTTTTACCGAAATTCAATGGTATTTAAAATAATAAATCGTTAAGATAAGTAACGTTAATACTCTGTAAATACGGACAATATTAATATTTCAATACGTACTTATATATATTAGATATATTTTTTCAAAATGAACCATGTATAGGTATTATTTATAATCTTTAGTGTGGAAGTATGGCGCCATCTATTTTAAATGCGACTAAACTCCAGTCTTGCGACGGAGCTGACACACACACTTTTTTTATCTATCTCATACCTGTAGTATAATTTGTACAATTTGTCCATTCAATTTCTTTCGCTCGCAACAAATGACTTTCCCAACTGCCATCTCATTAAAACATTTGACACTATTACATCCTCTAATAACTGGTACTCACCTCACAAATATACGGTTTCTCCCCGCTGTGTATCCGCGTGTGTTTCTTATAGTGCTCCGGGTATACAAATGTCGCTCCACATATGTCGCACTTGTGTGGTCGCTCGCCCGTGTGGGATGCTTTTATGTGGTAATCCAGCAATCTGGGGACAAAATATAATCGTAACTCATCACTAATCCATCGTTGTATACGTGTTTCTTAATCTAATAATATGAAGATACTAAGACGTCCTTGGCTCATGACATAAGTTGTTTCATACGACATAATTGTGCATCAACCCATTATTGGCCCACTGCTGGGCACGGGTCTTCTCCCAGAATGAGAGAGTTTAGGCCATAGTCCACCGCGCTGGCCATAATAAAGTTAGGTATATAGTAAGATAAATCAAAACAAATTTTATCGCATAATTATAAACACTTTTGGAGCTATGTATCTCATTTTTTATTATTTTTTGATTCGCGAGATAATTATTAGTCTCATTTTAGTATGAGGGCCTAGGACAGGTATACCCGAAACACATATGAATCTTAAGGACCGAAATTTAATTTAACCTCGAAGTTTTTAAGTTGGTACGTGTGTACGTTGTAATGTATCGATGGGAAAAGAAGTATAGATAGTTTTTTTTCCTTTTTATCCGATTGAAGTAGCCAACGAGCATGAATTCCACCTGATGGTAAGTAGATACTGCCGCCCATAGACATTTGCAAGCAACGTCATATAAAACATTGTTTTATCTGAAGTCAGTCATAATTGCGTTGCTACTCCCGAGGACTACGATGGTCGCCTCATATAAAAGTGTGCCGGCAACCACACCCTTCCATCGAACACGACACTGCATTGCTTTTTCATGGAAACAGCTGGATTGAAACATTTACCATGGCCGAATCAGGATTGCATTTGGTTTTAAAATGGCTCCAACTAAATTCACTTTCACTCAATTTTTAGTAAAACTAATTACATTCCTTTTTCTATACGAGACTCTTCTCAACCAAGTATTGATTTAAAAATATCGGCTCACATCTGTGATATGAACCAACCATTAAGTTGTACGTGTTTAGAGATTGAGAGAGTTAGTACTACAAAATATCTAGGAATACTACTCGATAAACACTTATCTTGGTACCTTGGTACCTGGTACTTATACTGGATATTGTCGCAAAACGAGCTAGGAAACTGATTTGGATATTTAAACGCCTGCGCAATGTTAGCGACTTAAGTCTCATTAGATATATCTACATTACTTTAGTTCAGTCCATTCTTCTCTATTGCATAAGCGTTTGGGGAGGGACATCCAAAACGAAATTTGTGAGCATTGAACGTGCACAGAGGAAAATTCTAAAAATAATGGTTTGTAAAAGTAAATTGTATTCCACTGAAAAACTTTATCAAGATGTAGATATCTTAACAGTACGTCAGTTATATATTCTACAATGTGCAATAAATGTTCACAAAAATAAAGCAAGAAATCCTACGTTAGTAAACAAGCGAAACCCTTACAATGTTATAAAAAATGAAAAAGTAAACACGGTTTTTGGGTCCAAGCAGTTTAACTCTCAATCTATAAGAATATATAATAAAATAAATAGATCCCTAAATATATATCAAATGAACCTAAAAGATTGCAAAAATACTGTGACTAAGTGGCTAAAATCTCTAAATTACGAACAAACTGAAGAACTCCTTATAAAAGTTCAATAAGTAATAAAATCTAGTTTAGAATTTTTATATTTTTAAATAGTAATATTATACATTAGTACGTGTTAAAAAGATAAGTTAAGGTCTAAAAAAAAAAAGCATTTAAATTTGCATTTCAAATTAATAATAGTTAAATCATAAATTGCAGTAACAAAGATTTTTCCAAATTAATATATATTTACTTGTACTTATATATATATATATTCTAAAATATAATTGAAACGATAATTTTACTTACCTTATTTCACGAATCAATAATATTGTATCGCAAATAAAATATTTTTTATAGTATAATAAGTCTATAGTGTAAGTGGTCGCATTGTCCGATTGTTTACATGTCAACGTCACACCTAACTAACCTTTACTAGTAAGGTATTATAGAACAAAGTTGCTTGCCTAATTGTGTGTTCTTGACCATCGGATCATGCGGCGATTATTCTGTTTTATAAGTATGTAGGATGTTATGTGTGTGCAATAGTGGTATGCACTAAAATTGTCCAAACGTTAAGCAAAGTCCGTGTACCTTTATGGGAAGCCGGGTCGTCGTAAATAAAAGCAGTCCAAGGTACAGCACAAAGAAACAGTTTATTCACACACACACAAAGCACAGTAGAAAGTACAGATTCAGAGAAGGAGAAGAAAAACGAAATTAAAAGCGGAATTTAAACAACACGTAAGCAGTAGGTACAAAGCGCGGCACTCAAGCGGTAAGCGATAGCGTCTCGCGTCGATAGCGTTCCGAGGCGGACTACTGGCTACTACCAATCGCTGCGCGTGCGCAGTCTGTCGCTAAGCGGGCCGGCCGGACGGCCGGTCTCTAATATAAAAGTGGAATTGGCTTGTCCGACCGTTCGCTGAATGTATTAAAATTAAAAGTTGTATTTAATAATTACAATGAAAACAACAAAATGAAAACAAAGTGAAAACAATGATTAATTAAAATTAAACAATTAAAATTTAAACAAATAAAAGTAGCTCCGCTACACCACCCCCCTCCTGAGACCGTTCTACGGGCGATAATAGTCGGGAAATCTTACCCTACGCCCCGATTTAGTAGTTTTAATGATGTTTTCCTCCGGCTTAGGTGTAGACTGGTGAAGGGTGTGTTTGGGAGTGTGACTGTGTGTATGAGTTGTATGGGTGTCATTTTGTGTTTGTGAGAGTTTTGTGTTAGCTTTTAATGGTGAGCTGTGTGTGTCAGAAGTTCCGGTGTAAGTCTGTGTGTCGCGTACTGTATAGACGGGTTTTAACCTGTCTATGGACACCGTGACAGTCTTACCGTTTAATACTATCTTAAACACCTTGTCCCCTCTCTGAAGAACCTCATGAGGACCTGTGTATGGCGGTTTAAGAGCACCAGCTACCGTGTCGTCCCGCAGGAATACATGAGAAGCTGTAGCCAGGTCTTTGAAAATAAAAGGAGAACGACTATTACCATGGCGTGACGCTGGAGGAGGCTTCAATCTATTTACAAATAAACGCAAGCGTGCTGCGTAGTCGGTCAGATCATACTGCTCGTTCTCTGGCGGAAGGAAGAAATCTCCAGGAAGGCGTAATGCCTCTCCGTAGACCAATTCGGCGGAGGATGCTTTAATATCGTCTTTTAAAGCTGTCCTAATTCCTAATAAGACTAAAGGAAGCGACTCCACCCATGTACTGTTTACGTGGCAGGTTATGGCAGCTTTCAGCTGCCGATGGAACCTCTCCACCATGCCATTTGATGCAGGATGGTATGCTGTAGTGTGCTTATGGTCGAAGCCTATGGTTTGCGACAACACCTTAAACAACGCTGACTCGAACTGCCTTCCCCTGTCCGTCACGATCTTAACAGGACACCCAAATCGCGCGATCCAACCACTCAATAAGGCCTTTGCCACTGTTTCAGCGGTAATGTCCGCTATCGGAATCGCCTCAGGCCAACGAGTAAAACGGTCGATGGCAGTGAGGCAGTACCGTTGACCTAAAGAGAGTGGCAACGGACCTATGAGGTCAATATGAATAATTTGAAACCTCCCCTGCGGAAGATTATATGTCCCTAACGGAGAAGAGACATGTCTCGTGACCTTTGAGCGCTGGCAAGCCAGACAGCTGCGCGCCCATTCCCGGCAATCCTTTCGGACGCCCGGCCACACGTAACGCTCACTAACCAATTTTACAGATGCTCTAGCGCCTGGGTGACTTAAGCAGTGCAGAGAATCAAAAATTCGTCGCCTATAGATCTCAGCGACGTAGGGTCGAGGGGAACTACCACTCAAGTCACAAAACAGCACCGTGTTCGTACCAGGCAGTTTCACTTTGGCAAGTTGCAGAGCTGTGTTTCCACTTAAGAGCTGAGACAATTCCGGGTCACATGCTTGTGCAGCTGCTAACGAGTCAGGATCAATTGGTAGCACGATCTCCTCAACTCTAGACAAGGGGTCAGCAACCACATTATTCTTACCCGAAATGTGTCTTACGTCCGTGGAAAACTGCGATATAAAATCCAAGTGACGAAACTGCCTCGGAGAACAATTTTCCCTTCTGGAAGTGAAGGCAAACGTGAGGGGCTTGTGATCGGTATAGATCACAAAGTTACGAGCCTCAACCATGTGTCTAAAATGTTTAATAGACTCGTATATGGCTAGTAGTTCTCGGTCGTATGGCGAGTACTTGGACTGCGTGGGGCTCAATTTTCTCGAGATGAATGCGAGAGGCTCCCACGCACCTGCTCTCTGTTGCTGCAAAACCGCACCCATTGCAGTATCGGAGGCGTCCGTTACGAGGGCCAGTTGAGCGCTGCTGTCAGGATGGGCTAACAAAGCGGCTTGGCACAAACCTTGCTTGCACGCTTCGAAAGCATCCAATTCCTTCTTACCGAAGGTGACTGGATGTGAGCCTTTCACTGGACCTGTCAAGAGCGCGTTCAGAGGTGCTTGGTGTTGTGCTGCATTGTGGATGAACCTGCGATAAAAATTAAGCATACCCAAGAACCTGCGTAGCTCCTTTACGGTTTTGGGCTGTGAAAAATTTTTAATCGCTTCTACCCTTTCTGGTAGGGGTTTAGTACCATCTGCTGAAATTTCATATCCCAGAAAATTTACCTGCGATGCCCCAAACACACACTTACCTGGATTTAACACCAACCCAAAATCTCTTAGCCTGCTAAATACCTCACATAGATGTTTCTCGTGAGTTTCCTGATCCGCTGAAAATATTAGTATGTCATCGATATAACAGTATACGAAGTCTAGCCCACGCAACACCTCATCAACAAAACGCTGAAATGTCTGGCTTGCGTTGCGAAGACCAAACGTCATATAGGGAAACTCGTATAAGCCAAACGGTGTTGTGATAGCAGTTTTGGCTATATCAGGTGGATTCACAGGTACTTGGTTGTACGCTCTCGCCAAGTCCAAGGTGCTGAAGATAGTACAATCAGCCAGACTATGAGAAAAGTCTTGTATGTTCCGAATAGGATATTTGTCCGGAATGGTACGTGCATTTAACCTACGGTAGTCCCCACAGGGTCGCCAGCCATCTTTTTTCGGCGCGAGGTGAAGAGGAGATGCCCACGGAGACTCTGAAGGTCTGCACGTGCCCATCTGTAACATCACCTCAAATTCAGCCTTAGCAATTTTTAACCTGTCCGGTGCCAGCCTTCGTGGTGCGCAGAACTCAGGAGGTCCTGGTGTGGTGCGAATGTAATGTAGTGTATTATGTTTTGAAGTGTCGCTGTTAATGTGAGTGCCGGGAGGTCGAGTGATCTCGGGGTATTGTGCTAGTATAGTGTGATACACCGAATCACCAATCATAACCTTTACCGAAGAAACATCATCAGAAAATTTCGCGAGTGAAGCTGTGGTCGCGAGCATAGTATGTCCGTCGACTAACCGTTGGTTTCTTATGTCTACGATTAAATTGTAGTAAGATAAAAAATCAACGCCTATTATCGCCCGCGTTACATCAGCAATAATAAATCGCCAGGGAAAGTCACGTCGTAAGCCTATATTTAACAAAACATTTTTATAGCCGTAGGTACTAATAACAGAACCGTTTGCGGCACATAAATCAAAATCAGTTTTATTACAATGTTCTTTTACAATAGAGCGCGGAAAAACACAAACATCACTGCCTGTATCAATTAAAAAATTTACCTGAGTTCGTTTATCTTTCACAAACAAGCGACCGCTAGAAGGGCAGGCGTCGGCCGCCATTACAGACTGCCCTAATCTTTTCCCGAATAGTCACAGGGTTTCACGCACCTATTAGCTTTACTACCAAACTTGAAATGGTACCAACACAATGGGTGTTTGCGGTAACTTGAGTTAGACCGCGATGTTGATCCTGACCTATGTCGGGACCCGGACCGATAACGCGATGGGCGCTGACGACGCCTGGAGTTATGCCCGTAGTGACGCGACGCGCGGCTGTTCTCGTCGACCTTCAAAGCCAGCAGCTCCACCATCTTTTTCAGTTCGGCGATTTCGCTCGAGGAGTCACCGTAAGAAGCATGACGGGAAGTCACCGCTACACTGCACGGCGTCACGATCTCCTGGATGTTGTCAGCGAGATCGGCAAGCTGCTCGGGTGAAAGCGTGGGCTGCGAGGCCAACACTGTCTGTACGCTGCTGGGCAGACGCTGGCACCAAATAGTTTTAATGAAGTCGGCTGGGACTGAAGGCCCAGCCAGGTCCTGTAGGTGGCGCAAAAATTGGGACGGCTTTCGGTCACCCAACACCTCATGGGTCAATAACTGCCTCACTTTTTTTTCATGTGATGCGGACAGGCGACGAATGAGCTCGGTTTTTATCTTGTCATACCTGTTACGGGTCGGTGGGTTAACGATAATGTCCTTAACTGCCTTCGCATGCACTAGATCAAGGTTGATGGTCACTTGCATAAACTTTATTGCGTCATCCGTGATGTCAAAATTCGCAAATTGACTTTTTAGCAGAGCAAACCAAATTTCGGGGTCTTCTGGCGAGAACGGTGGCACCTTCAAGTTGAACCTAGGTCTAGGCATAGCTGGTTCCAAATCGTTGTCATCATCTCGACGTGCGGCTGCCGGAGATGGTCGC
Organism: Spicauda simplicius; assembly: GCA_949699795.1. Classification (NCBI taxonomy): domain Eukaryota; kingdom Metazoa; phylum Arthropoda; class Insecta; order Lepidoptera; family Hesperiidae; genus Spicauda; species Spicauda simplicius. The sequence goes on along the minus strand of OX453082.1, from coordinate 11,848,813 downwards.
ATTTTTCTTATCTGGCGCTTCGTCACGTTGCCGCCATTTTGTGATTCGGCCGTTTTTACATCGTCACTGCTGCTATCGCTCATTATAACGTGCTCTTCTCGGGGTCACCAATGTAGGATGTTATGTGTGTGCAATAGTGGTATGCACTAAAATTGTCCAAACGTTAAGCAAAGTCCGTGTACCTTTATGGGAAGCCGGGTCGTCGTAAATAAAAGCAGTCCAAGGTACAGCACAAAGAAACAGTTTATTCACACACACACAAAGCACAGTAGAAAGTACAGATTCAGAGAAGGAGAAGAAAAACGAAATTAAAAGCGGAATTTAAACAACACGTAAGCAGTAGGTACAAAGCGCGGCACTCAAGCGGTAAGCGATAGCGTCTCGCGTCGATAGCGTTCCGAGGCGGACTACTGGCTACTACCAATCGCTGCGCGTGCGCAGTCTGTCGCTAAGCGGGCCGGCCGGACGGCCGGTCTCTAATATAAAAGTGGAATTGGCTTGTCCGACCGTTCGCTGAATGTATTAAAATTAAAAGTTGTATTTAATAATTACAATGAAAACAACAAAATGAAAACAAAGTGAAAACAATGATTAATTAAAATTAAACAATTAAAATTTAAACAAATAAAAGTAGCTCCGCTACAAGTAAATTTTGTGTTTACCCTCGCAGTTTAAAATTGAAAATTGAATGTCTTTATTATATTGTTAACAACACTGGTTCTATGCAATCAGGAAAGAGCGTTCACCCCTAACACAAGTTCTGCGAACTTAACAGGGGTGTACTTCACCTGTAATAAGTCTATTTAGTTAATAAAGAATATTTTTCATATTTTCATTTCATTTTCATTTTCATCGAAACGCAAGAACTACTTCACGCTAGGAGTAGGCGTGACGGTAATACATGCACAGATCGAACCATAGGTCCTAACACCTTGCGATATTTTTGATATTTTTTATATTATTTTTAATGGTTTGTCGCGATTTAAGACACAAAGACAAACAGATATTGAAAAGTTCCAAAATTATAAAAAAAAACTATTTATTCCTTTTTTTTAAATATGTACTATCGTTTTTTTATAATTTTAGAAAAAAGGAATTTTATTGCACTCATAATCAGAATTCTAATTACTTCTACTAACTTAATACTTTTGTTAGTCTATTGAAACTACTTACCTGCGTCGCTTAAACTTCTTAGGGCACTGCGAGCACTGGTAACGTTTGTCGTCTAAATGCGTGGCGCGCTTGTGTGAGTGAAGGTTCGAGTTTTGCGTGAAGGTAGCACCGCATATGTCGCATGAGAATGGTCGCTCGCCTGAAATGTAATAGAAATAAGGAGAGAAAATAAATTAGCATGACGCAGTTCTTGAGTGTCGGCTAAAGGTGAGTTGCAGGTTCACTTTTATACGAACCAACCAAGCTTAGTGCTTAGGGCGCGTTCCAGAAGACGATCACAAAGCCCCAAACGCCCAAAACGTCGTTCCACAAGACGACCGCGGTCGTTTTGGTCGTGGCGAATACGTCATGAGTGACGTCATGACTTACGCCCACGCAAAGCACGACGACCCATGTAATAAGGTGGGTCGAAGTGATCGTTGCACTAGAGATTATGTCAGCCACGCTCACAAGCTAGTGGAACGGGAAAAACTGCGGTCGTGAGCGTGAACTTTGTGAACGTCTAATGGAACGCTCCCTTAGAAGTAGTATCGCATCTGTGATTGACTTCAGATGGAACCCATGTTCTTTATAAGTTCCTTACAGATGTCCATTATCGTCTGGTGGATTGCATGCTCGTTTGCTATCGAAATACTTGCTACTTCAATAGAAAAAAGATAAGGGAATATAAATATTTTTTAATCGTGTAAATATTGCAGGAATATGCTGCTTACCACCTACTGGTGGTTACTACCGCTCATAGACATTTCCAAGCTACTTCATATAGAACACATGTTCTTTTTTATCTGACTGAAGTAGCAATCAAGCATGCAGTCCACCTGATGATAAGTGGCCACTACCGCCTTGCGACACCTGTAATCAACTTCATACAGAACATGGGTTCCATCTGAAGTCAATCACAAATGCGTTGCTACTCCCGAGGACTAAGATGGTCGTCTCGTGTGAAAGTGTGCCGGCAACCACACCCTTCCATCTCGCGCAAGAAATGCTTCACGCTAAAAATAGGTGTGGCGGTGGAACTTCCCCGGTCGAACTGCACTGGTTCTACCACCTATCCGAAATCAATCACAGTTGCGTTAACATGCATTAACATGGTTGTCTCATATTACAGAGTGCCGGCAACCAATCTTCCTCCTTGCGCAAGAACTGCTTCAAGCTAGAAGTACGTGTGGCTGTTACCTTCCCGGTCGAACTACACTGGTTTTACCGCTTTACAAATATATGACAGAGGTTGAGTGATTGTTTTACAGGTGGTAGAAGGTTTTTTGAAGGGTTCCCCCTCGAGAACAAAAAAAAGAAGGCGGTAGAACCAGTGTAGTTCGACCGGGAAAGTATCACCGCCGCACATATTTCCAACATGAAGCAGTTTTTGCGTTTCGATGGAAACGTGTAGTTGCCGGCACACTGCAATATGAGGCGACCATAATAGTCCTCGGTAGTAGCAACGCATCTGTGATTGACTTCAGATAGAACCCCACGTTCTATTTGAAGTTTCTTACAGTTTTTTATGGGCGGCGGTGACCAATTACCATCAGGTGGACTGCATGCTCGTTTGCTACTTCAATCAGATAAAAAAAGTTTAGTGAAGGTCAAGGGAATGTAGTCATTTGGAGGCCACGGGCAGGGCGGAGGTCGGTCGTTTATTTTTTAAAGAGTCAGGCGATCCCGGGAAGGACATCGGCATGTGTGGTCGCATACCGCTGTAACGACTAAACGGAGCGGTGGACCCAACCGCCCATCTGGGAGGAGCCCGTTGGGGCAACGCGCTCAGAGGATTCCGGCAGCGGTCCTGTGGAGGTCCCGGAGTCCTCTTTTAAGCGCCGAGGACGGCCACCGGGGGGTTTTAGTGCGATAAAAATCCCACATAACCCTGCGTCGCTTCCACGGCGTCGGGTACCTTTTGAAGGCTTCCCCCTCGACTAAAAAAAAATTTAAAAAGGGGCTGTCACCTGTGTGTATCCGCATGTGGTCCCTCAGCTCGGCCCTGCGCGCGAAGCCCTTGGGGCAGTGCGCGCACACGAAGGGCCTCGACCCGGAGTGGACCACGCCGTGCACCTCCAAGTTGTGCTGGGAGGCGAACGCTTTGCCTGGAAACAAAGATAAATAGACACACTACTTATGATTTAAACATAAATAAATAATTCATTATAATAAATGCTTTAAAAAATTATGTTTTTGTGGTTGTAGCAATGATATTGTTAAAAGCAAATTATTGGTAAATTCTTCCAATATGCACTTATCCAGCGCAGTGGACTAAGATAAATATTGAGTGTTTACCAACATGCAGTACGAGTTAATTTTATTAAAATAAATCAACAAATACGTAAATAATAATTTAAGTAATCCTCCCAAAAGCTCGCAACAATTGGTTTGACGATCCGCATGGCGGCCGTTTCCACACCGGTCTGACGCACAATGGGTCCCGGGTGCCGGCCAGACAGGCCAGACAGGTGTCTGAATGATGAGTTTAGATTCTGGGTCTGGGTGTTTGTGTATCGTCCTGTGTGTCCCTGGTACCCACAACACAGGAGAAAATTCTAGTGTGGGGCTATGAGTGAGAAAGCGACAGGTATCTGAATGATGAGTTTATATTGATGTTTTGGGTCTGGGTGTTTGTGTATTCGTCTTGTGTGTGTCAATAGTACCCACGATACAGGAAAAGGTCCTAGTGTGGACTATGAGTGTAGAAAGTGTGTTTAAAAAAAGAAATAGTCGGATATCGCTGAATTTTGCCACATAGTTTATGGCTTTAATAACAACATAGAATACTAATTACCGTCATAACTGATCAAAACAAGCAGAACCACGGGAATAAATGTTATATGACAAAGACTCACCGCACACAGTGCAAATAAAATCCTTCACACCGGAGTGCGTTTTCTCGTGTTGATTGAGATTCTGTTGCGTGAAGAACGACTTGCCACATTGCTTGCATTTGAATGGTCTCGGTCTGTCCTGGAAAATATATAGACAAACGAATAATTTGGAGCTAAAAATGTAATAATTTTATGGTCACCGGACAGGATTATTTGCCATATCATTCTAATATTATCGCGGAATTTTTATATTATATTATGTAACGGGTATTTTTTTTCATCTGACTGAAGTAGCAAACGAGCAAGCAGTACACCTGATGGTAAGTGGTCACTGCCGCCCATGGATATCTGTAATCAACTTCACATAGAACATGAATCTCTATCTAAAGGCAATTACAGGATGCGTTGCTACTCCCGAGGACTATGGTGGTCACCTCATAAAAAAGCAAAAAAGGAAGATAAAAGAGAGGCGACGAGATATATTTTACAAACTTACCAAGTGTGTCTTTAGATGCGACTGGTGAGTATACTTAGACGCGAACGACTTGTTGCACACTTCGCAAGTGTACGGCTTGGCGCCGTTGTGGAAATTCATATGCTCCGCTAGGAGCGTACGAGAACTGAAAATATAACATTAATATCACTAAGCGATCCGTCCCTGCAGTTCCGGGATCAGAATAGGGCTACGGCATCCCCTGCCTGTCGTAAGAGGCGACTAAAAGGGGCTTCCGGGGTTGCGGGCGGCTAGAGTGGGAACTCGAACCGTTCGGTCACTCAATCCCGGGAAGGACGGCGGTATGTGTGGTCGCATACCGTCGTAAAGATAGATAGATAGATAGATAATCATTTATTCGTTCTGTTTACACACACAATTATCTATTATACACGATTACAATATTAACAAAGAAAAGAAAGTGCAAAACAGAACGAATGGACACTGCTCAGCATTATGTTGGCATCCGAGAACAACCAACGCTGATCTTCCGCAGCATCCAACAGGTGACGACACGGAGTAAAAAGGCCAACATAAAAATTCTTGCATAAAAACTGAAGAAAAAATGAAAAAAAATATTTTAAAACTGGAAAAAGGAAAAAAAATAAAAATAAAAATAAAATAAAATAAACAGCATCGACCAATTTTATCTGTGTTGTGACACCGATGTTGACACTGACATTACTCGATGACAATGTCATAATCAACAAACTACAATAATTCAAAACATTAAACCTCTAATAATTTAATTTAATTTAAATAATGAATCCGTAAAGTTACTAATCAGATAGAAATAAAGATTATAAAACATATTTCAGAAAGCCCGCGAGTACATATACAGTCTATAGTCCTATACAGCACTTGTGTCATGTTTGTGAGTTTCCTGACTTTTCTGGTGAATGTGTAGAAGTTCCTTAAGTTTGGCTTTAAATGCATGAACAGTTTGCAGGTTTCTAATCGGCGGAGGGATGTTATTCCAGCATTTCGAAGCTGCGTAGCGGAAACAGCCTCTGAAAGCAGCTGTTTTATGTCGCTGTATAGTGAGAGGCTTCACGCACACTCGAAGACCACATGTCCTGTGACTGGAGGCCCAAGTGATCTTGTCGTACAGATAACCTGGCACTTTGTGTTTAATAACTCCAAAAAGAAGACATGCTAAGTGTAGTTTTCTACGATGCTTCATTTTGAGTGTTGAGTATTTATTCAAATATGGGGTCACATGAGTTCTAAACGGAATATTAAAGCAAAAACGAGCACATGCATTCTGTAACCGCTGAATTAAATTTTGTGTTCTAGATAAAAGGCGAGGGCCATAAACAATATCCATATAGTTTATTTTGGATAATACAAGTGACTCAACTAGCTGAATACGCAATTCTTCGTTTAAAAAAGGCCTAATTTTGTATAAAACTTTTAATTTGTAAAAGCAACTTTTCACTGAATTAGAGACATGTTTCTCATAGCGGAGGTCACAGTCCATGTACAAACCCAGGTTTCTAGCTTCATACACACGCTCTATGGGTTCATCCATCAGCAAAATATTCAGTGTCGGTTTGACATTGGCTAACTGTTGCTTACTGCCAAACACCAGATATTTTGTTTTATGTGCATTTAGGAGCAGTGAGTTATTATTAGACCAAGTGGCAATCCTGGATAAATCCTCGTTAAGTTTAGCTATGGCACCATCGATTTCGGCAGGTTTACAGGAAATATACAGCTGAGTGTCATCCGCATACAAATGGTATCTACAATGCTTAATTTGTGATATCATATCAGCAGAGTATAAAATGTAGAGGATTGGACCCAACAAAGATCCCTGGGGAATGCCCCTAGTGCATTCCTTTTTGTCTGACACCATTTGCAAACCATCACTGCGACTTAGCTTAACATATTGGTATCTATTAAGGAGATAACTATTGAACCAGTGTAATGCTGAATTATCAAACCCATAATAGCTTAACTTAGATATTAATAAATTAAAGTAAAGACTAAACGGAGCGGTGGGTCTAGCCGCCCATCTGGGAGGAGCCCGATGGGGCAACGTGCTCGGAGGTTGAAATCGTTTCGAGATCCCGGAGTCCTCCTTTTTAGCGCCGAGGACGGCCATCGAGGGGGGGGGGGGGTTAGTGCGGTAAAGATCCCACATAACCCTGCGTCGCTCCCACGGCGTCGGGTACCTTTTGAAGGTTTCCCCCTCGAGACCAAAAAAGAAAAAAAAGTCACTAAGTGATCAGTACATTATAAAATCATAGATACGACGCCAAAATATGCTATACTAGCTCTTACCCGCGGCTTCGCCCGCACGGGCAAAAGGAATTAACATTAGCATTTGATAGCGTGATTCAGAACTTGCAAATGACTTTCACTAACGCCATCTATTAACAACGTCTGGAACTACTAAGTATGTATCTACTAATAAAACACCGATACTCTCATGGGAATGAGAGAGCGCGGTAAAAAGTAGCCTACGACTCTCTCCGCCCCCCTAGCTATCTCCCAGCATATAAACCACATTATATAATAGCTATGTGGCGACGTGAAAGAGGAACAAACAAACACACTTTCACATTTATAATATTAGTATGGACAATATGGATTAATAATAACCCTTTCTACATTTACGATACATGAGGAAATCCAACTATGGGGCTTTCATACTTGGTTTTTCTTCTGTATCTTGGGTTCCATGCATCGAACCTGATATATTTCATATCGGTGTAGGACTTACCTGTATTTCTTATGACATATAGTACATTCGTGAAGTTTCGATTTGTCCGTAGGCAAAATCTTCTTGGACTTGATAGCGTGAAGTTCTGAAAATAAATATTTATAATAACATAATGCATTACTTCCTCTTTCTCCGTGGAGAAGTCCAGGAGATGGGCAACGTTGCCTGTGGAACATCAATACTCATTGTGGTCACTGACAAATATGCCAAGCATGAAGAATACGGTGTTAGAACCAGTGTAGTTCGACTGGAGAAGTACCACCAACACACCTTTTTCTAGCGTGAAGCAGTTCTGGTGTTTCGATGGAAGGGTGTGGTTGCTGGCACACTTTTATATGAAGCGACCATCTTAGTCCTCGGGAGTAACGCATCCTGTAATTGCCTTTAGATAGAACTTCATTTTCTATGTGAAGTTGCTTATAGGAGTCCATGAGCAGCAGTGACCACTTACCATCAGGTGGACTGCATGCTCCTTTTGCTACTTTAGTCAGATAAAAAAAAAATGGTTATAATCTACATTAAGCGAGGCCTAGGGCTATTGGCGGATTTTGTAAAAAATAAATGCATAAATCATCATTTCAAGTTGACTACATTCGATATGCAACATATAGATGATATGCGCTCTTCAGGTGTTTTATCGTTGTCTCTGGGTCTGGGTGCTCACCTAGACCCAGAAGGCACGTACCTATGTGCGCGGCGTACTCGCTGCGTTTCCGCACGAGCTCCCCGCACTGCGGACAGATGTACACGCGGGCGTCGTGCGTACTTTTCAAGTGTTGCATCATAGTTTCCGCGTTGCTTATGAACGGGGCGTCTTCTGGAATTCAGTAAAATAACCAAGTATAAGTATGATGTATAACGAAGTGGTTGCGGGACGTCAGGAAGGTAGGGTCTTCATTACTGTCCATTGTTGAAGATTTCAAGTAAAACACAGGAGTTATTCTTCTTCGATTTATTTACAGTTGAAGATGTCCGATCGCTTCGACGGTTAAACAAGAATCTTTTTCTACCGGCAAGCACTCGCCTTTTTATAACAATGTTTGGTGAGGTGACAATAACAAATTTATGGTGAGTAAACAAATTTACCATTCTAAAACTCACTAAATATTGCTAATTTAATAAACAAACAATTTTCGATCTTTAAACTAACTAAAATAATTATTTTCGGCGACGTGTTTCTCATAAATACGCGGTGTCGCGCCGACATATATGTTATGATTTGAAAAAAAGTATGAGATGCTGATACGTCAATACAATGAACAAAATCCTAGGATAGACAACCATAAAAATACGTAAACTCCATGTAAAATTTTGTAATATGAACAGTGTAATAGTGCGTAAATTTACAGTGCGGCACTCGGAAATTGCCACAGTAAATAGCTTTATTTATCAACGCATAGCAGCATAGATTTTTTTTTCAACATGCAATTATAATTATTTATTTATTAATGAAATTAAATCCATGTTTTACATCGACACAAAAATCTCTATGATTTGACATCAGTATTAATAAATACCTTGTGACGACCTACAAGATAGCGAACAGAACGGCATTATTTGTCTCTTTTCTACGCAATATTCACATCATAAGTAAAGTGGAACAAGTATATGCATTTCACTTCTTATTTTAATACGGGTTCTATGCTTATTATTCTTCCAAGGCTGAGTTGCATGGTAGGCGGAGTAGGAGGCGTTAGGTTTTATTTTCGTAACGGCATTTCTTGATTCGATCGCCGCGCTCAAAGCCCGCGATAAAAGCTATGCGATATCTTTAATTTAGCACATTTTTACTCGTATAGTTTAAATACAGTTCCATAATACGTACCTTTCTTCTCATTATTTTCGCAGAGTAGGCATTTAAATTGACCGTCTTCCTCTCTTTGCACCATCTAAAAGAAGGTTAAAGACATCAGAATCCTCCCCCGCTTTACTTCAAAAGCACCGAAGCCATAGAGAGAGCCATTGACACTCCTTTTTCTATTGGAGAGATGTATTGACATTAATTTCAATTCCCTCCCACTATTCGTTGGAAAGGAGGGGGGACTTTTCCACGAATCCCACGTTCGTCAATCTAGTGATTTATGTGCGTATTAGAAATTAATTATCACTGCTTTTCGGTGAAGGGAAGCATCGTGAGGAAACCTACACAGCCGAGAGTTCAAAAAAAAGTTCTCGGAAGTGTGTGAAGTCCACCAATTCGCACTTGGCCAGCGCAGTGGACTATAGTCTAAACTCTCTCATTTTGAGAGAAGACCCGTGCGAAGCAGTGGGACAATGATGGGTTGACTACGAATAGCGTGCTCGTTTTTCTCTTCAATCAGAAAAAAATGCCTATCTTCGTCCCTAATTTTCGTGTCGCGTTGCATCCGGTTTGAATTTGAATGCGCGTTTGGCAAAGGGTCTATCTCCCTGGAGGCTAGGTGATCATGCCTGGGGAGCGGCCGTGCTCCGACAGTCCTTGTTCGGAACTTGTATATATATATATATATATTTTATTTGACTGAAGTAGCAAACGAGCATGCAGTCCACCTGATGGTAAGTAGTCACTGCCGCCCTGTGACATCTGTAAGCAACTTCATACAGAACATGGGTTCCATCTGAAGTGAATCACAGATGCGTTGCTACTCCTGAGGACTATGATGGTCGCCTCATGTGAAAGTGTGCCGGCAACCACACCCTTCTATCGAAACGCAAGAAATGCTTCACGCTAGAAATAGGTGTGGCGGTGGTACTTCTCCGGTCGAACTACATCGGTTCTACGACCTTGAAAATATATGCAGGGTATTGAGAATACTTCGATAGCGTGTTTCAGAATACTAGTAGCGCCATCTCGTGATGAGTAGCGGGAGGTCACATGCGCAAAGAAAAACAACTTCAAAAAACATGGCTCACCGTATTAATTGAAGTCACATCCACATTGGTCACAGTGTCTTCTGTCTTCTTGCTCTGAACCGATTTCACTCTGTACATCTCACCAGATTCCACTTTTATGAAAGCACCACCTGGAAACATACATTAACTAAAAACCTTTGATTATTTCTTTAGAAGGTAGAAGCCTGTTGATTCGACTCTGGTGGTACAGTCACATGCGTTTCTATCTTTTTTTTTTTGTTTACGAGGGGGAAACCTTCAAAAGGTACCAGACGTCGTGGGAGCGATGCGGGTTATGTGGTATTCTTACCGCAATGCGTGGAGGACTCCGGGATCTCCAACGGAACACAACCGGAGTCCTCCGAGCGCAATGCCCCTTTCAGGTTCTTCCCTGGTGGGCGTGAACCGCTTACCGCAACTTCTGGTCTTTACGGCGGCATGCGACCACACATGCTACCGTCCATACCGAGGTCGCTCTTGGCTGGACGGTTCGAGCTCCCACTCTAGTCGCCCGCAAACCCGGAAGCCCCTTTTAGTCGCCTCTTACGACAGGTAGGAGATGCCGTAGCCCTATTCTGATCCCGGAACTACAGGGACGACATACCTTGTTCCTAAGTATCTGTGATTGATTATGGATGTCCATGACCGGCAGTGGCCGCTCACCATCAGGGCGGCACCCAAATAAACTATTTATATTTAATTTGATACACATACCTTGTTCCTGAGCGGCCGCTATGATAGCATTCGCCGTTTCCTCGTCTCCGGACACTTGCAGCTCGATTTGAGATTCGTCATTAGAATCTGTGAATAGCAAATGGATTAAATTCAAGGTATAACATGTAATAACGGGTCGGAGACACAATTAGAGTGTACATATCAGACGGCGGCGTAAAGCGGACTGGCGAACGGGGAACCGAGCGAACGCGACTCGCGAACGAGCATCGTAGATAAATGTGCGAGCGAACAGATTACATAAGGCGGCGTTGCAATGTTATATTTTAAAAGTATGAGTGTTTCAATATTTTAAATGGAAAATGATACATAAACACACATCTACTATGTGACACAAAAATTATTTTGTACTAGTAACATGCTAAAAAGTATAGTTTACGACACAAACTAAATATAGCAGAATACAAAATAATATATTTTATTTTTTTTTAAAGAAAAAGAAGATACCATTTAATATTAATAATAATTTACTGGAATACATCATCGATATAGAAATTCACTAGATACACAGTCTCGAAAAAAATGACACCTAAAACTGTCGTCAAATGTACGTAGTTATTTATAGATAGTCACAACGACCATATATTTTTGCAATACAACCTTACGTGCATGATTTAAAGTTGTATTTACAACGCTTTAAGCAAAAAGCAATAAAATTTTACTACTTGAAATGAGCGCTCAATTTTGATATTGAGCGCTCTTTTTCACCGGACAGTTTTGAGACGCTGAATGTGTATCTTGGGTTTTTCTATATCGATGGAATACATGATATAATTAAATTTAAATATTTATATGAATCTAAATTTTATAGTTATTATAATATGTGATAATTCACAATGTGTCATTGACCAGCTTGTGGCGACGCGTCGCCACGCCACAAGTCTTACCCGCAGCTACAAATTTCACATCAAAATAATTGAATTACTTTGTCCATCCCCGTTATCATTAGTATCAAAGCCCCGTGAGTCCTCCGGCACTACTGATTAAGATTAAACTCTGCCGTAAAGCGTATTATAAAATTTCTGATTACATAGAAGACAAAGCAGCTTGGAACTGAGCAATAATATGCATTATTATAGTATATTTAATAAATGTCAAAGTGTAGCGTATCTTGCCAAACAGGGATCTCTTTAATGAACTTGAAGGCAAGATACTGGAGCTAACTTTCATTACCATGTAAAAAAAACATGATTGTAATTATATATAAAAAAATATATATATAAAAAAGAAAAAAGACAAACCCGCTGAGTTTCTTGCCGGATCTTCTCAGTTGAGGTCGTATTCCGATCCGGTGGTAGTGTAAGAAAAAAATGTAACTGATAATTTGTAAGTGCCCCCGCAGGCCTATACAAAATAAAAGACATTTCATTTCATTTCACTACGAGCGATATCTCACTGTCCCCGTACAGCAACTTCTGGCCGGACATCAGTACTATGATCGATCCGTTCTCACAGCCCATCATTACTGTCTCTAAGCAAGCGGCTTGGCGGACGCATGCCGTGGTGACGCGTCGCCACGCTAGCAGTCGGTCTCACCCGGCGCTATAAATTTCACATCTCTCGTCAACCCATTATTGTCCCACTGCTGGGCACGGGTCTTCTCTCTGAATGAGAGAGTTTAGGCCATAGTCCACCGCGCTGGCCAAGTGCGAATTGGTGGACTTCACACACCTCCGAGAACTTTTTTTTTTAAAGAACTCTCGGGTGTGTAGGTTTCCTCACGATGTTTTCCTTCACCGAAAAGCAGTGATAATTAATTTCTAATACGCACATGAATCAATGGTGAGTTTGAACCTCGGACCTCCCGATCGAGAGGGCAAGTTTCAACCATGAGGCTATCACTGCTCCACATCTCCACATCAAATTTCACATCAAAATGATACAATTACCTTGTCCATCCCGTTATCATTAGTATCACAGCCCTGTGAGTCCTCCGGCACGACCAGCGATATCTCACTGTCCTCGTACAGCAACTTCTGGCCAGACATCAGTCTTATGATGGATCCGTTCTCACCGTCTAACATTACTGTCTCTAAGCAAGCAGGTTGGCGGACGCATGCCGTGGTGACGCGTCGCCACGCTAGCAGTCGGTCTCACCCGACGCTATAAATTTCACATCAAAATGATTCTAATGATTCAATTACGAGACGACCCGCGTGGTGGAGCGGTTACCATACCGGTCTGACGCGCAATGGGTCCCGGGTTCGATTCCCGGTCAGACAAGTATCTGAATGATGAGTTTAGATTCATGTTCTGGGTCTGGGTGTTTGTGTATTCGTCTTGTGTGTGTCCATGGTACCCACGACACAGGAGCAAATCCTAGTGTGGGGCTATGAGTGTAGAAAGCGTGTTAATTACCTTGTCCATCCCCGTTATCATTGGTATCACAGCCCTGCGAGTCCTCCGGCACGACCAGCGATATCTCACTGTCCCCGTACAGCAACTTCTGGCCGGACACTAATCGGATAATCGATCCGTTCTCACCGTCCATCATTATTGTCTCTGTAAATAATTACGAAATGCATATATCGACGGTCCCTACGTACATAAGGACAAGTCAAAATCGAGGTTTTCAGGAGAGCATTTTTTATGTTCAAACCGCCCTAGAAATAATTCTATGAACAATTATGAATATTTTTTTTCTGTAATATTTTATTACAATTAGGGACTTTATGATGGTATTAATAGATATGTGTATATTTGATAAGTACAGATATCCGCATATACGACACTTATTTCTTGTAATGATAATACTTGTTCTCTTATACGATTTGTATATTTGTTTAAATACATAATATTTAAGAAAAAATCGAATATAGGTATGAGCGTATGGACAATTTAAAGCCATATATGCAATAAAAAAAATGCCATTTTTGACTTGTCCTTATATACGTAGGGACCGTCGATATTTATCTTACTAATAGTATATATTTTGTATTTGATCGAAGTAGCAAACAAGGATGCATTCCACCTGATGGTAAGTGGCTACTGCTGCCCTGCGACATCTGTAAGGAACTTCAAATAAAACATGGATTCAAGTCAATCACAGACGCGTTGCCACTCCCGAGGACAACAAAGTGTGCCGTCAATTACACTATTTCACCGAAACGTAGAAACGCAGAATCTTCTTTGGGCTCCTAAACCAAAAAGTGAAAGAAAAAAACAATATTCGCATTTCGGAATATTCATTATAGGCGCGAGTACAATAACTAGTCACGACGACATGCAATACAACATTATTATAAATTGTATAATAATCGGAATTAAATAACAATAAATTAAATGAAATAGGCTATTTGACAATGCGAAAAATTAAGTGTCAATTACTGTTATCAGCATATATTATGAGTTTAAGAATGGTTATTTATTAACATAAGTTGAAAATAATAATTAAATTTATTTAAAAATCCTTAAATAAAAATGCATTTTTTTAAACGTTTGTCACGTGACACAAAATGCTCCTGATTTGGCGGGTTTATGATGACGTCACTTGCTTGTAAACTTTCGTTTTTTGTTTACAACAAATGTATGTGGATGACATGAGCCACAGATGACAATACAGGCAAGTGACGTCATCAACCCGCCATATGTCAAAGTAGCGTTTTTGCGCGCTATTTAAATATTGAATTTTTAATTTGATATTTTTCAGCAAATATGTACCAAAATAAAAAAAAACAACTTTTACTGGGTTCCTTAACCTCTGCTAGATAATATAAAATGGATTTTAAAAACCTGTCAAATAGCCCATTGAAAAGTTCGAACAAAACTAACTATTAAGTAGTTACATAAATTACATGACTTGAGATTTTATTTTTATTTTTCATGACTTTAATTATAACTATAACTAATACAAATACATACGTCCGTCATCCTCGATGTCCCTGTCGTTCAAAATTTCCAATTTTCCGACAATGTACTTGTTTTCTATGACGTCATCAGTTGTCTCCTCGGCAGAGGAGAGTTCGGGGAGTAGATTCTCCAAGAAGTCCTTGGATTTGTCCGCTTCTGTCTGAGAATAAACGATAGAGGGTGTATAATAAGTCATAATAATTATGAATGCGACAGTTTTTGTACGTATGTTTGGTAGTTTTTAACGTAAAAAATATAGATCGGATTACGTTGAAATTTTGCATGCAGATAGTTTAGACCTGTCTTTTCCAAAGGGGGTGGGAAGGGGCTCAGAAGACGGAGGGGGGCTGTGATGTTTTTTTGTGGACAAACTAACCGACGGGACTGAGCTCAAATTATGATTTAAAAGTCGGGACCTCTGGCAACGATTGACCCGCCATTTGCGTTTGGTTCTTGATTAGCGGAATGGTTCTTTGTAAAAAAAAGAACATAGGATACACACACACACGCTTTCTACACTCACAGCGCCACACTAGGATTTTTTCCTGCGTCGTGGGTACCATCGACACACACAAGACGAATACACAAACACCCAGACCCAGAACATGAATCTAAACTCACCATTCAGCTACCTGTCTGGCCGGGAATCGAACCCGGAATCCATTGCGTGTCAGACCGGCATGGTAACCGCTGCGCCACACGGGTTGTCAGTCTTTAACATTTTTTCTTGAGTCCTCCTATTTGAAAAAGTGACTAAATATTTGGCTCAATATGAATTACCTGATCAGAATCTTTGGCGAAGCTAATATTTCCATCACTCGAACTAGTTGCTACGGCTAAGGAGCAATCTGAAATTGAAATTAATCATATTTAATATTCTGGATGCATTTCAAGTCATTCAATGACCTCTGATGAGTTTTACGATTGTTATCACTACATAGTATAAAACAAAGTCGTTTCTTGCTTTCTGTTCCTATGTTTGCTTAGATCTTTAAAACTACGATGGATGTTGATGCAGTTTTTTTAATCGATTGATTCACTAAATGATTTCAAGGTGGTAGAACCAGTGTAGTTCGACCGGGGAACCGCCACACCTATTTCTGGCGTCAAGCATTTCTTGCGTTTCGATGGAAGGGTGTGGTTGCCGGCACACTTTCACATCATACGACCATCATAGTCGGGAGTAGCAACACATCTGTGATTAACTTCAAATAGCACCCATGTTCCATATGAAGGTGATTACACATGTCTATGGGCGGCAGTGACCACTTACCATCAGGTGGACTGCATGCTCGTTTGCTACCTCAGTCAGATAAAAAAAAAACATACCTTCATCAATTTCCATCGGCTGCTCATCATTATTCTCAACATCGCTTCCTTCACCGATCTCTTTCTTCAAGTCCACCTCAATTTCAACCAGCTCATCAACTTTTCCCAGCACCGCAGATGTCAGAAAGTCCTTCGGCAAAGAATTGACATTGAAGCTCAATATGGAGTTTTTGCTCGGAGATTCCAGTGTTGATTGCAAAAGGACATTAGGGTCTACGTTGATTTCAGAGTTTGAGTCATTTCCAGTCGTTTGGGAGAGTACATAGTTCTGTGGTGTTGAATTGTTTGAGAGCGATATTATTTTGTTGCCTATAGCGCTTGTGGTTTTGATGCTCTGCGTTAGGACGGATGTACCCACAGTTACTTTTAAGTTGAGCGTTGACGAAGACGTTGGTAGTGTTACGATGGGCTGAAAAAAAAGACCGTTTAGGCAAAAGGAGCAAAAGGTCCACCAGGTGGACTGATGACACAGGACCAGTTGGTGTGACCATTTAGAAGAGGCCTATGTCCAGCAGGACCTCAAAAAGCTGATGGATGAATGAAATTATATTCATTGTCCATAGATTATCATTGGTCTAAGATGTAATCAATAATCCATCCATCCATCAGACTTTTCCAATCTATTCTAATATTATAAAGAGGTAAAGTTGGTAACTTTGTTTGTTTATAAGGAGTAATCTTCGGAAATACTGAACCAATCATTAAAATTCTTTCAAAATCGACAGCTATACTATTCAGGAATGCTATAGGCTAGTAGTTATATTTTATTACGATTGGACAAAATATATTTAACGCTCAACGAAGTGGACACGGGTCAGCTAGTGCTGATATAAAATTAAATAATGCAACAAATTGATAAGTTTGACTAGTGCAATCTTTATTTTCCTTTTTTAGTGCATTGAATAAAGGTCTTAGTTTAAAAATATTTTACTAGTATTAAATTATTTTAATACTAAAAAAAATCCTTATTTTTTTGGAAAAAATCTGATATAATTATACGCACCTTCGAATTCGCGATATTCGCTTTAGTAAACCACTTGCCGGGTTTCAGAACAAAGTCGGGAGGCACCGGCTGCAACTTCGACGCTGGCAACACTAACTTTCGCAGCTCGGGTTTGCCTTCCGCGCTTTTTGTTGGCGTTTTTGCTTGCACACTTGGCGGCTCAGTGTTGTATGTGTCGTAATTCAGCTTATGTCGTGGCAACGTGCTTTTAAAGTATGATAGTAGGTCCAATTTTATGACTTGCATTCTGAAATAAATGTTTGCCACACTGTTATAAGGCTGAAATAATGGGCAGTGGTGCTGACTAGAGTCAAAACACAACGCCCTGTAGTTCCGGGATCAGAATAGGGCTACGGTATCCCCTGCCTGTCGTAAGAGGCGACTAAAAGGGGCTTCCGGGGTTGCAGACGGCTAGAGTGGGAGCTCGAACCGTTTGGTCAGGCAATCCCGGGAAGGACGGCGGTATGTGTGGTCGCATACCGTCGTAAAGACTAGACGGAGCGGAGGGCCCAGCCACCCATCTGGGAGGAGCCCGATGGGGCAACGCGCTCGGAGGATTCCGGTTGAAGTCGTTTCGAGATCCCGGAGTCCTCCTTTTCAGCGCTGAGGACGGCCACCAGGGGGGTTTTAGTGCGGTAAAAATCCCACATAACCCTGCGTCGCTCCCACGGCGTCGGGTACCTTTTGAAGGTCTCCCCTTCGAAAACAAAAAAAAAAGAGTCAAAACACAAAGAGTTATACCACCGTTCTTAAACATAGTTAGGCACAGAGCATGTGTGGCCATACGCCGTCGTAAACACCAGAAGGCGCTGTGAGTACAATGCTCACTGGGAAGAGCCCAAATGGGGCATCGCGCTCGAAGCACTCCGATTGTGTTCCACTGGAGATCCCGGAGTCATCCACGCAGCACTGAGGATGGCCACCGAGGGAGTTTTCGCATCAACCCATTATTG
Source organism: Spicauda simplicius (assembly GCA_949699795.1). Lineage (NCBI taxonomy): Eukaryota > Metazoa > Arthropoda > Insecta > Lepidoptera > Hesperiidae > Spicauda > Spicauda simplicius. The sequence continues at coordinate 11,830,866 of OX453082.1, read as the reverse complement.
GCCCACTGCTGGGCACGGGTCTTCTCCCAGAATGAGAGAGGTTAGGCCATAGTCCACCGCGCTGGCCAAGTGCGAATTGGTGGACGCCAAGTGCGAATTGGTGAGGGAGTTTTAGTGAGGTAAAAATCCCACATAACTCGGCATTGCTCCCACAGCGTCGGGTACCTTTTGAAGGTTCCCCCCTCAAAAAAAAAAGGTACTAAACTTTCTGTGTGCCAAATTTCAGTGAAACTGACCAGTTCTTTTTGCGTGATAAGTAACAAACACACATACATATTTAAAAACTTTCGCCTTTATAATATTAGTGAAGATAGCTTGAATCAATACTACGTTATTATTTCTTTCTTCGTTATGATTTAAACTATATACTCTTTCACAGCAGTGATAGCCTAATGGTTGAAACTTGCCCTCTCGATCGGGAAGTCCGAGGTTCAATCCCAGGCACGCACCACTGATTCATGTGCGTATTATAAATTAATTATCACTGCTTTTCGGTGAAAGAAAACATCGTGAGGAAACCTACACACCCGAGAGTTCTTTTAAAAAAAAAAAAGTTCTCGGAGGTGTGTGAAGTCCACCAATTCGCACTTGGCCAGCGCGGTGGACTATGGCCTAAACTCTCTCATACTGAGAGAAGACCCGTGCCCAGCAGTGGGACAATAATGGGTTGACGACACTCTTTCACAAATTATCACACTATAAAGTTATGTAAAAAAAGTAAACGCCTGTAAGATAACGCGATATAGTTAGGGATACATGATGTGATACAAATAACTTACCTAACTTGTATAGAATCGTATTCAGACACGAATTTATGGCATTTCTTGCAAACAACCTTCGAATGGGCAGATTCCTCTAGCACCGGCTTATCTAATATCTCACTCAACACTTCTGTGAACTTTTTGCCTGATTGTAGCGTATTCTGGAAGAGCAGATATAAATTTATGTAAATAAATAAAAAAAATAACTAAAATATTTTTTTCCATTCCTAATCGCAACTACTTTTGATTTCCTAAACATAATGTGAGGGTACATGAAAAAAATTAGTCTGCCATATTGACGCGTCCGCCATATTGCTTTAGGATGACGTCACGAAGCTAATCTTAGCTTCACATGGTCATTTGAAGCTAATCATAATGTTTGCCACAGTTTAGCTCACAAGGGACATTCAGAAGTATAGCTCAGATATTATACAATGGCTACGTCATGAATTCGAATTTATCTAGTACATAAATTACCTCTCCTACGAGGACTCAGTAGGGACTAATATTTGGTGGTTGTTATACCTAACGAAGTGAAAGCGTGAGATGTGACGTCAGGATGGCCAGGAGTCTTCATTATTGTCTTTTCTTGAAGATTTCAAGTAAAACTCAGGAATAAACTTCTTCGATTTATTCACAATTGCGGAGGTCCGATCGCTTAGACGGTTTAACAAGAATCTCTTTTTACCGACAGGCGCTCGCCTTTTTATAACAATGTTTGGTGGTGTGACAATAACAAATTTATGGAGGGTAAACTAAATTACAATTCTAAAAATCATTAAATGTTGGTAATTCAATAAACAAACAATTTTCGATCTTTAAACTAACTAAAATAATTATTATCGGCGACGCTGGTTTTTTTCATAAATACGCGGTGTCGCGCCGACATACCCTTTACCGTGAACCTCGTGCGTAAGCTCAAAGTCGCTCAGCGAGCTATGGAGAGAGCTATGCTTGGTATTTCCCTGCGCGACAGAATTCGTAATGATGTAATCCGTAGGAGAACGAAAGTTACAGACATAGCTCTCAGAGTTAGTAGGCTGAAGTGGCAATGGGCAGGCACCATCGTTTGTAGGACAGATAACCGATGGGGTAGAAGAGTCCTCGAATGGAGACCTCGTCTGGACAAAAGGAGTGCAGGCCGCCCACCGACCAGGTGGATTGATGACCTGAAGAAGACGGCGGGTCACCGCTGGATTCAGATGGCTCAGGATCGGTGGAAGTGGCGCAGATTGGGGAAGGCCTATGTCCAGCAGTGGACTTTCAAAGGCTGATGGATGGATGGATACCCGTGTGCCCTCTACCCATCTACCACTCCACCACAAACCTTTGAAATCTGGTAAGAGTACATGTCTGGGAGTCTCCAGGGGACTCTAGATGTTGCTTGACTCTTACACAGAAAGCAAGAAAAGTGAAATTTAAGTATCCTAAGTGATCATAAACTATGTGCATAAAATTTAATTTTAAATCAGAATAAATAGTTTTTGCGTGACAGAGTTCACTTCACAAAATTTCACCTTTATAATGTTACAAATGAGTGGATTTACTTATGAGCACCCTTTTCGTATGAATGTAGGGTAGTTGATACACACGCACGTTCTCTACACTCATAGCGCCACACTAGGATTTTCTCCTGTGTCGTGGGTACCATGGCACAACGCGAATACAGAAACACCCAGACCCAGAACATGAATTTAAACTAATCATTCAGATACCTATCTGGCCGGGAATCGAACCCGAATAGTCTAATAGTAAGTAGACCATGAAAACTTCACATGCCAACATGCCTTTGTTTCTGAGACATCACCCTTTAAAGTTTGTGAAGCAGGCTGATTATATGTCTGCACACTTCAGGCCTTGTAAGATAATAATAATAACGATTAAGATAGAATACTTACATCATCTCCAAAAAGATTTATTCCATTCCGAAGAGCAATCCCCATTCGAACGTTGCACACAAAGCAGAGCTGATTCATTCTAGAAAAAAATCATTAAAATGTTACAAAGAAATTGAAGTAAAATTTGCATTTATATTTTTATTGGGAAATATTCTTACTACTAAGTATGATACGCAAATATTTTTTCCTGTAAGGGGGTGTGGAGGGAGGGGGGTGTCAAGACCTCATACTGCATCATTAAGCTGAGGGAGACACATCTCTAACTAGCTGACTCGACGAACTTCGCTCCGCCTAAAAGTCAAAAAATATCAGTGTTCCTCCCCTATATTATGCATGTATAAAAACCTTCCTCTTGAATCACTTAATTTAAAAACAACTGCTTTAAAATCCGTAGCGATACGTAGGGCCAGACAGCGCGAAGCGACTTTGTTTTCTACTATGTAGTGAAGTAACCAAACATAAATAATGGATCCCCCAGTAATGAAAATAACATGGAGTCTGATAATACTGTAAAGGACAAGTTTAATTTTTCAGACATATTTACACTTGGTAGCAGTGGCGTAGCTCGGCGTGCGCAGTAGGCCATCGTCCACTTAATCTTAAAGGGGCCTCGCGAGGCCCCTTTAAGTGTGAGACGGCGCGGAGTGTGTGAGGAGGCGGGACATTTTCAAGGGCACCATCCAATGGAATCACGCAAAGAGGCCTCGCTGATAGCAGTTTGCCTATATCTACTAGGTATGCGCTACGCCACTGGTTGGTAGAACGCCTCATGGTTATATTGAGACAGTGGCGTAACACTGTCAAACTTAAATCAGTATACGTTTGACGACCTTTTTTTGTCGTCTAGCTTGAACTACGACTGGAAATAGCGAACTAAAAGTACGAACTGCGAACTATTTTTCCCAATAAATATATGTAATAAATAAATGTTTGGAGTTCAGATTCTCCTCTTACTGGGGGCCCCTTACGGCTTTTTACAGATTTGCCACCCTGTAGTTACGCCACTGGATTGAAGAAAGATCACATATTTTGGTCTAATTCTAGTTTTTTTTTATGTATAATTTGTAAGTAGCAAACGAGCATGCCGCCCGTCTGATGTTAAGTGGTTACTGCCGCCGATGGATATCTGTAAGCAACTTCATATAGAACATGGGGTTCTATTTGAAGTCAATCACAGATGCGTCGCTACTCCCGAGGACTGAGATAGTTGCCTCATGTAAAAGTGTGCCGGCAACCACAACCTTCCATCGAAAGGCAAGAAATGCTTCACGTTAGAAATAGGTGTGGCGGTGGTACTTCCCCGGTCGAACCACACTGGTTCTACCACCTTCTAGTTGGAAGGGTTTTGTAAGCGAGACATACTTATCCAGATGTTCCAATACAGTCCTCAGGGATGATGCATCTGTAACCGACTTGAAATAAAACTAACTTTATCTAGATTTAATTACAGTCAAGGGTAGCAGTGGCCACTTACTATCAGGTGCATGGCATGCTAGTTTGGAATTTCTATCATATGAAAAAATATAAATATAGGTATTTTTTTTTATCTGATCGAAATAGCAAACGAGCACAAAGTTCTCCTGATGCTATGCCGCCCATAGACTTCTGTAAGTAACTTAAAATAGAACATGGATTCTATGTCAAGTCAATCAAAGATGCGTTGCTACTCCCAAGGACTATGATGGTCCATTTTTTTTTTTTTATTATAATGAAGTAGCAAAAGAGCATGCAGTCTACCTGATGGTAAGTGTTCACTGCCGCCCATGGATATTGTAAGAAACTTCACATAGAACATAGGTTTTATATGAAGTCAACAGATGCGTTGCTGCTCCAGAGGTCTGAGGACGATGGTAGCCTCATATACATCATCATGTACACTTTTATATGAGGCAATCATCATAGTCCCTTGGAGTAGCACATCTGTGATTGACTTTAGATAGAAGTCATGTTCTGTATGTAGTTGATTATAGATGTCCATGAGCGGCATGAACCACTTACCATCAAGTGGTCTACAAGCTCGTTTGCTACTTCAGTCAGATAAAAAAGCATCAAGTTTTAAATTTTAGGCCTTTGTTTGGATAAAACTACACATACGCTTGATGAATTTAAAATTGTTCGATTTTTTATATGAGGCAGCGATATTTTATTTGTAGTCAGCAACTTAGTAATCAGCAATAACAACATATCTTGGATAAGCTGGAGTCAATCCTGCTACTTGAGGGTAGTACTAATCCTATTTATTTGGTTTACAGTTGATTGCAAATAAACATTACCTGCTGTGACTTATAAATTGTATTTAGGACCAAGTATATTTCACTCTAATTGGACCTACTTATGCAAAACAGAAACAAGAGTTTTAAGAAATGCCATTTTTGTCAAAATTTTGTATACTGTATAATTTTAGGTTTTTTTTTATTAAGATCTATTTACAACGTTGCATAAAATAATTTATTCTATGTATACAAATATGCTATCATTGAAAAATATCAACATTTTAAAAATAATGGGAGGAAAACTCGTTGGTTCAAGACCCAATTTTCTAATACTAATAAAAATTCTAAGCATTGTATTCAAAGAGCCTGTTGTGTAACTTTTTAAAATATGTAATATAACGCTTACATTACATTAATAAGTTTATAAATCTATTAATTGTGCAATATTACAATTAAGTACAAGATTGCATGCGTAAATTTTTATTTAATCATAAAGTTACATAAATATATATTTACTGTTGAAATTAAGTTAACTAATAGTTCAATGTTAAATAATGTATCGTAACGATTCAATTTTTTTATCGAGGCAATTGAAATATTTGTTTTTAACTGCTTTATTTTTAGAAGCATGCTCAATTTCTCATTATGTAATTAAAAAGTTTAAAAGATTCTTATCATTAAGTTCACTTTGTTTATGTTCTTATCAGAAACTTTATATTTTAAATCTGTTGCCACCATAAGACAACAAATACTCGTTTCGATTGGATTTATATAAATTAACCACTTCCCATCAAAATTCGTCAAAGTTGAGACGCCATTTTGTTATTTATTTTCAATTATAAGATCGTAAATCCGCTTTTACGTGAAGTAAATCATTTACCTGGAAATTTTAATTCAACTCTTCGCAGTTTCCATTCGTTTCTGAAGGTTTTCAGAATCAGTTTTGCAAATAAGTTGTCAGCAATGCATCCACCACACAAGCAGCCACCATTACGTGTCGAATAGAACTCGATTTCGCCGACAGAGGCGCTGCCTGTATGTGTCAATGTCAAGCAGACGTTCATTACGTTTATATTATGCCTTTGACTAGATTTAAATTTACGATATATAGTAGTTTAAATAAAAGTTATTTTTGTTTAATTGTATCTCTAATCCGATTACCTTAAAAAATATTTAATTTTATCAACCATTTCATCGTTATAAATCTTTGACGCAGAATAAAAAAAATCTATTTATTGTCTATGATACGTAAAAGTTAGGCGATTGGCGGGAGCTTTCAAGGCGGGAAGTTTGATATTTTACATCACTTAGCAAAAAAAAATCATTGGTTTTCAAAGAATGTACAGTGCAGTGCATGGAATGCATCATGGAACGAAATTTAAAGAATGTGAAGGAAAGTGGTATACAGTTATTCAAAAGAATATTCCCTCTAAAACATGGTAATAAAATATAAAAACCTCGAATCGACATTTTATTACTACTATGAATTTAAATGGACACGGTTATTTTCCACACATTGAATAAAAATAATACTACAGAGTCTTGTAACTATTGTGATGTTATTACTAGTGATTTGCAGCATCATAATTTTAAAATTGTCGAGCCTTCTCTATAGCCCGAATTTTAATGATAGATGGTTTATTGAGGATTTGTAAAAAAACTGAAGACATTCCTTGCCATTTACCATTGATCATAAGCATATATTTAACTAGCTGTCCCGACAAACGTTGTTTTCCAATTAAAAAATAAAAAAAATGTTAAGGGTGGACAACCCTTATGGGGTATGAAAAATAGATGTTGGCCGATTCTCAGACCTACTGCATAAGCATATAAAATTTGGTAAAAATCGGTCAAGCCGTTTCGGAGGAGTATGGCAACAAAAACTGTGACACGAGAATTTTATTTAATAGATTATTACATTAAAAATTCAATTAAGACATTATAAATTTGAAAAAAATGTGATAAACCATGGATTAAATTAGCTCATTCTTGTAATTGAAGTTACAACAACAATGACTAAATCTAGTACGAAATTTAATAAGGATAGGCTAAAAGTCATGAAGCCAAGGCCGTAGAAACAATTAAAAAAAACACGGATTACAGATACAGACGCGCGGGAAAATTAAATTTCTTTGCAAAGTTTTGTACGTTCTTTAAATTGTAACATAAAATTGTTATCTTGTGATATTTCGAAGTTTTTGTTAAACTTTTGATTATTGTGTAAACCTTCGTAAGACTGTCGGGTGAAATAAAATCTCGTGTCAATCAAAAACATTATTTATTTTCTATACAATTTACATTACTCTTCGCGTCACGAGTGCAGCATCCTAAGGTATACTTTATTACAACGAATTTACAATAAAATTAAAACAATCGACATATCATAGAACAATTAATCTAACTATATACATACTTATGTCCTTTTTATACTTTTCAATTTAATTTCTGTACAAGTGTCCGTGATTTTTTAGCATCGTTAATATTGTTGCAAGTGATATTGTTCTATATTAAAACGTGTTTTATTTGACGGTGTTATGTGATCTCAAGTAAGCTGAATGTCTTATGTTAATTTCGAATTAATTGAGCAATAAAATGGCACAATGTATTTATTTTAACATTTAATTTCCATTTTTAAAGTTACGCCAACAATAATTTTGTTAAACGCCGAAATTAATCTTATATACCTACTATATTGTAATATGAAGGCACAATGCTTACATTTTCTGATGGCGGCAATATATGCCGCCATTTTCCTTATTAAAACTCAAAGTGTATTATTTAAATATCACGTTTTTTACTCGTATTTTCATAACATGTAGAATATACATTTCTCAAATTCCAATTTTATATAGAAGTTATTATTCATTTGGACATCAATATCTACAAAGATATATATGGGCTTAGAGTTTTGTTACTTACCTTATTTTTCGTGTGTGAGTGAATATTGTCCTTGATATAAGATAAAGGTGCAGATTTTAGTTAAAATCTTGTTATAGAATAAACTCGAAGTAGTGCAAAGTTTAACAGTTAATATGTAACTGTGTTAGGTGAACTAAGAAGAGTTAATTTCTATTCAGTTTAATTATTCTGTGAGCATTTTTAGATACTTGTATAAAGTAGGTATTCTATTCGTAAAAAAAATGGCGGCTTTTGCATCTTTCTCGCTTACTCATTATACAAAAACAAGCGAGAGATAAATAGATAAGCCGCTAATTGTAATAAAATGATTATTAAATTAAGTATTTTCTTAATTGAAACAAGTCATAAATAAAATATGGAATAGATGTTTTAATGAAGGGTTTCGTTCCAGTCAAAATACAAGCTCGAGAACATTATTTTTAATTATATTACTGGTGTCGTATAAATTTTATTTTTAAGAAATATGATTTTTACCGGTTAAACAATTTCTTAAATGTTGTTCCTTGATTCCTCTTCAAGCTCGATATTTTATGAAAGTGATTCTTCAGACTTCGTCATAGTTCAGTAGTAAATTGTTGAGATAGAAGGATGGTGATTCCAGAGTTGTGATGATGACTGATATGATATGATCGGTAGTGTTGAAATGAAAGAATATTTTGTTGTGTTGACATGTATTTAATGTTAAACATGTAACTACAAGTACCTAATACCAATGAAAGGCTAAGAAAATAAGATCAAAACTAAATTATAATTGTTACATTATCTTAAAAGTATGTAAAATGCCAGAGTGCAGTTTCGTTTCGTTTTGGTTCTGTTTAGAGAGTACTTTGAACATGGTTTCGTGCTTCTATGTGTATCAAAATTGTTCAGTAACCGCTAACATTATGAGTGTGACTTGTTAGAGATAATTTGTTAAGACTGCTTGCTGCTATACTATTGGCTCCTAAATCCATGAAGATTATAGTAAAACGTTTTGTGCAAATTACCTTCAAAAAATGTTAATATTTTTACTGTAATCTCCAATGTTAGACGGCATTCGTGTGTAGAAACACATTTGTGTGATAACTAGTTCAATACAATCCATCAAGCTATTATGAAATTATTACATCAAAGAAAATATTACATACATAATTTATATGTACATTCAACACAAATATAAGCTATCACGACATCGATGCCCTAACGCTAAAACATTTATTTATTTTTTATTTCCAAAATATTTCTAGAGAAAAAGATATGCATCTATTTACCTGATAACAATGGTTTTTAATCAGCTATTTTAAGGGCCTATTTGTTTTTATTCAAGTTGTCTATAACACTGTTTACGCTATGACTAATGAAAAAAAAAACATCAGGAAAATACGTCTACCCTCTTAGTACATTAAAATTGTACTGTTCAGCGGGTAGTTCGGTTAAAGGGATCCATATCATAAACAGTTATATAGTCAATCTAACACACTTCACGCCATACAAACATCTATACTTACATTTTAAACGAAAGGTTTTATGTGTGTTGACATTTACATCCACATTCTAATACTAAGTAACTTCGATACCTGTCGAAAACTACACACAAAAATTCTGAGTCCGAGCGTCAATTAGTCAACTTGTCGGCATATATATCAAGTCACACGAATTTATCTATAAATTGCAAGAATAAGTTTTTAGTGTACTTCTAAGTAGCGGGCGTCACTAGTCGGATTTCATAGTCAGACCGCTAGTATATTTTAGCATAAGAAATTTTTTTAGAAAAATTTTACGGATCATAATTTCTCCCCTCTAATCGAATATAATTGACATTGCAATGACACTTACTACTATTCTAAAGAGTGCTAAAACTATTTCTTACAATTAGTACTTTTGGTTCTTAAGTTAAATGGCCAAACAATTACAAATGATTAGAATTGCTTCTAAATTTTATTAAAATTCACGAAACACATGCAATGAAAACTGAAACATGCACACTCCAAGCATAGGCCTAGTATAATAAAAAATGAAAATAAAAACCAAAATGTCTACCTTAAACCAAGTATCTTTATTTCTTGTACAATTCACAACTGTCGCGTTTCAGTACAACCAATGTATCGAAAAACTCACATACACTTCTTGAATATTCAAAATACCGTCAAAAGTACGAACGAAAAATGAAATTAAAACATCACGTCATCTTCTAAACGTCCATGAAAACAAAGTCACAAATTAATTACATCTAATTATAAATGGGAAAACGCGGTGCCAAATTCAAATACATACATTGTCTCTGATTAGTCTTAAATATCAATGAAAAGAAAATGAAATTTACATCAAACGACTTTGAAAATGACACCGCGAGAATGATAGTCAACTAAATTCTAAATTACATAAGTGGGAATAATGCTTACACAGTACCTAAAGAGCTAATTTCATAGAACAAAATGCATACATCGCACGAAGCGTCGCTTCGGATGCGAACTAAAAAAAACAAAACGAAAGAATAAAAAAAAGAAAATAAAAATGGAAATGTTAAATGTGTTATACATGAAATTTTGTTACTGTGTCTAATATTAAGAAACTAACTGTTAATGTCTTTATAGGAGTGATCTAGATCACAATAATTGTTAATTATTTTAAAGGAATCATTCAACATCGTTGCCATTATAAATTACACCGGTTTTCGTATGCGCCATATTTGTCAATGGTAACTGTGATGTTGCTATTATATGGGAGTTTTATTTTAGCAATGGCAATCCGAATCCCCCCCACCCCCCACTCGTGCTGGTGTGCCTGTGTGTGTCTGTGTGTTGCCTCCGTCTTGATATGTGTGAGTGTGTGTGCGCCGCAGCATCGCCGTTAGCTAGAAGCAAATACGTTCAAAATGTGAGTTCGCATGTACCGACAGTGCCGATTAGCCGAAAAAATGTGTTTTTGAGTGCTTTTTTTACTTGTATAGTTACTCTTGTACCTTGTCATAATAAAAAGTGAAAGAAAAATTGTTTTTCAAGATTATTTAACGAGTGTATGTTCAAAAAAACAATTGTTGAATAATTAAAAGCATATTGTATGTAACGAAATTGAATGATAGAATGAAAAGGAGATAAAGATTTATTATCCAACTCATTCATTCTTTATTTAGTAATTTCCAACTATGTAGGTGTTACCTGTTCCAAAAAATTAAAATGAATAAAAAACAACCCCAAAACATATTTTTTCAGCTAAACGGCGTATAATGTTGTAAGTATAAATTAATGTCAGTAATTAATAAATATATATTATAAAACGAGCAGAAACAGAAAATTATGTCAAGAAACAAACGAAACGGTCAGAAAAGGAAAAAAATATAGATTAAAAAAAATTTAAAATATAGATAATAAAAAACCTTTTGCTCGTGTGTTTTGTTTGTGAGAAAAGACATGTACTTAGTGTTTTCTTTACATTAATTAAGTTGTATAATTAATTATATTATAAGTATATTACTTATTTGTCATTGTGATATGTAGTTTGCTACTAAGAAGCCTTTATTCTAACATCATACGCACACGTCCATACATTTAACTACGAAAAGAAATGTTTAAATTGACGTCATATTATTAATACGGACGTTAAATGTTCTACTGTGTTCCAATGTACGTTAGTGGCCAGTGATGACCATCTTAAACCAACTATATCACCTAAGCCAGTAAGTGTAACACTATTAATATTTAAAATTATTAAAAAATACTATAGGTGGTAGAACCTATTTCTGCCTAATAACAGTACTCTTTAGCATTGTGTTCTGGTCTGAAGAGTGTGAAAAGGGTATATTTATACAAGGTTCCAGCTTAGTCTTCAGCAACGCATCTGTGGCTAACGTTGGATAGATAAGACTAGGGACGCGTTCCAGAAGCCGCTCACAAAGCCTAAAACACCCAAAACGTCGTTCCACAAGACGACCGCGGTCGTTGTGGTCGCGGCGAATACGTCATGAGTGACGTCATGACTTACGCACACGCAAAGCACGACGACCTATCTAGTAAGGTGGGTCGAAGTGATCGTCCCACTAGAGATTATGTTAGTAACGCTCGCTAGCTAGTGGAACGGGAAAAACTGCGATCGTGAGTGTGATTTTTGTGAACGTCTAATGGAACGCACTCTTGATCTTTTCTGAGGGTAATTACAAATGTCCATGGGCGGCAAGGACACTTATTTACAGGTAGACTGGTAGTATGCGCTTTGCTACTTCCAAATAATAATAATAAAAGTTTACGGCATTAGAATTTCACAGTAGTACATTTCCGTTCGTCTCGAGACGGGTCAGCACTTGGTACAGTCGTGTACGAAATCGTTACGTCGCTATCAACTACATTACAAGTTCGCGTAAATACAAATCTAAATTAAGCTCCGATAAGCTTAGAAAGCAACACGTTTGAACATTTTTAACAAAATAAACGTTTTGTGCACAACTGTACCATGTAATATTTTTTTTAAATATAGAATATTTCAATATTTTGTGTGCGTGGTTCTATATATAAATTACTGTATAATGAAATGTCAGTAACCGTCGTTTGGTTAACATTAGTGGGCGTACTCGTCATATTTCGTGAAGTTGACGTCAAAAATATTATTTTATTACAAAGAAAACGGGACTTTTCCCGCTCATTTTCTGTGTGTCAATAAGAAACACAAGAGACTCGATATAATCCACTATATTTTTTATCGGAACATGTTACACGTTATGTCAGTCATTATATTAAAATAGAACCATGGGCACAAAATTTTGAAACAACCATAAAATCTTATTCTAACAGGCTCAACTAGAGAACGGTTCGAAGAATTGACACTTTCGTCCATTTTAATTGTTACGGTGTTAGTCACAACGATATGTTGATTAATTCTTATAATTTACACTATTAGACATCGAAAAACAAATTTGAACCATTTTAACGCATATTTTTCTCTATGTCCAAGTGGTTTTACAATTACAACTATTATTCTTATCTTAAATTCAATCGAGAAATTTGAGACCATTCAACTAGTGCGATAAATTCACATCCTTACATTAATAATTAACATATTCCGTATAATAATTATGTTTATAATATTTTTTTCCATATTTTTTTATGACACTCGAGTACTTGCACTTACAAAAGTTTATAGCAAATTATAACGCATAACGGCTCCACTTTTATGTACAGACGTTCTTTAATTTTTTTATCTATATATTTATTTATTAATCTAACAATTTTAATAAACTTTGGCTTATTATTTGGCTTAGACGAGAGTAAATTAAAAGGAGAAAAGGATAATTCAAGGAGAAAATCAAATTTTGATGTCAAATGCTCTAGTGTCAGATAATAATAAATGTAATTTAGGAAATGTTATTGTACAATTTATATAAGAATATAAATATATATATTTCGTTAAAATAACGAAGAAAGGTATATATAATATAATATAAAAGGTCCCATCTATATTTTTGCTTGTTAAAATTTATTAAAAATCGTTTGTTCTATGTATATGAACAAATTAAAATATTTTTTTTTTCAAATATTTATTTGCTATATAACATCAATAGCACAAAGAAACGTCTTTAAAAAGTCCGAAGCATAGATAAAATTTAAAAGATTATTTTACAAGCAAATATAAAGATGTGTTTTCTCTATGGTCCCTACTGTAAAACTGCTTAAAATATAGACAATCTTTATTTTTTTAAACGGCTAATTTATATAGATGTCGAAGGTAGTATAGATTCAGTCCAAAAATTTTAGCAAAAACAATTATTTAATTAAAAATAAAAACGAGAGAGGTTTTAGAAAGGTTTTCATCAAAAAAATATTGTGTCACTTCTATGTAAATTTGCATCTCAAGCACCTACGGTGGCAGAATATCGAATAACCTATGCCTTTTTACAGAATAAAAGTTAGGCCGGTGTCTATTCTACAATATATGTCCGAATGGTTTTTTTAAAGTATAATAATATTATTATTAACATCAATAAAATACATCGCACCTAACCGTTATTATTTATTTAATTATTTATATATTCATTTGTGCAGAAAACCAGCAATTTAATATTTACCATAACTTTACACTACATTAAATTTACAAATATTATCGAGGACAAAAAAAATTGACAACTATTCCATTCAAATCTATCGATACCAAATTATTTTTATCGAAGCTGGTAACATTATTAACTCTTTGGCTTAACTTTATATAATCGACGCTGGCAAAACCGACCGACTACATCAGTGTTTACGGCCTAAGGACGATGACAAACTTGCTATTTTTTTGCATTAAGCATTGTCGATAAGTCGCATATTAAATACAAAAAAATAGCGAAAAAATTTAAATTACAATTTGCAAAAATATTGTCAAAAATTCTTATTTATTTATCAACTCATTAAGAGAAAAAAAAACAAGAATATGGATATGTAACATATTAAAAAAAAAAACAAAATACATAAATTTACTCATCAATTTCCATGCGACCTACCGCCAAATACTCCAAAAAGCAACCCACATACCATCGACCTTATAACCCACAACAAAACACCACTAACAGTAAATAACAATAAAAAAACATAAACCATTCCGAATCGACTTAACATTTTGGTCCGTTCGTCGTCCACAAAAAACACAATTTACATACAATACATGTCTTTTATTTAAAACACTTTGCATTACCGGGACGCCGTCCCTTTATATTACAAGGGTTGTCACTTCACTATATTATATATATGTATATATAAACCGGTCTTACTAGTACATATCGTGTTCTAATCCGTTGTTCTGACCCTGTCGATTCTGGTTTTGCTCAGGGCTCTGTTTGGACTGAGACTGGCCCTTCCCTTGGCCGATCTGTCTGGACGATGAGAAACACAGCTTCATCACGAACGGGAATTTTGCACCTGAAATTTTTTTTTAGAAACATGGAGGGTAGGTTGAATAAAAGTTTTTGAGACATAGTAAAATTCGTTAAGACGTAGGAAAAGTTGTTAAACATAGTAATCGTTGTTAAAACATAGTAAATTAAGTTCTAGGACGGTAGTCAGCCAGTTTATCAGGTGGTAAAACCAGTGTAATGCGACCGTGGAGGATTAACTATTTACGTGGTAGCTGCGATAAAAGGCGTAAGGCTAAGAAAAAATAAAAGAGGGTAGGATCATTTGGAAAATCGTCGTCGTCAACCCATTATAGTCCCATTGTTGGGCACGGGTCTTCTCTCAGAATGAGAGAGTTTAAGGCACATAGTTCACTGCGCGGACCAAGTGCGAATCAACAGACTTCACGCATCTCTGAGAACTTATTTGTAAACCATTCTCGAGTGTGTAGGTTTTTCTTCACCGTAAAAAGGTGATAATTAATATCTGCTCACGCTGTTTTCCTTCACCGTAAAACAGTGATACTTAATTTCTACTTCTATTTTAGAAAAATAAGTGGTTCTTGCCTGGGAATCGAACTCCGAACCCTCAATCGAAATGCGGAGTTTCCACCATTAGGCTCGTCCTTCTCATATACTCAGGTATATAGGTCTTTTCACCTCAAGATCAAAATATATTAAAGGGTTAAATTTAATTTACGTCAAAGGTTAGGTTGCCGCCGGGACCGCGGTCGAATGCTACTAGCTTACTCTCAGTCCCGGCAAAGGGCGTACAGAGGAAAACCGTGTCTTAGCCAGTAGGAGTCCTGCATATCCTCTCACCTGCCCCGCAGAGAGGAACACATGAAGGGTTCCTCAAGGTTAAGGGTTGTATCGTGATACGCACCTGGGTGTTGTATGGTCGCGTGGTTGCACGCCATTATGGCCATCACCGACTGAGAAATGTTCTGGAACTCCATGAGGCCTGATGATGATCTGGAAATTAACGAGAAAAGATTTATTTATAAAGAACGGCTAAGTGCCAGTCGATCAAGGGTTTCGTACCATTATCTATAAAATACGACAAAAAACACGTTTGTTGAATGGCAGCCCCCCTAAATACTTTATTTATACTGTTTTTATTATTTGTCGAAAACGCGCACGAAGGGTTTCGTACGATTATCTATGAAATACGGCAAAAATCATGTTTGTTGAATGGCGGGTTGCCATATTGCCTTAAATACTTAATTTACTCTGTCTTTAATATTTGTTATTATAGTTACAATAGAAATACATCATCTGTAAAAAATTCAAATGTCTAGCTACCATGGTTCAAGAGATACAGCCTGGTGATTGACAGACAGTCGGACAGCGGATAACATAGTACCATTTTCACCCTTTTGGTACGGAATCCTAGTAACTACTATAATAACGAAGTAGCAAATGAGTATGCAGTCCAATAAGTGGCCACTGCCGACCATAGATATCTGCAATTAACCTTAGAAAAGATCAGAGTATTGGCTAAGGTTAACCACAGATGCGTCCATACCCCTAAGAATTAAGGTGGAACGCCTTTGTTAAGTATGTCTCCCTTACAACTGTCTTCTGATCAAAACACAATATATTAACGCTGCTGTTATTATTTAATAACTAGTTGCACCCTGCGCGTTCGCCTTAAACTTTCGCGAGCTCATGAATAACGACTTTGCTAAAGATCATCACATGATCAAATGCATAGTTTACGATTCCATAGAGGACATACAGACAAACATTTATTTTTATATATAAGACGAAGACAGTGTGGCAGTGGAGTTTCCAAAGATGGACGATAAAAGGGTTCTACCAACACCAAAAGGGTAAGTAATATAAGACACAAAATCGCAGGGCATTTCTGTTGAAATGGGCGTTCCACAGGGTTCGATACACGGACCATTATTTTTTTAAATTTATATCAAGTACTACGTAGGAGATAATCATTAAATTATATTATTTGCAGAAGATATAAGTACTTCATTATTATTTAACATTAAGAGACAGTTAGACAATTTAAAACAAAGTAAAAAAATCTCTTGAAGGTCCCACATTGGTTCAACATAGATCCCTCTAGTAAAGGAGAAGAAAAATAAACACTGGATTTTCTCGGTTAAAGCAGCATTTTGATCCGGTAGTAGTGTAAATAAAGATATATAATTGAACAATTTGAGAGTGCCACCAAAAATAAAGTCATTTAAATTAGCTATACTTTTTGTATATAAAGGAGAGGGTGCGCCCTCCAATCCCCTTAGCAGAGGTGCGTAACAAATCTTTAAACAAGGACTTATTTGCTTTGTAATCAATTTTTGGTAGCTTCTCCATTAGGCTCCATAAGGCGACAAAAAGTTTCAGAGACTAATCAAGTACTTTTTCACCGTCCACCATTATCATAAACTATTGAATAGCTTAAGATAATGGTTAAGTTAAGTTTCTTCATGCTCTAGTTAATATTTTATTATGCATTTAATCGCGAGTTTTATGAATTTTCATAAAATATAATTATAATTAAGTGCACGGAACTTCAACCATTTAAATGCAATACACATTTTCGTCCGCGCGCTTCTAGCGTGTCAAAATCGTCCGCTTCTAGTGTTAATAAAAGTACACAGTAACAGTAAAACATATAACGACGTTAATAAAATAAAACTCACCTTTCGCTCTTGAGCGGGAACTTGGATATGGTGTGAGGCGGCGCGACGCCGTAGTCCTTGAACACCTGCAACAGCTGGTCGTCCGACACGTCCGGCGGCGTGTTGAAGAAGTGCAGCACCTGGGGATGGGAAGAGTGGGGAACGTTTTTTATATATTGGGGAACGTCGTTTATACAATATTGAAATGTGGTTTTCAAGGTACAACCAGTGTAGTTCGATCGGGGAAGTATTACCGCCACACCCATTTCCGCCTGAGGATGGGGTCAATGGGGAGCGTTGTTTATACAATATTGAAATGTGGTTTTTAAGGTGGAAGAATCAGTGAAATTGGACCGGGGAAGTACCACCGCCACACCCATTTCCACCGAGGATGGGGACAAAGGGGAAAGTTGTTTATACAATATTGAAATGTGGTTTTCAAGGTGGTAGAACCAGTGTAGATCGATAGGGGAAGTACCACCGCCACACCTATTTCCACCGAGGATGGGGACAAAGGGGAACGTTGTTTATACAATATTGAAATGTGGTTTTCAAGGTGGTAGAACCAGTGTAGATCGATAGGGGAAGTACCACCGCCACACCTATTTCCACCGAGGATGGGGACAAAGGGGAACGTTGTTTATACAATATTGAAATGTGGTTTTCAAGGTGGTAGAACCAGTGTAGATCGATAGGGGAAGTACCACCGCCACACCTATTTCCACCGAGGATGGGGACAATGGGGAACGTTGTTTATACAATATTGAAATGTGGTTTATAAGGTGGAAGAACCAATGTAGACCGACGGGGGAAGTACCACCGCCACAAATATTTCTCGCGTAAAGCATTTCTTGCGTTTCGATGGAAGGGTACCACACCCTTTCCGGCACATTTTCACATGAGGCGACCATCATAGTCCTCGGGAGTAGCAACGCATCTGTAATTGACTTCAGATGGAATCCATGTTCTGTATGCAGTTGCTTACAGATGTCGCAGGGCGGCAGTGACTACTTACCATCAAATGCACTGCATGCTTGCTACTTCATTCAGATAAAAAAAACCCATAATAAAAAAACCCCTAACCTTCGACGGCGGTTGTATTCTGTTCTTGTGTATGGACGCCGGCGTGAGGAAACGATTGTTCTTGTTGCCCACGTAGTCCTTGAACGACGGGCTCTTGTCCGGCAACGGGTACGGGTTCATTACCTCGGAGAGGTACGCTTGTTTTGAGAATCTGTGAAAAGAGATGTTTTTTATTATAATTTAACATATCCATGGTTCGTCTCATTAATCGTCAATTTAATATTATATATATATTTTTTTATAATGTTCAAACCAAATTCACCTATTCTTCTGTTAGGTCCGCTGTGTCTTATGATAGTGTATGTATACTTTAATTTAATTACTATAGCGATTATGTGTTGCAATTATCACGAATAAACTTATTTTCTTCTCATTTTCAAATTTGATTTTTTTTTATTATGAGAGGAAAGGATGGCTGTATACGGACGTATACTGTCGCAAAGATCGCATCAACGCTCATTGTAGGAACAAAGTGATAAGCTAATTCCGGTTGGGTTTCGTTGAAGATCCCGGAGTCCACTACATAGCGCCGAAGGCCACCGAGGGGGTTTCAATGCGGTAAAAAATCCACATAAACCAGTGTCACTCCCAACTTGAAAATGTACCGCTGTGGTAACAGTACAAGGTTTCGTCATTCGAAGAATGCTACGAGCCTCGGGTTTAAAGGGCTTTAAAAAAAAAAAACATGCGTGCGTACAAAGTACACATGTCAGAAGTGAAACTTCTTTGGCGAACTAATTTATAAATCTTGTTTATATTTATACAAATCTAAAACTTTAAATTTCCAAGATTAAGAGGAAGGGAAAAAGGCGTGATACGACGTTCGCTCTGTCTCACTTTTTCTCTCAATCTTTTTCACTCGCTTGCTCCCTACTCTCACTCCACGGCTAGTTGCTCATGCTACGTTCGCCCTGTCTTACTCTCTCTCAATCGGTCTCGATCACTCTCTCTCTCTTTTCCGACACTTCCGTTGCATACCGGCGTGACGTTTCATCTGTCAAAATTTTACCCTCATGCGCCTAAAGAAGTTTCACTTCAAAAAGATTTTATTTGTGGCGATTGGTTAGGATGTTGGAATGAGACTAACTGGTCTGGATGTATCGACGGAGGGGAAGAAGAACAAATGCTGAGCATGCAAAAGTAGGAGTGAGGAGTCAGAAAATAAGGGAACATACAGCATCTAGAGCACATATAATAGTGGAAACTATGCTATTCCTAACTATAATATTTAAGAAATATTTTGTATTTATAAAGTGAATTGTTTGTTTCCCAAATAAATAAATAAATAAATATAAAAACATGCGTTCTGTTTTTAGATGCTCTATGTACCCAGCTTCCTAACTCCTATATGCTTCAGTGATTTACAAAAGCCATTGCTACTTAATCACTTATCCTCGATATGCACTCTATATAAAATATATATTTTACTCACGCCAAAGTTAACGTGTAGTCCCCAACGGTGACGTTGTTCAAGTTTTGGACGCATCTCTCCACGGAGACCCCGTCGCCCATCTGGACCATTGCAGTGCCCTCCTTGGTTTTCAGGAACTTTATCTAGAATGATATTCAAATGGTTATTAACCTTTTTTCTTTTTAATTATTCTGTCTATATCATACTAATTTAATCCCGCGTCCCTTTCCTTCAAGTTTACAACATTAATGAGTTATGTGTCAATCTAGGTGATTAACTGACTGCCAAATTTTAGCGAAATCTGAAAAGTACTTTTCGCAAAAAACAGTAACAAATTTAACATACATCAAAAAATTTAATTCTTTCATATTAACAAGATTTATATCTACTCCAGAAACAAATAAGAAAAAGAGCGAGGAGAACAAAGTATAAACTTTTATTAATAAAAAAATTAGAAATAAGGTTCTTGAAACATATTTTTATACTCTTAAAAACACTTTCATTTGATACCCATATTATAAGGGTCCATATTGTTCCGCCATCTTGGGACGTTCACCATATTGATTAAGAATGACGTCATTAAGCGTGCGTGGAAATTCAAACCAATCCTGTATGCAAAATTTTATCTTAACTCCTCCCCGGAAAGAGGTTCAAATAGTCGTTGAAAAATTTTTAAACATACTCTTACAAAAATGCGAAGTTAAAGCGAAGTTAAAGCGAACTTACATAAGCCTATAGGTAAACAAATATAGGCATATAATTACACAGGTATATGAAGAAGCTCGTAAAAAATCACATTGTACACTCACCCTAACGACGTTCCCGTAGAGGCAACACAGGTTGAAGAGTCGATCGGCGTTCGCCGTCGCCGGATCGAGTCCGTACACCATCATGACCGCGCCCTGCTGCGGGGGACCGCCCTGGAACGGGGGCATGTCCTGTTCCGTCAATATACGATCATTTAGGGCTTAGGGCCTTTTTCCTGTCACGCCTTGTTGCAGCTTAGTCCTCGGGAGTAGCAAGGCATCTGTGTTTTACTACAGTTGACCACTTACATACTACTTGCTTGTTTGCTGGTTCAATTGTATGAATAAATATCGCCTTGAAATGCGGTAGAATCAGTAATATGCGATGGCGGTGGTAGCCACACCAGTTTTCGGCGTGAAGCAGATCTTCGTTTCAGAGAAAGGTGTGAATGCCAGCTCAATTTTATAGGTGACCGTCACTATCATGACTGCGCCCTGCTGCGGGGGACCGTCCTGGAACGGGGGCATGTCCTGTTCCGTCAATATACGATGATTTAGGTCTTAGGAGCCTTCTGCCTGTCGCGTCCTAGTCCTCGGGAGTAGCGATGCATCTGTGATTAGCTTCAGATTGAACCCCTGTTTTACTACTATTGACCACTTATTGTCCGACGGATTGGATGCTCGTTTGCTGGTTCAATTGGATAAAGAATTTCATCTTGAAAGTTGGTAGAACCATAAGGGTGCCATACCACCGCCAAACCTATTTCTAGCTCGAAGCAATCTTATTTTTGTGCAAAACCCATTTTCTGTATCATCTGCAAGGTGTCTTAGACCTCGGGAGTGGCAACATTATGATCAGGAATCTATAGAAAATTGCTTAGTGGAAGTCTGATCTTTTTCGATCTATAGCAACTGCAAGAATTAGATGGTATACCTGATTTTGTGGCGGCATTGGGGGATGATGCATGGGTGGCGGAGGTACGAACCCCTCGCCGCCGTACCCCTCCGGCCCGTAGCCACGACCGTCGCGCTGTGGGAGAGACAACATTCAATGAACCTGCTCGTAAAACTGCAATGGTGCGATGCTGAAGGCAGTAAAGTCACTTAGATTTTTGGCTTAGAAAAACAATGTTTGGACAGCTGTATTCGGGTTTGTAGGATGTGATTAGCGAGAAAAACTTATACGTGGCTTAACTAGGTCCTCAAGGATAGTAACGCATTGCTTCTGCTTGAACCCTGCTAGGAACCCAGTCCTATCTAGGGTTATTTATAGACGTCCATGTTAGGCAGTGAACGTTTGTCTTCAGGTAGACTTTAAAACTTATCAATTTCTATTAGAATCTGTAATGTAACAATTTAGACCAGATCTGCCAAAGTTTTGACTTAACTCATTTAACATTCCGTTAACGAGTCATTGATTACGAGGCAGGTAGAGATGTTAAAAGGACCTTTTAACTTTAGGGCTCCCCAGGGACCAGTCATGTCCCTTCTGAATCCAGCGGATACCCGCTGTCTTCTTCAAAATTGTGCTCCTTTTGCCTAGCTCAAGGACCTTTCTTGAAGACCTCGAAAAGGTGATAGAGATAATTAATAATAATATTCCTTACCGGATGGTGTGGTGGTGGGGGCCCATGTCTGTCCTTGAGCATTCCTGGTGGCGGGGGCCCGCCGCTCCCAAACTCCATGTCTGGAAACAGGAAGCCTTTTATTACTTATTTTGAAAACTACTGTGACCGTATAACATTGGAGCCAAGTACCGAGAAGCATAAGAAATTTTTTGTGGAATGTTTTAAAACAGAATAACATAGACATTTCTTCTGCGTTAAGGTCCATAAGGTCCATAAAATGTATTCACGTGCAGTTGCTTATCCTTTTTAATTTACTAAATGAGACCCAAACTGATCCGAAATTAGTCAAAGATATGTCCCTTCCCTGAGGATAAGTCGTGTACATAAATCTTCACAACTTTTTTACTGAAATACATTTCTGGTTATCATGGCATAAATAGGGGTAGAGAAAAAGAGAGTTTACAAGATTAGTATAACGGCAACTAAGTGAGGGAAAGTGAAGTAATCTAATAAAAGAAAACTCTTTATAAAATAGGGCATATAACTATGATGGATGGAAAAATCTTTAAAAGACTGAAGATAATACTCTTAATACTGAAATTGAACAAGAATACATTCCTAAGACCGTTGTAAATAAGAAACTTTACAGTTAACTACCCACTTATTTTACTTTCATTATGATGGTCTTACGAGCCGAATTTTAATTAATAAATCCTTTAATAACTATGCAGTTATTTATTTTAGACTAAAGTACTACAACAAGACATTAAGGAGCATATGCACCAACGATTACATGTTTCAACACGCATTCTGTATAAAGTTCATGCATAGGAAATTAAGAGGGTAGGTAGAAAGAAAAGTCTTAATAGTATGTGTAATGATTTATTGTAAAAGTACATGTCGTTGGATACAATGTCAGATTATATTAATATATTACTTTATAAATTATTTGATGCTTTTTCTTAATGACGGTACTTTGAAATTTTTTGTTAAACATCAAATAATTTGATATATTTTGGATAAAATTACATATTTCTGTTCTTTACAATGTATAATGTAAATAAAACTAAGAAATTAAAAGGCAACTATGTTGTTAATAAATAAATATTATCATTTAAATATGTGTAATGTATATTAATAATTTACAATTAAATTTTGATATAGAATTACCACACTCATTTTTGTTATGTATACGTAGTACAGAGGTTCGAGTACATTAATTTGTATGTATTTAAGTATAATGTAATAGAATTAGTATTTAAATAATCATACACTAAGCAAATACATGGTAACACACAAACAGTTAATCTAAACTATGACATGACAATACCGACATTATTCAGACCATAAACACATGCTAAAGTAATCTACTTTTAAGAAGAGCGTATAATTTATATGGCAGTATTTAATTATTAATTAAAAACCGTTAATTAAAACGGTTAACTCTGTTAACTGGTTTTACTAGTAAACTTCGTTAATACTTCGGTATACTTATATAGCATTACTTCACTCAATAAAGTCATTTATTCAATCTAAGATAAATTCAATTAGCAAATTTTCATACAAATTTATCTCCCATATAAGAATAACTTTATTATTAAGGTCATGATATTTTTACACGAAGTAATACAAATGTACTATCTGCTATACTTAAGTAACTGTACTTTTTATAAAAACAATATTTTTCGATACCATTTTTTACGTTTATTATTTTTGAACCAAGCTTATTTTTGTTCTAGATGTTTATTTTTAATTTGTCAATAATGTTTATTTCTTTTCAAAATTAGCAAAAAAAGTGACGCGATATGGAATATTTCTATTTCTTTAATAATTTAAATTTAATTACGAAGTGTACATTGTGAATTTGGTTTATTAATTAATAGTTAATTAAATACAAGTGCACACTCTCCATTAAATTGTCATTTAAGTAAATTTCTTTGGACTTAAATTATAGATGCGCCATACAGTTGGAATTTATTAATTATGTCGTCTCTTCTGAATCCTACTGAATTCACTGTTTTATATTTTAAATAACCAATAGCCGTTTAATAACCAAAATGATAATTTAACATTTAAACGGGCTTTAAAAATCTACAAAATTTACCTGAGTGATTAAGGTACTTTAATCACTCAAGTATTAACTGCAATATTGCCGCTTAACTGCAATATATGCCAAATTGCATTACATTCTGCGACTTCGCGAAAATATCGAACCGAGAAATTCAAGTACGCAAACGGTATTCACGAGCCAACAACCTATAAAAGTATAAAAAATGTCAAACTCACACACAGGCATGGCGTACCTACATTTTAAGACCTGAAACACAGTAGTACCCACCATTTTGCGCTTCGCACGCGTGTTGACCGCACGCCTCTTCGCCGCACGCCCGCGCCGCCTGCGTGACGCTTGTCGCATCTGCAGATCAGTCTATCGATGAGTCTGGTTCTAAGTTTCCTTCCATCGATTTCACTCCAGTCACGGGAAATATTCGTGTTTGTGCGTGTGTGCGTTGAAATGACGTTTGTGGGTACTTTTCAAAACGTGTTAATCCAATCTTGTATGACATCTACTCTCATTGCTGTTCATGCGTTACGTTATGATGAGTCTGTATTTTTGTGTATTCTTGTTTCTTTGTATGTATTCGTGTTACTTATTCCAGTAGTTGATTTTAAAGTCACGTGTGACGATATTAAAAAGTGTGTCGTCTGAATTGGTTCTATTTAATATTTCTACACTCTTTCCTGTTCGGGCATTTCTGTATGATGAGTCTGTATCTTTGTGTATCTAAATATGAATTCAAGGTTAACTACAGAGTTAACTTCAGAAGTTGGTATTCTTAAAGTCACAAGTTACGACGTTTTACTCATAAACAGAAGTTACTTTTTGATGATGAGCCATTAACAACTTTATTAAAATCTATAATCAATTTTCATAGATTTTTTTCTACTCTAGGTGTCTAGAAGTTTTTTATAGTTATTTTTGTTTATGTAAGTCAATGTCACATGAAAGTATACTTCGCAGTCAATATATACCAACATCGCCGTAAAAACAGCGTTCATATTTAAATTATCAGTCATTTTGCGAACAACACCCACCAACATTCTATTAATTTTCGCATACAAATTAAACACAAGTGTTACACACGCGCATTAACCAGATAATTCCAGTTAAAAATCCAATTAACAAAATTAAATTTATTGCACATATCGTAAAGTTAAATGTGCATTAAAAACCTTTCAGCCATCGTCCAGCCATCTGCCTATAATGCAATTATTCGTATAATTTCATTGTGCCGTGTATATCGGAGCGGCTGAAATTTAATTTAAAACTGAACGACGCATTTCAAACTAAAAGCCTTCAGACTAAATTAATGCACGGCTGTTTATGCCGCGGTAACGCGTTTATTGAACGATCGATATCCGAAACTGGTGCAACGAAAGCGATTCTTTCTTCTAAAAGTTCTATCGGTGCTGAGTTAAATCCCGTTTCTGGTCGGAACTTTCCGTATACGAGACAACGGCGATTTTTTTGAAGAGGGGGAAACCTTCTTAAGGTACCCCCGACGCCGTGGGAGCGACGCGGGTTATGTTTGATTCTTACCGCACTAAAACCCCCTCGGTGGCCGTCATCAGCGCTGCGTGGGGGACTCTGGGATTTCCAAAGGAACACAACTGGTGTCCTCCGAGCTCGGTGCCTATTTCAGGCTCGTCCTTGGTGAGCAAATACGCTCACCGCACCTTCTTTGATTTACGGCAGCGTGCGACCACACATGCCACCGTGCTTACCGGGGTCGCTTGGCTGGACGGTTCGAGCTCCCACTCTAGCCACCCTCAACTCCGAAAGCCCATTTTAGTCGCCCCTTACGACAGGCAGGGGATACCGTACTCCTATTCTGGTCCTGTGACTACAGGGCATCAAGAGAGGAACCTACGCCTATTTCTTAATCGGCCACAACGGTCAAATGACTAGCAGTGGTGTGTGTTTCATCTGTAGAGTCATAGGTTTGGGTTTAGCCATTGGGAAAGTCATATACGTTTTAGACAAGTAATTTACCGTTTTAAAAAACAAACGAACAACGTAGAAGTGTTCTACTTTCTAGGTTTCGGGGCCATTTTCATAACCTCATCAGTCAGTTCCAAGTGTGATCTGTTGATTTGATCATATCACACTGACAGGCTCAAACCTGATAGATTTACAAGTAGCTATTAAAGAATTCCCATGCTCTTCTGTCCCCATGAATACAGTTTAGAACCGTATTTTGCCAAACTAATATTTAAAAATTAAGAAACTACATTACCTATTGATACAGCTGAAAAGAAACTCATTAAAGAATACCGATGTCTAGCAGTGGATCTTAACAGGCTGATGGATGGAGATATTTTAAATACTTGGTTTGTTACTTGCATAAGTAAATCCACAAAAACGTTTGATAATAAAGGAAAAACGAAGCATAAGGGCTAACAGTTCAAAGGCACACAATATCTTCGAAATAAGTATACGACTCGTATCAATTTGGATTTGGTTAACATGCTATTGCTCTAAGCCTTTTGATTTATATATATATAACGAAGCGAGCGTGACGTGAGACATCAGGATGGCTAGGAGTCTTCATTATTTTCCTTTTCTTGAAGATTTCAAGTAAAACACAGCAGTAAACTTCTTCGTTTTATTTACAACTGAGGAGGTCCGATCGCTTTGACGGTTAAACAAAAAATATTTTTCTACCGGCGTTCGCTCGCCTTTTTATAACAATGTTTGGTGGTGTGACAATAAAAAATTTATGAAGGGTAAACTAAATTACAATTATAAAAATCATTTAATGTTGGTAATTCAATAAACAAACAATTTTCCATCTTTAAACTAACTAAAATAATTATTATCGGCGACGCTGGTTTTTTTTTCATAAATACGCGGTGTCGCGCCGACATATACAAATTATAATACTTTTATGTTACATTGCATAAAAATCAATCATAACCAATTTTAAAATAATCGGCCCGTATAAATCACTCTTATAATTTAAAGTCTATCGGAAATTTAACAAAGATTGTCCGTCTTGCACTTTTAGAAAACTTTCAACTTCCAAGAACTCGCCCAAACAATATATTTCCCGAGCCGAGACAATGTCGTTAAAAGTTGGACCGACAACATTTTAATTACATCTTCACTATCGACTTTTAATAGGGATTACAATATCTTGTTTACTGTTAGAAAGTTTGCGTTTATTTCTTAAAATTTTGTCATCATCAGTACATAGTAAAAAACAAAGTCATTTCCCGTTGTCTGTCTCATAGCCTAGATCTTTAGAACTAAGTAATGCAGTTTTTTTAATAGGTAGAGTGATTCAAGAGGGAGGTTTTTATATATAATACATGTATAAGTGGAGAAACACTGATAATTTTGGGTTTTTTACTTTTAGGCGGAACGAAGTTCGCCGTGTCAAGTACTTAAATAATAAAGTAAAAAAAAAGATTGTCATCCTGTTGGTAAATGATCACTGCCCCCCTGTACAACAGGGGCTCTACTTGACTGCAATCTTAAGGTTTTGTCAACCCTGAGAACTAAAATGATAGCTTTATATGTAATTCAGCCATCGTAGGTTCTCCGATCTTAGTCCCAGTAGTCCCGGGTTCAGAATAGGGCTACGGTATCCCCTGCCTGTCGTAAGAGGCGACTAAAAGGGGCTCTCGGGGTTGCGGCCGGCTAGATTGGGAGCTGGAACAGTGGTTGCATGCCACCGTACATCACAGAAGGTGCGGTGAGCGTATCGCTCACCAGGGACGAGCCTGAAATAGGCATCGTTCCCCCCACGCAGCGTTGAGGACGGCCACCTAGGCGGTTTTAGTACGGGAAGAATCCCGCGTTGCTTCCACGACGTCGGGTACCTTTAGAAGCTTTTCCACTCGTACAAAAAAAGGTACTACGATCAAGATCGTTGAAATCTAAGCTTTCCCTCGACCAGCATTGCCAGAATTATAAGACGAAAAAGTCATAATACTACTGAGAATAACGTTTTTTTCCTACAATATTTATGACATCAGAAAAACAGAACAGCGCTAAACATTGCATTAGTCATATTTCTAGATTCTAGAATAAGCTAATGTCGAAAATGCATTTAGATTATTCGAAAGTCATTTAAATGTTATTGTTTTTAAATAACTTGTAGCCGTCGAAACTTTCATAAACCGAAATTGGTTACATTCTGGTATTTCTACACTAAAAGTGTTTACCGTTACAAAACGAGACGAGACAAATAAATTCACGTCACGCGTGATAAAATAATATAAACTTGTTTTAACAAAAAAACAGCAAGAACGCTTCGTACCCACGCGACTTGGTTATAAAAGGTTTATTCAACTTTTTAACCATGCATTTACAAATAAATAAAAACTTTTTAACAAAAAATATCTACCGACTTCCATGTCACAAAAATAGGACGCTCATATAGGACGTAGTTACCGTCGTCCAGCGAAATATGTCGAGCACCGACTTCAGGACTATGTACTAAGTACTGAGTATGTTCTAGACCAAAATATATTTAAATTATTTTTTACTTTTTTGTGACATGGAAGTCGGTAGATATTTTTTGTTAAAAAGTTTTTATTTTACACTTTTTAGTGACTATATTTTTATGTTTGTATTTAAATAAAGCCTCTAAGTTTGCTTTGTGCATCTACATATTCACAAAAATTAAACATAAAACACTTTTACAATTCATACAAACAGGGCGCCCCCTCTGGAAGTACCCCTCCATCATCAGGGTTGAGGAGTTGAAGGTCAAATTTTTCATCTTATATTGTTGCTTAGTAATCTTATAACATATACGTTAGTACCAGGTGGCTAACTTCTATGGCTCAGGCTTGCAGTACCCTGCATCATCAGGGTTTAGGAGTTGAAGGTCAAAATTTTAATTTTGTGCCTCTGTTTGGTATTATTTTTACATACCCGTAAGCACCAAATTGCCAACTCCTATGGTTTAGAATTGAAGTACCCCTTCATCATCAGGGTCGAGGAGTTGAAGGTCAAAATTTTAATTTTGTGCCTCTGCTTAGTATTATTTTTACATAACCGTAAGCACCAAATTGCCAACTCCTATGGTTTAGGATTGAAGTACCCCTTCATCATCAGGGTTGAGGAGTTGAAGGTCAAATTTTTGATTTTATATTTTTGCTTAGTATTTTCTTTACATAACCGTAAGCACCAAATTGCCAACTTCTATGGTTTAGGATTGAAGTATCATCATCCCCCCTCCATCATCAGGGTTGAGGAGTTGAAGGTCAAATTTTTCATCTTATGTTTTTGCTCAGTAATCTTATAATATATACGTAAGCACCAAATGGCTTATTCCTATGGTTTTGGCTTTAAGTACCCCAGGGTTGAGGAGTTGAAGGTCAAATTTTTGTCCCATGAATTTGCTTAACAATTTCATTATATATTCGCAAACATCAAACGACCAACTTTTATAGTTCAGGCTAGCAGTACCCCTGCATCATCAGGATTGAAGAGTTGAAGGTCAAATTTTTCATAGTAAATACCTACATAGTAATTTTATTCTATATTTTACTCAATTGGACTTCTCCAGCTAAGGTTCGGCCGACTATCACTAATTTTATTATTTTGCTCCAAAAAGTTGAAGATCCTATGATTAGAACCTTATCAAACTCTTATCAGACTACCCCTGGAGTACATCCTTTCTAATAAAAAAAGAATCATCAAAATCGGTTGGCGGGATATTGAGTTATTCATACATTTATCGCGTACATTGAAAATGCAAATTTAAGACTTATGCGTTTTTCTTATGGATGCCCTAGTCAAAAAAATACTAAAAAAAAATGGGACCCTATGACATGCACTACCTTTCAAATAAAAAAAAAATCATCTAAATCGGTTCACCCAGTCCGGAGAAATGAGGTAACAAATATAAAAAAAAAAAAAAAAAAAAAAAAAAAAAAAAAAAAAAAAAAAAAAAAAAAAAAAAAAAAATACAGACGAATTGATAACCTCCTCCTTTTTGGAAGTCGGTTAAAAAGTGGCGATTGTTAGTCGGAGTAAAATCCGTGTCTTGTGAACTCCTTGTGAAGTCTATTTGAAGTTCAGATAAAGTTCAGATGCCCGGCAGATTGGCGGCAGTGACCACTTTTCATGAGTTGGATTGCATGCTTGTTTGTTACTTCGATTTGATAAAAAAAAAAGAAAGTGTTCGTGTACTTATGAAACACACGTTAGAAGTTATACTTCATTGTCAGAAAGAAAAAAATCTTTTTAAAAATTTTATGTTTAGCCTTATGTTAAGTTTGTAGAAAAAACGACACAAACAACAGAAGAAACAAATTTGACAATTTTGACTATAGCTAACTTCAGGGTGTCGGTTTTTCGTGACGGTGTGCGCGCGCATAATGCGTATTAAAAATTAATTCTTACTGCTTTTCGGTGAAGGAAAACATTGCAAGGAAACCTACAAAGTCGAGAGTTCTTAAAAAAAGTTCACGGCGGTGTGTGAAGTCCACCAATTCGCACTTGGCCAGCGCGGTGGACTATGGCCTAAACTCTCTCATTCTGAGAGAAGACCCGTGCCCAGCAGTGGGCCAATAAAGGGGTTGATGAGAATGTGAGCAGTTCCCCGAATGCGTGAATGATCATAGCTCCAGAAGCGAGCTTCGTAGATGGAATGGAATTCTTGAGTAAATATTTGTGGAGCTTAAACATCGATGGAATTTTGTCACGATTTCGTGAATTTCATTGATATTTCGCTGGCGTTTAGGATGTCATGAATGAATGCTTGTGTGCTGTCATATTATGAAGCAAGTAATATTACCAGAAATATTAAAAAGAAAAATCCAACTACTGTAAAACGATTCATTACCTTCATTTCATTTTGATATATATCATTTACGGTTTTTATTTATCTGACCGAAGTAGCAAACGAGCATGCAGTCCACGTGATGGTAAGTGGTCACTGCCGCTAATGGACATCTGTAATCAACTTCATACAAAACATGGGTTCTATTTGAAGTCAATCATAGATGCGTTGTTACTCTCGAGGACTGTGATGGTCGCCTCATATAAAACTGTGCCGGCAACCACACCCTTCCGTCGAAACGGAAGAATTGCGTCACGCTAGAAATTGGTGTGGCGGTGGTACTTTCTCAGTTGTTTTTATGAGCATTTGTCATAATAGTAATATGTAAGTATTATAATACCCATATTGTTATGATTATAAAATGTCTCTTCCCACTTTTTCTCCTTCGTAAACGGTCCATCTTCAAAAATTATAAAGCCCGCATCACTCTGCAAACTGAAACGATTCTAATGATATGCCATATGTTCTAATTCATCAAGCCATGTAGGATGTCGCGTGTGCCAAGGAAAATGGATATTCATATATTTATACGAACACTAGACCTTACCCGCGGCTTCGCCTGCAAGGTCGAAGGGTATTAATACTAGCATTTGATAGCGTGATTCAGAACTTGCAAGTGAATTTTATTAACAACGTCTGGAACTACTAAATTTGTATCATTTATCAAAACATCGATTTTCTCACTCGAATGAGAGGGCGCTGTAAAAAGTAGCCTACGTCACTCCGCTCTCCTAACTACCTCCCAGCATATAAACCATATCATATAATAGCTATGTGGCGACGTGAAAGAGGAACAAACAAACACACTTTCACATTTATAATATTAGTATGGATAACTATCCTTTTACCGCGGTTGGGTATAAATGTCTACTTTCCTACATTAATGACACTGTAACAACGAAAGTTCCATTAACAAATACAGGAACAAGCCATTGCTTCAAAACAATATTACATTCAGAAGATCATAGCATTAGCAAAAACAAAATGACTAAACATATACCCGACATAAAAATAAAGCACACACTAAGGGACGTCGGCTACTAACGTAATAAAAAGCTGCGTCTGAAAATCCAATTTGTCCAGTTTCATCCTCCATTGACGGTCGGCCCCATAAATAAGAATTGAATATAAAGAGCGTCGAATACGGGAAACACGGGAGCGGAGAGTGTACGCATAAAAACCGCTAAAAAAGTAAAAAAACAGAAACGAAAGCGACCATCATATTTTCACGCCAGTGACCGAGGCAGCAGAGGCCGCTAAATTTTAAAACGCGACCCGCTAGCATTTCCAACGACATGGCAATACCTTTGCATCGAACGAGCGGGCAATGAATTATTTAGATGCGGCAACACTCGACGCCTGTGGAAGCTAGAAGCGGACGGCTGCTTGCCATTTCACGGTCGACTCTAGTCGAGAGCGGACGTGGATTTGATTTATTTATAAATGCATAAATGCAAAGGAATTTTGGATGCGAATGCATTTTTATAGCAAATGTTTTTAGATATGATGTTGCTTTTATGGAAGTTGTAAACGAGCATGCAATCCACCTGCTGCTTAATGTCAATTGATGTCATCAAAACCAATCCTAAATAAAATTAAAGTTAAAACTAACCGATGCGCTGCTATCCCAGAGAATTAATTCGGAATACCTCTTGTAACCATTATTTCAAAATAGAAGACTTAAAACTGCTGCTATTAGGCATTAAATTCATAAAATACAAGAAAGGTTAAAGATGTAGCTTTCAATAATTAAGTTTTTTTTTCTTAAATACAAGTAACACACGCGCATGCAGTTCACCTGATGGTAAGTGGTAACTGACGCAATGGACATCTATGGTTTAAGATCTTTATTAATATTTCCCTTAAGATTAACAATCACTCACGAGATGTATACTAAATATTTATACAAATAATAGCAGTCTCAAAGAAAATAATACACATGATGTAGGTAGTTGAAATCTGTAAACAACTTTATGTACAGGTGTTGTTTCGTTTCATTTTAGACAGGATGCCCAAAATGAATATGAATTTGAGTATTAATTATTATTTAATTGAACTCTTTTATTAGACATTCAAAAAGAACCACCGCAAACACCCATTACAGTAAAACAGTATGACGAGGTGGGCTCATGAATAATTGCCTCCCGATGGGCTTCCGATCCATAAAATTAGAATTTTTATTAAAGCACGGAATTAAAAGCGTTTTTAGGTTTGGAATCTCTCGCGGATTTTTCATGCATAAAATATATCTAGCTCGCCGGTGCCGTATGAAAATCGCAAATGTAGAGCGTCGATGGAGATCTAAACTGAGGGCCATGAAAACGCCGATTCCAGCGTTATTCGCTTGGCGCTACTATATGCCGAGTCTATTACATATATAGAGCAGCGATAGCTTAATGGTTGAGACTTGCCCTCTCGATCGGAAGGTCCGAGGTTCAAACCCAGGCACGCACCACAGATTCTTCAAAATTATGTGCGTATTAGAAATTAATTATCACTGCTTTTCGGCGAAGGAAAACTTCGTGTGGAAACCTACACACCCGAGAGTTCTTTAAAAAAAAAAAAGTTCTCGGAGATGTGTGAAGTCCACCAATTCGCACTTGGCCAGCGCGGTGGACTATGGCCTAAAACTCTCTCATTCTGAGACAAGACCCGTGCCTAGCAGTGGGAAAATGGGTTGGCCCGATATACCGAGTCCGATTTTTTTATCCGATTGAAGTAGCAAACAAGCATGCAGTCCACCTGATGGTAGATAATGCCGCCCATGGACAACTTCATACAGAACAGGAGTTCTATATGAAGTCAATCACAAATGTATTTCCAACGTGAAGCATTTCTTGCGTTTCGATGGAAGGGTATGGTTGCCGGCACACTTTTAAATGAGGCGACCATCATAGTCCACGCGAGTAGCAGCGCATCTGTGATTGACTTCAGATATACCCATGTTCTACTTGAAGTTGCTCACCGATGTCCATGAGCGGCAGTGACCACTTACCATCAGGTGGACTGCATGCTCGTTTGCTACTTCAATCAGATAAAAAAAGGAAAGATTTGACTTTGTGTTTCTTTGAACGACAAATGATACTCATGCAATCCAGGTGATAGTGAGCGGTCACTTATGTCCAAGGGTATCTGTAATCAGCCCCGAATAGGATTCCACTTATAGATTTCGACCACGGGTGTTTTGTGTGGACTCAGAATGTTTCGTTTAATAGTCTCTTAAAAACTTAAAACGCTTTCTACACTCATAGCCCCACAGTAGGATTTTCTCCTGTATCGTGGGTGCCATGGACACACACAAAGACGAATACACAAACACCCAGACCCAGAACAAGAATCAAAACTCATCATTCAGATACCTGTCTGGCCGGGATTTGAACCCGGGACCCACTGCGTGTCAGACCGGTACGGCAACCGCTGCGCCACGCGGGTCGTCATGCATGTAAAACAGCGATAGGTATGACTACAGTACCTTCAGAGGCTAACGGACAAGAAATCCTTCTGCGTCCATTGACAGAACATTATATGAATACTGGAGAACATAAAAAATCACTTCCACTTAAGTATCGATTAAAGAATAATCCTGTGCCAACGTTTCATGATAACCAAGTTCACAGTTAGATTAAAATTCAGAACGGGGAAAGTTCCCGCGGCGCAACACTTGAGATGCGCATACTAAATGATTAATTAAATCTCACAAGACATTGGTAACATCTGCTAGCTTACTTGCGATCTCCCGTCGCTGTGTAGGGAGCCGGTATAACTGAATTCGTTATTTTTCAGCTCAATTTTACAATTTTTATTAACTTGCTATGTTCGTAGTGTAGGGGGTCATATTTTGCAACATGAAATATGACTACTCACATTTAGAATTGATTATTTCGAAAAAAAAATCGAGTTAAGAAGATTATGTAACTTTTATTTTATGTTTTTTCTTTTTTTATACTTTAACCTAACAATTTTACAAGTCTTTTTATTAACTTGTTATGTAGTAGCGTAGTGTAGGGTCATATTTTGCAACAAAAAAAAAACAATTCGCATTTAGCTTTGATTGTTTCGAAGAAAACAAACGAGTTAAGAAGATTATGTACCCTTTATTTTTTGTTTTTTTTTTTTTATACTTTAACCTAACGATAAGGCAGACGGGCAACCCGATGGAAAGTAGTCACTGTCGCCTATGGACATTCGCTACACCAGAAGAGTCGCCATCGCCAATGCATCGCCGGCTTTGTAGGAGGGCTCTTTTCGCACCTTTCTTGAAGAACCCCATGTCATAGCGCTCCGGGAATACCTCAGGAGGAAGCTCATTCCACAACGTGCACGTCCGTGGCAAAAACGAGCGTGCAAACCGAACCGTGAAGGACCGCCACGGGTCCAGTTAAAAATAATAATAGAAACCAGTCCATTGTGATTCGGACTAGCACAGGAATCTTTCCGTACCATAATCTATAAGAAAAAGGCAAGAAAATGACGACTGTATAGGAGGTCCCTTGAATATTTGTTTTATTCTATTTTTAGTATTTGTTGAAAAAATCGACTGTCAAGCTAACACGGTTCATGAGAGGAAGCCGGTTGACAAACAGATAGAGAGCGCAGTCTTAGTAGGACAGGAGCCATGGACACACAAAGAGAGACGAAAACATTAACCAGAATAGATATCTAAATTCATCATTCAGAAGTCTGTATGGGGATCGAACTGGCAAACAGCAACACAAAAGATTACCTTCCATAGATTTTTTTAATTTAAACTGACAAATAAAGTAGACTCATGGTTGGTTGTGTCTTTTTGAACTCTAAATATAACAAAATTGAGAAATAAGAATCAAAAACTGTAAACAATATGAATAGTATCCATAGAGAATAATAACAAGAAAAACGATAACTCGTATATTACATACGACTATGATCGTTCAGAGAGAAACAATTTGTAGAGGAATTCCTTAATAAACGTCCGATATTAATGTCGGAGATCTCGACGAGCAACGAGGGGAACGAAGTCAGAGAACGAAGGATTCAACTTAAATATCCCATTAGTAATGTAACATTTTACTGTGTTATATGTTTGTTAATTTAGCTAATTGTATTTCTGTAATTACTGTCAGAAGGTGGTAGAACCAGTGTAGTTCGACCGGGGAAGTACCACCGCCACACCTATTTCGAGCGTGAAGCATTTCTTGCGTTTCGATGTAATGGTGTGGTGGCCGGCACACTTTTATATGAGGCAACCCTCATAGTCCTCGAGAGTAGTAACGCATCTGTGATTGACTTCAAATAGAACCCATGCTCTGTATGCAGTAGATTACAGACGTCCATGGGCGGCAATGACCACTTACCATCAGGTGGACTGTTCGTTTGCTACTTCAGTCAGATAAAAAAAAAAACTTCATCCATCCATCTATCAGTCCTTTGATGTCCAATTCTGTAGGCCTCCCCTTAATGGCGCCACTCCAACCAGTCCTGTGCCCTCTGAACCCATCAGTTTCCCGCTGTTTTCTTCAGGTCATCGGTTCACCCATTTCCACGGGGGTCAAAGGTCAAAATTTTAGGTATTTTAAGTATTGAATTTTGAATTTAGGTATTGAATTTTGGCTCTGTATCCTACAGAGTTTTAGTAATTTCAATTGTTCAAATTGGCCGGACTGCTTGCCTTTGCCGGATTGCAATGTTTGGCTGGTTTGCTAGTTTTATTTACAAAAAACAAAAATACTTATTAGTTCATCTCACATCGTTTGAGATATGGCAAGAAGCTTAAGCAATACATCTCAGCGGTATTCACCTGTGTAATCTCTTCGTTCGTGAGTCGAGACAATGCCATTAAAAGTTTGCACACGCGACACGGTTATATTCGTATTAAGATTTTACAGGCTATTTGCATATGTGAGGGTAATTGATGAATTTATTGGACGCCCCACGTGGCGCAGCGGTTACCATACCGGTCTGACACGCAGTGGGGTCCCGGGTTCGATTCCCGGCCAGACAGGTATTTGAATGATGAATTTAGATTCCTGTTCTGGGTCTGGGTGTTTGTGTATTCGTCTTTATGTGTGTCAATGGCACCCACAAAACAGAAGAAAATCCTAGTGTGGGGCTATGAGTGTAGAAAGCGTTTTTTTATTGTCAGTCGCCCGATGCATGACGTTCTAGTGACACGCGTCTCTGACGCTCTGCACTATTTTTTGTTTTTAAATTTATGTTTTTCCTCTCTCTAAATATGGGGGTATAACCCATTGTTGTCCCACTGCTGGGTCTCAGAATAAGAGAGTGTTAGGCCATAGTCCACCGCGCTGGCCAAGTGCGAATTGGCGGACTCAAAATATACCAAGAGTCATATTAGAAATGTGCCAAGAGTCATATCACTAATGTATTAATGTAATTTATATGAGAAAATGTCTCTTCCAATAGTTGAAAACCTATAAACTAGTAATATACATATTATATGCACGTATATGTATTTTTGCATTTTGTGGGAAACATAATTGTTTTTGCAATTTGGTTACTTTCTAATGCGCCGAGGTAATCAAAGACACTTAACATTTCTGGCACAAAATCGTCACTTTTTAATTCCAAAAAGGTCAGTTATGTTATTAGGAGTTATTATTCGTTTTAAGTATTTATACACATATTAATTAGTTATATTTGAATTTCAGTATTGTTATGTCTTTTCTTTATATTCTATTTTGCCACCGCACCACTCAACCGAGCTACGCGTCGAATTGGGACACACTGAAAATCAGTGGCCGTGGTTCGTCGCGGTAAGGCTGAGAGTGGACCCTTTTGTATTTTTTTACTGCAGCAATGATCTAATTTAAAGTAATGTATGCTGTTATTTATGCCACATTATTTTGTAGTATTTTTATAAATAAATATTTCTTTCTTTCTTTCTTATATATGTTAATCTTATCGATAGATTCACCTTTTCTGTTATTCGCTTACTCTTTACTCGCGGATAGTGTTAAAATATCCCAACTATTAAAGTACAACTTACGCTTTGCATCAGTGCCACAAAGTACTTTGAGAGTGGTATGTTCTGAGAAGTTTAAACATTCGAGATTCAAGTTAGGATTAGTTTTAACATCTTGAAATAAAGATAAAATAATATATATATGCTGTTTTTCGAAGGAGTTATATTATTAAATGTCCTTCGGAGTTCGATTCTATTATTTCGGACTTAAAAATTATAAATGGTAATCGATCTATAATGTTAAGCAACGTTAAACGCGGCTGGAAGTTGGATTGGTTAACAGTTCTCGTCAACAGTTTTAATACTTCTTAGCCCTGTTACGCACTAGCGGTTACTTGCAGATGCAGCAAACCGCGCGGCTAGCCGTTTGTCCAGTTTAATATGCAACCGCTTGTGATTGTACGCACTTAACCGCCACAAAATTTCAACCGCGGCGGTTGAAATATAAGAGCTGCGGCCCATTTCGCGGCTGACCGTTGTGGCGGCCAATCGCGACGAAACCGCGTTAAGCGGTTGGACCGCTCAAACGAACCGCCTAGGCGGCCAACCGCTAGTGCGTAAGAGCGTTTATCCGTTTAATTGTCATTTGAATGACTGTGTCAAAATAAATCTATTAGATATCATATCGGCTTCTTTTCTATGAATTAAGGTGGGCATTCACGTTACGACGGTCGCACGGGCTATCGCACGAACTACAGTCGTATGCGTCAAGTTCGATCGCGAATGGCTTGGTCCTAAGGCGGACTGTACGACCAAGGTTATGTCGTAGGTCCATTGAAGTTTAACTTGAACTGTTGTTCCGACAGTCCGTGCGACCGTTGTAACGTGAATGCCCACCTTTACCTTTTTTCGTCGTTGTTCGATCGATTAGTATGACTAACATTTTATTCCTATGCATTTAATTTCAGTCAAATATATACCTGTCAATATACAACGAGGTATTTGCAGAATAGACCGCCTATATATTAGATCAAGCGTGTGTCAAATAATTATTAAATCTAAACTTACTATACGGCTGCGGCCTCCCACCGGTGTACTGCGGCGATTGCAGCAAGGGTGCGCTCCTCTGAGCCGGCTGCACGTCTTCGGTCACTGTGGAAGAACAGATATTTATATTATATAAATATATAGATTAATCACTCCCATATCCCATTGTATTAAATATTCACGATTGAAGAATATTTAATACAATTAATCCCTACTAATATTATAAATGCGAAAGTAACTCTGTCTGTCTGTCTGTCTGTTACTCTTTCACGACAAAACTACTGAACCGATTTTTATGAAATTATGTACACAGATAGTGGTGACCTTGGGATCCATTATAGGCTACTTTTTATTTCAAGAAATGGGTTGAAAATGTTAAAATCGAGCATAAATGTTTGTATGGTAGTTCGTTTTTGACAAAGAGTTGTACTAATAATTCCGTCAAGGGGTATGATAGATTTGATTAAAAACATAAGTGAATAATAAAACATTAAAAAATATTGATTTTGAGTCGAAAACATATATCCGTAAAACTGGGTATAACGCGAATTTTGTTAAATTCCAATGCAAATGACAATCTCCATATTGGCTTTTGACAAAGAGGTGTACTAATAATTTCGTCAAGGGGTATGATAGATTTGAATAAAAACTTATGTGAATAATAAAACATTAAAAAATATTGATTTTGAGTCGACAACATATATCCGTAAAACTCGATATGTCGCGAATTTTGTTAAATTCCAATGCAAATGACAATCGCCATATTGGCCATTTCGCCTGGACGTCATCGTGAGTTCGTTCAGAAATAATACATTTAAATTGGTAACAATTAATTATCATTCAAATAGATGTGATATAAATTTGATTTAATTTACCCATAATATGGGTTTATAATATTAAAATGTATTTATAATGCGAAAGATACGAATAATATTACTTGGAATTCCCGATGAGTTAAATATTAGGTATACTTGCGCTATCTATCACTGTTCTGTTGAATTACGTTGAATGAACATTTGATAGATGGCGTTATCTACAATACAACTTCGAAGTAATATCGATAAATTAAATGTTGATGTTGAATTACTAATAATTCCGTCAAGGGCTACGAAACACTGGTTTGCAAACATAAATATAAAATAAATCCACGATAGCATATCTATATCTCTTAAGGTTAACTCACAATAATTATTTTTATGTTCCATATTGTAACTAAAAATAATATGTTATTTTCGAGTCTGTTGTCTTTTGTTCAGTATTAATCCTTATGTAAATAAATGCATTCGTTAGCTTCGTAATTATAACAAAGATCAAAATTGTCTTTTACACTGTAGGTATGCATCAAATAAATACGTTTAAAGTTATTAGAGATATCAAATTATATAATTTCCTTCAAAGGGTACGATTATAAAATTCCGTCAAGGGGCAAGATAGACTTGATTGAAAACTTATCTCAATAATAAAACATTAAAAAATATTGATTTTGAGTCGACAACATACATATATCTGTAAAACTCGGTATATCGCGACTTTTGTTTAATTCCTAATTCCAACTATCGCCATATTAGCCATTTTGCCCTGATGTCATCCTGATCCTTAGTTTATTATGAAATAATACATACCTATAAATCGATAACAATTAATTATCATACAAATAAATGTGATATAAATTTGATTTAATTTACCCACAATATAAAATTACGAGGAATTACCGATGAGATAAATATTAGGTATACGTGCGCCATCTATCCACTACTATGTTGAATTACTTACATTGAATGTATTGAATGCGATAGGTGGCGTTATTTACAAAACAACTACGAAGTCTATCGATAAATTAAATGTTGATGTTGAATACTAATAATTCCGTCAAGGGTTACGAAACACTGGATTGCAACCTTCAATATAAAATCAATCCGCGATAGTATATCTCTTTAACTTATGGTTAAGTCACAATTTTTTTTTTTATGTTCCATATTTCAACTAAAAATATTACGTTAATTTCGAGTGTATTTTCTTCTGTTCGGTATTAATCCTTATATAAATAAATGCATTCGTTAGCTTTTACACTTATGCATCAAATAAATACTTTTAAAGATATTAGAGATTTAAAATAATAAAGATCGCGATGTGTCTCGCGGCAGGGGTAGGTAACCGTCTCGCTCGCGCATGCTAATACAAGCCGGCCGCCGATGCGTGTGCATTATTAGAGTAATCTGACCACTTGATAGTGTCCAGTGTTGAGTAGGATACGAATGTTAAATGAGTTTGTAAGAGTAGCGTCTTTTTGTACTAGACCAGTACAAACATTGCACTTCACCCTGCAGCATAACCCTGAGAACTTTTAAACATACTGCGGAAATGTTAAAATCAATCTTTGTAATCGATGCGTTTTGGTTTAAATGTGGAGGAGGATTTGGTTTACAAGGTGCTTCTTGGTATTGTGTGACTACTAAGATTGTCAATTAATTCAAAGAAAGGCGGTTTACAATCGTCTAATTTTAAAATTCCAATTTTAATTTGTCTAATTTTTTAAATATTTTTACATAACAATTATGATCCTAACCACAAATACATACTTTAAATTCGTTTCTTCACTCTTTGTATGTCCGCGTAATCGCCGGCCGAGCGGCTAAACTCATTTGGATAGGACTTGCGCTATAGAAAAGGTTGTGGAATAACATAATTATAAACTACTGTTTATCATATAATTTCAACGGGGTCAAGATTTGTGCGGGAAAAACTTTGCGATACACTCATTTTTACGCGGGCGAAGCCGCGGGTACAGCTAGTGTGGTATATATTTTAAAAAATATAATAAATAAATAATAATATGATAAATTATATACGTATTCAAATTACCATCTTAAGATTTTCTATGCAATTTTCATTAACACACATTCTATGATTTTAGACTAATATTATCGCGGTATGAAGTTTTTGAATTCTATTTAAATTCTTTTTTTTGACCGTGACCACAATCCCTGCAACTGGGTCGAAATATTGGCATAAAAAATCTAAAAGAATTAAAAAAGCCACATATGTACGTGAGTACGTGAGTACGCGTTACGTAATGAAATACACATTATTTTTTTGTTATGGAGGGGAAACCTTAAAAAGGTATCGGATGAAAGAAGCAACGCTGAGTTATGTGGTACTTTTACCTTACTTAAACCCCCCGGTGACCATCCTCAGCGCTGCGCGGAGGACTCTGTGGATCTTTAATGGAACACAACCGGAGTCCTCCTAGCGCGATGCCCCCTTCTTCCCTGTGAGTATTGGTACTCACTACGCTTCCTGGTTTTTTCGATGGCACGTGTCCACACAATGTATAAAATAACTGTACCTAATGTTGGTAACGTTTAAAAAACCATGAAGTCGGGATATGATGTAAGATATGCGTAAAGCCGCCAATTGTAATTTAGGTATAGCAATAATTCTTACAGTTCAACAACAAAAGTTGGTAGAACGAGTGTAGTTCGACCGGGGAGGTACCACCGCCACACCTATTTCTAGCGTGAAGCATTCCTTGCGTTTCGACGGGATGGTGTGGTTGCCTGCACACTTTTATATGAGGCGATCATCCTAGTCCTCGAGTGTAGCAACGCATCTGTGACTGACTTCAGATAGAACTTGTTCTATATGAAGTTGCTTACAGATGTCCATGGGCGGCAGTGACCACTTACCATCAGGTGAACTGCATGCTCGTTTGCTACTTCGTTATTATAAAAAAAATACAGATCTTCATAAGCGACATTAGCCACCCACTATCAGTCGTACTGAACGCTCGATTTCTACTTTTATATTACAAAAAAAAGACTTTTTTACTTTGATTTCTTCTTTTAACTTTTATAGTATTATATTTTATTTTATCCCTCTCGTCTTGTTGCATCAGAATCTATCTCGCAACTCACTTTTATGTGGCAAGCGAGGGTGTAGGATGGGGTATGCAAAAATTGAAAGTTCATCGCAAATATTGTCGTAGAGGGAGCGTCATCCGTGGATCGTTTGAAAGTAAATTTCTATAAACGAAATCCGATGTTTACTCTATTTCGGATCAACGAAAGGATATGGTGACTTGTATATCCATACGAGAAAGCGAACTTATCGTATTTAGAAAAATACGAATTTAACTTAGATGAATTAAACTATATATTAATACGTGAAGCAAACACTTGTAATCCGTTTTTAAGATACTTGCCGCAGACGGC
Source organism: Spicauda simplicius (assembly GCA_949699795.1). Lineage (NCBI taxonomy): Eukaryota > Metazoa > Arthropoda > Insecta > Lepidoptera > Hesperiidae > Spicauda > Spicauda simplicius. Next base: position 11,787,767 of record OX453082.1, on the reverse strand, counting down.
GGTGTATGAAATTACGCACGGTTACAGTTAATGTAGAGAAGGATTACGCAATGTTATTATTTTTTCAAATAATGCGTAATGCATAAAATCAACTTAAAATATATTACATACCTTGCATTTGACACAAACATGTACATAATAAACGAAATAGAACATTCAATGTTTTACTACGAAAACACATAAACGTCAAAAATGTCAGATGTCTTTGTCGAAATACCCGGTATTGCTTTTAAATGCAGCTTAGCTAATTTAACCTCTTTTGACGTTTAACGGGTGCGTTCAAAATAATTTGAAAATTATAACAATTTATTTGAATTTGATAAGTATTTGTGCTACTCAGGACAATATTAAGTTTAGCTTTTTAATTTAAATTACGGTCGAATATCGACCGTTGCGATGGGTGACTAGTATTATTAAATAAAAAACACTTTTATTAGAACGGTTTCGTTGATTAGATATAATAGAAGACAATTTAATTTAGAAAATATGCATTTAAAAATACTTTTTAAGCACATACAACAAGATCTCAATCCCGGGGTCAATATATCTCTACACATAGAGTTGTCAATCACAATCTTGAGGACTATGATGGTCGCCTCATATAAAAGTGTGCCGGCAACCACCCCCTTCCCTCGAAACGCAAGAAATTCTTAACGTTGGAAATAAGCGTGGCGGTGGTACTTCACCGGTCGAACTACACTGGTTCTACCACCTTTTTTATATATATATACAGCAAACGAGCATGTAGTCCACCTGATGGTAAGTGGTCACTGCCGCCCATGGACATCTGTAATCAACTTCAAACAGAACATGGGTTCCATCTGAAGTCAAACACAGATGCGTTGCTACTCCCAAGGACTATGATGGTCGCCTCATGTGAAAGTTTGCCGGCAACCAACCTGTTAAACCTGTTGTGTTTATATTAGCCAATTTTTAACTAATTTGCTTTATGTCGAGATTAAATTTATTTAATGGATTTTGACTTTTAAACCCCTTCTCTTTGCTACTTTCAACAGTATGAAAAAAAATCAAGTGGTCCCTTAGAATAAAGCAACAGTAAAGGATACAATAACAAAATAATTTTATCAAATTAGTGTATTGTCATCGGTCCTCAATAAATCTACAAAGTTTGAACGAAATATGGTCGTTTAAAGTGGGTCAAAATCGCGCCCAAAGAAGTCGGTTAAAAACAAACATACAGGTGAAGCTAATAAAAAGCTAATAAAAACATTATTGATCCAACATTAGCTCAAATGTGCTCAAAATAAACTTAACCCAGTCACGAAAAAATCCAAAGCGATTCTTCGAATCTGATTAACTACGCCTAGACAGAGAGCGTAGCGGATTTATTTAATAACATGAAAGGCGGTACTTTGTAAGATTTCTCGCTCTAATCTCGTTAAATAAAATAAGATGAAGACACAGAATCGAATGATAAGAATAATGAAGTCAGCCAATTACTTAGGACGCAATGGGGTAGGTCTTGAGATGATCTTTAAATAAGTTGAAGATTGTGACATTATAAAATTATAGTTTGCTTTGACGAAATATTATTTATCATTTCTCAAGTCGAGTACAGTTTGTACAGAGATACGAAATTTGTACAAAATGCTTGATTTAAATTTTCCTGCTGTTAACTTCATAATTTTTTTTGGTTAAATTGATACTAATTATAAATAAAGTATACAATAAGATATTAAAATGTAACTTATAATGGCATTATAATAAGAATGCAGGGAATATGTATGTTTTAAAAAGCCGACAGCTGTCAGAAAGAAAGAAGTTTGGTGTTTGACAGTTTTGTAATTTTGGAGAGAACTAAAAAGAGGATTACTAAAAGACTAAAAGTTATAAAAATTAGTTTTATTGAGTTATTGCAACCCATCTAATAGTACAGTACAGGCACATTTATTATTGATAATACTGCTTATTAACGTAAAATAGAATACCACGATTCACCTGTACCCTTTGTACGAGTTGATTACGTTTCCTCATAACTATATTTTTTACGTTTTGGCCTATGTTTCGTACGGCCACGTTTGCGTATTCGGTCATAACTTACAATGTACGATAGACGAAAATGTAAAAAAAAATAATTTGAGAATAGATGAATACATGAGACTGAGGGCAGGATGTTCAATGATGGGCATGGACATAATCAACTCGAAAAAGTACGGACAATCGCGTTGCTAGATATTGGTACAAAGTTGAGACGCCTTGTATGTGTGTCTCCCATACCAGATAACAAAACACAGCAACGTTTAATACTGATATACGGCATTTAAGTCAGAAGTCAGGTGAGATCAAAGTTTAAGGTTTAAAGAATTTTATTCTCAAATAAGACTAATACGTCACTTCACATGAGAACAAAGATTGACATAAAATCACTTTAAGGTATCATGGATTCACACAGGCAGACATGTAGTATTATCAAATACCCATTTAACCCTTTCATATTTAGATGTATTATTTTTTATTATGTACGCAGCTAACTTGCGCTTGAAAGAGTTAAATGGGTGTACATTTTTAACGTCGACTGGTATCTTATTATATAGATGTGCTCCTTCAAAGGTAATTGTATTTTTCCATAGTTTGTTCTTGTTTTTGGAAGAACAAAATAGCTAGCTCGGATAAAGTTCATGGTACTATCATGGTTATCACGACTGCTATGGTTAAATATATAATCTTTGAGCTTGACACTGAACGGTGAAATACTGCCATTCCCTTGGTATGAATAATTTATCTAACTTCATTTAACTTAGCAGAAGATCTCAGACAACTCTTTCCAAACAAATATACTATAATAAGTTAGTACTCAAATTTGAAAATATGTTGAGGAACAGAATTTCTGCAGAAAATCCTAACATAAATCCTTTAGAACTATAAGAAAATGTGATATTGAAGATAACGAACTAACAGAATTTAAAGAAAAAATTTAAAATCTATTTCATTATTATCTAAAACAGCATACCTGAGTGCCTATTCACTAATCACGGTGACACTTCATGACTTTGATAGTGTTGTATATAGAACAATTTTATACGGGAAGCAAAACCTGTAATAATTTATTTAATTTATTGTATCCAAACTTATACCTAACATTACAGGAAACACTAATGCGTTAGATATGTACATAACTTAAAAGACTATAAGTAACCTTCGTGAATAATATTATAAGTAAATTGCTTCAACACAATTAATTCGGAAGATGGACATTTAATCTGCAAAGTACACTCAACGATTTTAACAAATGAAATAAACGTAAACGAAACCCAATTTTTTTGAACACTTAAAACAAAATCTAATATAAACAATGGAAACAATCCTGTTTATATGGCAACTCCGGACGGAATAATCAAATTAGAATCCAAAGCAAACACCAACAAAATAATTAAATTAAAACAAGGATAATTTCCACAGAGACTCGAGGTGGAAACTAAAGGAACTAAAGTAACCAAGTAATAACAATAAAGGGGAAAGGTAACAGTACTAAAGAACTTGGTTATCAAAATTATACAGACCTAGTCGTTCTGCAAATGAGAGCAGTGATAGCCTAATGGTTGAAACTTGCCCTCTCGATCGGGAGGTCCGAGGTTCAATCCCACTGATTCATGTGCGTATTAGAAAATTAATTATCACTGCTTTTCGGTGAAGGAAAACATCGTGAGGAAACCTACACACCCGAGAGTTCTTTAAAAAAAAAAGTTCTCGGAGGTGTGTGAAGTCCACCAATTCGCACTTGGCCAGCGCGGTGGACTATGGCCTATACTCTCTCATTCCGAGAGAGAAGACCCGTACCCAGCAGATGGACAATAATGGGTTGTCGAGAGAGTCGTTCTGCAAAATTAAATCGATAACAATTGTATTTGCAAAAATCATTAAAATCTTTAATAAACAATGAAGATTTCTTTCTAATCCTTTTATCATATGATTGAAGTAGCAAACGAGGATGTAGTTCACCTGATGAATACACGCACACACGCTTTCTACACTGATAGACCTACAGTAGGATTTTCTCCTGTGTCGTTGGTACCATGAACACACACAAGACGAATACACAAACACCCAGACCCAGAACATGAATCTAAAATCATCATTCAGAGACCTGCCTGGCCGAGAATGGAACCCAGGAGCCATTGAGTGTCAGACAATATGGTAACCGCTCCGCCACGCGGGTCGTCATGAATTATCTAAAATTAAAGAAAGAAAAGGGTTCTATCTGAAATGGAACCGGCCAAAAACGCAAGAGTTGATCACAAAGTGAGTATTTGGCTCTTTTTATACATTTCGTTTGTGTGTAACGGGCTGTATTATTTTACCTGAAGACATACATATCTTCAAGTATACAAAGGCATTCAATAGTAATCGGTAACCATACCATTTTGTCTTGAGTGTTTGATAGACGGGGAATGGGCTTTTAAAAACCTTTTGTGGCCTTTTAAAGATCGGACATATAGACTATCATCCTAGTCTGACACGTAGTGGGTTCCGTGGTTTCAATGCCGGCCAGAAAAGTTTCTAAATGACGAATTATTATTCTGGGTCAATGTGTTTGTGTATTAGTCTGTGTGTGTGTGTCCGAAGCACCTACTATACCCACTATACAGGAGAAAATCGTAAATTGCAGAAAGCGTAAGTAGAAGCCCAATCCTATTTGAGGTTGCACATAGCTGACTAGATATTCATCAGCGGGTAAACTGCTTGCTCGTTTACTACATAAATGAAGTATAATTCTAAGAGTGTAGAATCAGTGTAGTTTGACCGGAGAAGTACCACCGCCACACGAATTTCTAGCGTGAAGCATTTCTGTGGTGTGGAGCCAAGCCGTACATTATGAGTCAGTGTTAGAGTAGTGTTAAGAGCAGTATTAATAAAGACATCATCAGAACAACACGCCTCTCAATTACTTCCGAGCCTGCGACAACACTACACACGTTTCGATGGCAGAGTGTGGATGCCCGCATACTTTTATATGAGACGATCATCCCAGTCCTCGGGAGGAGCATCGTATCATCGCATCTGCGATTGAGTTCATATAGAACAAATGTTCTATATATGAAGTTGCTTACAGATGTCCATGGCCGGCAGTGACCATTTACCACCTGCATGTTCGTTTGCTACTTCAATTATATAAAATGAAATGAAATGAAATGAAACGAAATGAAATGTCTTTATTTTGCATAGGCCTACGGAGGCACTTACAAACTGTCAGTTACATTTTTTTTGTGTTATGTACAAAGCATATATATGTGTTATGAAATAAATGGCAAAGGTCGACAAATGGTCATGTCATACATGTGTGAAATGAAATGAAATGTCTTTATTTTGCATAGGCCTTCGGGGGCGCTTACAAATTGTCAGTTACATTTATATATTTTTTTTTTACACTACCACCGGATCGGAACACGACCTCAACTGAGAAGATCCGGCAAGAAACTCAGTGGGTTAGTCTTTTTTCTTTGTATATATATATATTTTTTTTTTTATTTGCCATCTTGTTTTTACATGGGTAACAAAAGTTAGCTCCAGTCAGTAAAAAAAAAATTCTATTCAAACGGCCATAGGTTTCAGTCGAAGGTTTTAGCCAACACGCTGTAGAAATAAGGATTATGTAGCACTTCAGATTTCTTTGATGATCTTACGTTTGAATCGGATGACATCAAAAGATTTTTCAAAAAGAGTTCTCGTGTCCCGTATTTATGAAGAATTTTTTATCTCTCTTAAGAAAAAGAAAAAGTCTCAATGTCAATTCAACGCGTTCATTTTTAAACCTCTTTTACTGCAGCAGTAAATACAATTGAAGTACATACACAGCGAGTGATGCTATCTTTGCTTTTAAAAGCATGTAAAAACACATAACATGGGTTTCGACTGAAGTCAATCACAGATGCGTTGCTACTCTCTAGGACTATGTGGTCGCCTCGTGTGAAAGTGTGCTGTATGAAAGAATTTAATGAAAATAAACCACATGGATAAGCTTTTTAAGATCACTTATCGTTTAAAAAGAAAAAAATGTATTGCACGTCTTAAAACGCAGATCTATAGAGATAGGTGCTCTACTTCCAACGTGTCATGGTCAAGACATATTTTAAAAAATGTTACTAATTTGTAGGACGGTACAGTAAAGTAATCTTCAAATGTCATATTCTTAATACTTAATAAATTTAAAAGTTAGCTACAAACATATGTTTGACCAGAAGCATTTACATGTAACGTTACTACAGTTTTGAAGACTTACATTGACAATGTGGACGTCTTGACGAGACGAAATATGTTCTCTGTGACAGAGATTGATATCGTCCATCTTGCGTGTGCTTAATTGATGTGATCTATCATCATTTGTATAAATTTTATTTAATATTAGGTTGTAAAGATTCGTTGCAATACTCCGATTTCTTACATTACAATTGTGCATATGAAATTGTCGAATTTACGTACGAAATAATATCGTGTTTAGTTTCTGGGCTGTTACATTACATTTAAATGCTCTTGATCAGTACTAAGCATGTAAAAAACAAATAATATATCTTACCCGTGAAACTGTGTAAACCATTTTACCACTTAAAATTAATAAATACACATACCCGGCACCATGCACTGCGATAAACATAATATTGGTTTATAAGCCAATGTTTGGTCATATGGAATCTCCTACTTCAATTGGACAAATGATATAGGAATTATTCTTATTTTTTATTGAATATACACTCAACAACTGGCAATTACAAATATTGGATCAAACATTGGCGTATTATTTCACTTATGACTTTAATCTCCGCGATACAATTTAATGTCGGCACAAATCTTCCCAAAGTTGGTTCAAAATAAGCGCAAATGTATCTTTCCAACGTTGGTCCCAAAACGCAAATGTATGGAGCCGGGGTCCATGTATCACATTCCAACCCAACACTTACCCGCAACGTGTGTCAACTGAATCTCTTCACGTCGACCACTAGCCCCCGTCACTTCCCTGCACATATAAAAGACGAACACACTCTTATCATCCTTTCTCATTACTTTAACTTCCATTACACTATCTCTGACATGTCGCAAATAGCGTTAACTGTGCATGCCAATTCCACGATAGTTATACAAAGCTACAAAAGATATAATAAACAACCAAAAATGTATATAATTATATCCAATCTGTATTTAGAATCTCCATATACATTTATCGTTTCTGTGTCTGATGCTTTGACTTTTTTTGTGTCTTGTGTCTTGTTTGCATGTTTTTCTCTGTTCGTTGTCACTGTTCCCTGTTGAACTGTTTCTGTTTCGTTCTCTTCACAAAGCTTTATGTCGCCTATTGGACAATTAAGAGTGTGTTTGTCTTTAGTCTTTTATGTGCATGGAACATATTCTAATATTATAAATATATCGTTATTTATATTTCACTGTACGGTCTTTGATGTGGAAGGTTCACCAGGTTAAGATACTTTGATATTATTTTCAACTTTTTGTGGTATTAAATACATAGACAATTTCAAATCTAATAACCAAACAGTAATTGGAACATACGTATTAGCAAAGTATTAACTGTTTTAATTGCGATATCATTATTCTTAGACTAAAGAAATGTTAACAAATGCTTTTACAGAATTAAAATTTGATATTCAAATAAATTGTTTTGCATTAAAATCAGTCTTGTAAAATATGTATATTGAATGATTAATATTACTAAAAATATCTCTCGTATGGTGAACCTTTCTGGCATCTGGTGTAAGTACAGTATTGTTAATAGTTAAAAACGCTGTAGTGGATGCATTAAATAGCTAATATTTATGTAAAGCTAAACGGCAACATAGTGATAAGCCGAGGAAATTCAAAATGGCGTTATTAAGAAAAGCGTCAGTGCTATCGTTTCAATTTATATTCATCTAGTCGTCCTCGCTTCGATTTATCTAGAATATTCAGTCTAGTTTCATATTTTTTTCTTTCTTCATCATAAATTGAAACGACAGCACTTTTGTTAATGTAACAGTCAGTAAAACTTGTCCAGTTGAGGTGGATTTTTAAAAATGTTCATTGCAATTTCCCTTTGGTACAGTACAGTAGTAAATATAGTATGTACAATATTAAAAATATATCATAATCATACCATAATATCAGTAAATTATGTTACAGTATCATAAGCATCGTGAAGTCACTTGTCACTAAAAATATAATATATACTTTTTATTATATCAACTTTGATAAGCATGATATCAGAGAAATTGCTTATTAGAAAATGATCAGTAATGGCGTCATGTGACATAATTTTTAAAGATTCCAGGATTCATAGCATTAAAGTATTTTTTTCTGTTCCCCACCTCATCCAGACAGGATTGTAAGCGATACGTACCAGATGTGTTGATGGTGCTGAAAACTTGTTCCTGAATTTTAGAATGTTATTATCTGCGTCCTTAGTTAAAATATATAAGTAAATCAGATTTTTGCCAAATTTGCTTATTTAATTTTTTTTTTAGAAAAACATTAACCTTTCGATAGATCTCAATTTTTATAGCACGAAGATGTGTCGTTAGAACGCAACAACAACAATTTTGGTAGAAGTCAATTTGACAAAAATCAGATAATTTACTAGGGACACAGATTTATCATCGTGTTCAAATCTGTTGAAACATAGTTGTGTGAATTTCAGTATCATAACCCTGTAGAGATAGTTAACTCCGATTTCAATGTTAGGTGCGGGTAAAAAAAATAATATAACCGGTTACAACAGTGAAGTAAAACATCGCGAGGAAACTACGCGACTGAGAGTTCATACTTCATAATGTTCTTAAGGTGTGTGAAGTCTACCAATCAACCCGATTGTTCTGCGTAATGGACTGAGCCTTAAGCCCGTCCAATTGAAAGACTCTTGCCCAGCATAGAGAGGGTATCGAGTGGTAGCAGTGGTAGCCTATTGGGGCTAATAATATGGTGTTCTTGATAAGTCTTCAAATGATGTGTCGTGGACGATGAACTGGTGAGGAAACCGTAAAAGTGAAATTATGTACATTGAACGGTTTACGGTATGGTAAGGTTTATGTACTCAAATTACTTTTTACACTAAAAGTAGTAGAAATAAATACGCATGCATAATATAGCTACATGAAAGTAATTTTATGAAATATTTTAAGGACCGATCGAGGACAAAGTTCGACCCATATAAAAGTGAGCAGGCCACCACACCATTCCAGTTAAACGCAAGAAATATTTCACGCTAGAAAAAGGTGTGGCGGTGATACTTCCCCGGTCGAACTACACTGGTTCTACCACCTTGATTTACATATTTACAGTAAGTACGGTCCCGACGGTTTGGAAAAAAAACGCGGTAAAAATTTTGGTACGAAAATCTTCGCCCCGTTCGGACTACATTGGTTCTATCACCTGGTAAAACTACGTTCTAAACTTCAAATTGTATCGTGTATTTATCCTTACGCCCCATTTTCGGAGTCCATTCGAAGTATTACGTTTCGAAACTCAATTTACAGAGTATTTTCGTGTTTTCATAAATTCCTTTTACGGCGCTTCTAAATCGAAAGTTACCGATATGGTTGCGAAGTTTTAAAGTAAAAATGTTTAAGATAAAGTTATTTTAGGATTCGATCGTAATAAAGATTTACCTTTTAAAGAAATTGGATTTCACTAATACTAAGATATTGAGGTATAAAATCAATGAAAACATACTAAAATGAGGTAGTAATCCATGGTTCGGTACAGTAAGATAAAGCAGAGCCGAAATGCTACAATTTCATTTTAAGCATAATTGAGAGGGTGCCATGAATATACACAAAGACAACTGTAAAAACACAATAGCTTAGATTCAGGACAAACAGAACAATAGCTTAAATTCACACGATTAACTATCAATAAAATTATCTATCCTATGAGATTTATGATCACAGCTCCTTTTAGTTTTTACAAAGAATTCGGTGAGCAGGTTATCTTACGAAAAAAATCCTTATTCGATCTGACGAGACTATCAAGTATTCTGGTAAGGGTTGAAAGAAGATTCATGAACGAAAAGCCTAAAACTAGTTGGTTACGCTTTTTCCCTGGCATCGATATAAATGTAACCCATAGAAATAAAATGATAATGTAGGATATAGAAGTAAAATGATTATGTAAGACACGTATCCTACCCCGTCCTGAGAATACGTATTCAGAATCAGATCAATCAGAATAGAAGAATGATATCTTTGCCTAATCTTTGGCGAAACGCCCGGCCGGCAAAGACGAATAGGGAAGAATACGATATGCGTGGCCGCTGTACAGGCAAAAGCACCCCAAGATCTAGAATAGTGTAGTTGCTCTGCCGAGTAGTGCCCAATAGGAGCGATGCGCTCAGCGCTCAGAGGAGGTTGCGTTCAATTGGAAATCCCATAGTCCTCTACTAAGCATCGGAGAAAGTTACCGCTAAAGCCTAGCTTTAGAGCGTTAATACTACCTCATAAACCGGTGGCTCTCCCAAGGAACGATCGTACCTAATGAAGCCCTCCCTATCAAGAAAAAAGGTAGCAGATGAATGATGAGTGACCTAACAATAGGCCTACTCCATTTCGTGTTTGTTTCAAGTCACGATATTGATTATAATACGAGTATACCGCCATGATTCGGTCGTCGAACTTCGACCTGAAATCTAGACTAGACCAATCAAACTAGCTATTTCTTGCCTATGATCGATACCTGACTAGATATGAACCTAAAATCTAGACGGCCTAAATGTCATCGTTTATATTTTCATATCACGATTTGAGTTCTTTTAAGTAATTGGTTTAGAAACGATGTTTTTGAGTGTACATTTGAATGTATGTAGTAGTTTTTTAACATGGTAGTACCCTTTATAGTTCTGCCACCGCCACACCTATTTCTGCCTAATAAAAGCTATGTTACGCGCTTATTTTTTATCTGACTGTGATGGTCGCCTCATGCTGCTGTACTCTAATTTGAACGATAATGGAGACCATACTTGTCAGAGGCGTTCCATCTGGTCCTGAGGAGTATATATAGCCACCTTAAGGTAAGACTCCGAACTTATCTGGACCTAATGATTATAAATTACGAGGTATTTGATTTGGACGTATGAATTTCATGTAGCAATAAAACAAAGCACTAGAACAAAGGATTTTATCAACTTGAAAATATTTTACGAAAAGTCTATTTTATAAAATTGTTAGGTTTGGGTTGGGTATAATTATATCATCATTATTATCATTATATTATTATTATCACCATTATTATATCATTATCATTATTATCAATATAATTATCATATTATATCATTATCATTATTATTATAGCGGCTGGGTATCCATGAGGATTACCCACTTAAAAAAAGGTTTGGGTTGTTTACAGTTTCACGCAAAAACTACTACGCGTAATTCGCTAACATTTGGCACACAGTTTATAAACTGGATCAGAACAATAGATTATTATTATTAGCATGGTAAACATGATAATAGCGAGCAAAGCCGCAAGAATAAGCTAGTAGAAAATTTATTTTTCTACAATTTTCCAAACAAATCGGACAAGTAATTACTGACATATCAAAACCAAATATCCCAAAGAACGTAATAGGAAATGTTTCACAAGGCACACGGGAAGCTCATTCGACCCCCGAGCATGTCCGACAGGGCTTTGTTGTTCGTTTAAGTTTTAATGAGGTCAATCTGACCGAGCCAAGACGTCTGTATAATACGGATGTTCCCAGTCCTCTTTAAATATTGAAGCAAACGAGTAAATTGTAAAGCAAAAGAGTCCATTGCCATGTGGCCATTTCCCCCCAAGGACATATTTAATTAATCCCTTGTATGATTAGCTTTTTGTTGACCACAGATTGGAGGCGTCGCGTGGGGGGAGGAGTGTTCTGTTTTGTATGGCGTCTTTGTTTTTGGTTACGATTTTTTTTTGTAATGTTGAAGTAGCCAACGAGCATGCAGTCCACCTGATGGTAAGTGGTCACTGCCACCCATGGACATTTGTAAGCAACTTCATATAGAACATAGGCTTTATCTGAAGTCAATCACAGATGCGTTGCTTCTCCCGAGGACTAGGATGGTCGCCTCATATAGTGTGCTGGCAACCACACCCTTCCATCGAAACGCAAGAAATGCTTCACGTTAGAAATAGTTTAATAGTTTTAGTTTTTTAAATTCAAGTCAGCGAGCAAATAGGGCTCGCGACCCTTTTTTTCGTCGACATTTTTTTTAACCGGTTGAGCAATAAATTCTACCTTCGCCTGGGTGGTATGCCGCTGTCACAGACGCGTTGTTACCTCGAGGGCTAAGTTGGAATGCTTTGGAAATATGTCTCGGTTATCACACTCTTTAAAAACAATTACAGCAGCGCTTAGCACCGCGTTATTGGGCAGAAATTGGTGTGGCCATGGACATCACTAGAACTGTTTTTCATCATAGAATTTCTCGTCTAACTACTACGCTTCCCGCGTTATTAAATAGTTGCTGACGGCTGCAGTTTCTTCCCCTTTATAAAGCCTTAATTCCACCAATAGATATAAGTCTCTGAGATAAAATACTATATTTTTAAATGCATGAGCCTGTCAGAGTTATATTGTATTTATCAAACCTAACTACATGTTAATAATTCTTCTATTTGTAGTAAAGAATGTTTGTGAAGTACAAAAAAACTATCAGCAATGCGAGATAACTCCCCCGAGTTATTCAACCAAATAAGATAGAAATATCTTATTGGTGAGGTAAATAATTTTCTTTGATATTTCATACCTCTAATAAGCCTTCCCCGTTATAAAATTATTCAGGTCACTATGAAATGAAAATTCGCGTATAGCGCATGTACAAATGTTCGTGTGAATAAAATTTCCGAGGTTGAATGCTCAAAGATAACTTAACATAATTACTACCATCTGCTACTGAATGAACGCCATTCGTAACCTGAATTCAGATTTTTCATATGACATACAAATTGCATTTTTGGTTCGAATTTTTATAACTTTTTTGCCTCGTTTGTATATTTGTGAAAAATTGTGCAACATGATTGCAGACACTTTAATTTTCTTATTAGCTTACAGTAGTTAACGAGCACGCAGTTCACTTAATGGTAAGTTGTCACTGCCGCCCATTGACATTTGAAGCTCATATAGAACAAGGCTTATTATAGCTGAAGTCAATCACAGATGCGTTGCTACTGCCGAGGACTAAAGGCTACGTACTCACGGAGCGGTTTTCACCCGCGGCCGCCGCGGCTGCGGGCCCGCAGCTTCTGTTCGAAACTCACGAGACCGCTTATTTGCGCGGTTACGCTGCCGTCGCGGTTGCGATTACCGACCGCAAACGTGGCGGGCGAAAACCGATAGACGGGCGGTTTATCATCAGTTGAGGTCCTGACTACTGCATTCGCCCGCCAACTGACCTCAGAGCGCGCGGGCGAAAAACCGCCGCGGCTGCGGCTGACCGCGGCCCGCAAGGTTCTACAGGTTGCCCGCCGGTGCAGCGGGAGCCGCAAACAACCGCGCGCATCGCGGCTGAAAAACGCGTCGTGAGTATTGCTTTAATTTTTTACATTTATATCTGCATCCTACAGAATCCGGGAACCATACTTTCCAAAAAAACTCAAATATTGCTTCACGCTAAAAATAAGTGCGGCGGTGGTACTTTCCTGGTGTTTTTATAATAATGAAATAGCAAACGGGCATGCAGTCCACCTGACGGTAAGTGGTCACTGCCGCCCATGGACACCTGTAAGCCATTTCAAATAGAACATGGGTTCTATCTGAAGTCAATCACAGACGCGTTGTTACTCCCGAGGACTAGGATGGTCGCCTCATGTAAAAGTGTACCGGCAAGCACACCCTTCCATCGAAACGCAAGGAATGCTTCACGTTAGAAATAGGTGTGGCGGTGGTACCTCCCCGGTCGAACTACGATGTTCTACCACCTTCTATCACCTAGCAAATGTCAGACTATAATGTCAAAAATAAAGACTACTTAGGTTTTTTTTATACTTTTAGTTTTATTTTCTATATATTTTTAAAGATTCTCTCCGTCCGTATGTGTAACACATTAGCATTCATGGCACAGCCCGCCCGCTCCCGTATCGGCTTGCGCTCCCGATATTTTATTCAATTATATGTAAAAACCGGTCTCCTTGTATTATCCGGTTCGGTCTCATATCCGGCTGATACTTTTTTTGACCTACAATATTATTGTATTGAATTGTTATTGAAATTGTTCGCGTCGTCTAATATAGCAAAATTGTATGTCGCCGTTATATGAAATATTTATGTTTTATTATCAACTTTTCTTTACTTTCATTTATAATAAGAGTTCCAGGAATATATTCTCTCATACTCGGGTATTTTTGGAGAGTACTTTTATATCACTAGATTATCTCCGCGGTTTCACCCGCTTCGGTCCCATCTATCATCTTAAGTGTTAATCAAGGTCATTAACTATAGGTGTAACAAAATTTCATCGTAATCCAATTGCTAGTTTTTGCGTAATAAACACATTTTTTTTATTTGACTGAAGTAGCAAACGAGCATGCAGTCCACCTGATGGGAAGTGGTCACTGCCGCTCATGGACATCTGTAACCAACTTCATACAGAACATGGGTTCTATCTGAAGTCAAACACAGATGCGTTGCTACTCCATCGAAACGCAAGAAATGCTTCACGCTAGAAATAGGTGTGGCGGTGGTACTTCTCCGGTCGAACTACACTGGTTCTACCTTCAAACATACATATACATCCTTTAAAACGTTTGCATTTGCCTTTTTGACAATCTCTCTCCGCTTGAGTGATAGTTGCATAAGCTATCTAATTGAGTTTGCTGCTTCTTTTCAATAAATATTCTGTGCCAGCTTCGCAAGATTAAGTAGTTTACGCTCAAAAAAATATGTAAAAATTAGCTGATGAGGCATTGATGAGCAGGCTGACAGCATTTTGTTTATATCCCTGCACAGTCGACGAGCTGTAAGAAAATAAAATTATTTACACTGTCTCCACTGTCCCAGATTCACCTGCATTATCAGATCCGAAATAGACTCCACATCAATAAGCATGAAAACACCCAGAGGTACATTAGTGTAACACGAAAATAACATTGAAGTCTACAAAGGCGCTCCAGTACAAATAGCTTGTCGGTGGTTCCTCGACTCCGTAATGCGATGGGCATTTGTCTTCGTTTGAACAGCGACACCTCGCGAGGATAAGTGAAAGTTTGAAGAGAGTAGTAGTTACCACGGGTGTAGCCTGGTTTTGGTTCAGGGGGAGGAGGGAGGGTTAAAAAAAATGTAATAGGTGGGACGGTGGTAACTCCCTGGGTGAACCATATACGTTCTACCACCATGAGACCATGAGAGCTAATTTAATGAGAGCAGTTCAAGAGAGCCAATCCATACCACATATTTTAGTATAATGGTTCTTACTTTAATATCTTCCCACATATTAGTGTCCCACTGCTGTGCACTGGTTTCTCTCAGCATGGGAGAATTTAGGCCATAGTCCACCGCGCTGGCCAATTGCGATTTGGTGGACTACACACCCCCGAGAACATTTTTTTTAAAGAACTCTCGGCTGTGTACGTTTCCTCACGATGTTACCGTTCACCGAAAAACAGTGATAATTAATTTCTAATACGCTCATGAATCAGTGGTGCGTGCCTGGGTTTGTACCTCGGACCTCCCGATCGAGTGGACAAGTTTCAACCATTAGGCTATCACTGCTCTACGCTCTATTTTAATATCATGAATGTTAATATTTAAACTTTTTGTGGGCGGAGGTGGGTAACTACCCCCAAAACCCTCCCTACGTTCGTTTGCGATAGTTACAGTTTAATTAGACCAGTGATAACGTAACGGTTAAAACTGGGCAGCTCAATGAACTGTCTGAGGTTTGAATTCTTTATACGCTCCAGAGATTTTCCCAAAAATTATGTCAGACGGCACTGTCTAACATAATTTTGGAATTTCGTCTAAATACTGATTCTCAAAACGCGTGCTTAGCGTTGGGACTAATGGATTTATGACGAGTAGTTAAATACGTGTTTTGATTTCAATATAATATTATTGATTGTTTCGGTATGTTCAAGTAACCATTAAGCATGCGGCATTAGATGGTAAGTGGTCGCCACCACCTATGGATCAATAATCGCTAATGGATAAATCAATAGCAGATGTAGAAAGCTTAGATAAAATACAAATTTATTTGTTACCTGACTCCATTAAAAAAAACCTAAAAACGCTTTCTACACTCATAGGCCCATAGTAGGATTTGCTCCTGTGTCGTGGGTGCCATGGACACACACAAAGACGAATACACAAACACCCAGACCCAGAACAAGGATCTTAACTCATCATTCAGATACCTGTCAGGAGAATCGAACCCGGGACCCACTGCGTGTCAGACCTGTAAGGTAACTGCTGCACCACGCGGGTCGTCATAAGATTTGCTGTCTTGGAAGTAAGTTAGTACCTTTCAGTGTTACTAATGATATAAAAGCGAAAGTTTACGAGCATGGATGGATGTTTATTCTGTTACGAAAACTACTGATTAGATTTGGATTTAATAGGATGCTTTTAACGTGGTAAACATCCAAACTGGCAAAGGCGCCGAAATAATCTAGTATCAGATGTGTTACTACTTAAAGTTACCTAAATTCATTTTTACCTACATAAATATTTACCTATTGGTGCTTAAATTGATATTTACCTACGTTCATTTTCCCTATGTTTATTATTTACTAGCTGACCTGAACTTTGTTCCGCCTAAAAGTAAAAAATCTAAAATTATCAGTGTTTCTCTACTATATCATACACTAGCTGAACCCAGCAGTGGCGCCCGCGTTAAAATGATGTATCGATTGTCGCATATAAGTCGATGTATCTAATAAGACATTTTCCCACAGTAAAAAGTACCCAAAATGTTAATCCAAAGTTTCAGCTAACTCCCTACCAAATTTTATGAAAATCGCTCCAGCCGTTTAGACGTGGAGAAGTAACAAACATACACTCACAAACTTTAATATTCCTTTAATATTCGTGTGATTACTTTTAATGATAGTATCTTAAATTCATTTGTAACTACGTTTATTTTTAACTATAATATTTTTTTCTATATTAATTGTTACATACGTTAAGTTTTCTTAAGTTCATTATTACTTAATTCATTACCTAAAATCATTACCACCTGAACGAAAAGGTTGGAACGTTTCGTGTTTCTGCCTAAAATTAATTCAATTTTTACCCACATGCGTGAGAAAGAGGGTAATATTTTTAGAGCGTATGTGAGTATATAAGTTTATATGTACGGATTTATCCATTTGTTTTATACATACGACATATCATTTGGAAGTTGTCAAAGTGATATGGAATATACATTTTTATACAATAATAACTAGATATCCACAAAATGTTAAATTACATAAGTGGTTTCCAAGGTGGTAGAACCAGTGTAGTTCGACCGGGGAAGTACCACCGCCACACCTATTAATAGCGTGAAGCATTTCTTGCATTTCGATAGAAGGGTGTTTTTTCCGGCACACTTTTATATGAGGTGACCATCATAGTCCTCGGGAGAAGCAACGCATCTGTGATTGACTTACCATCAGGTGGACTGCAAGCTACAAGCGACGTTTGCTACTAAAGTAAAATACTGATTGCTTAAAACATTCAACTGAAAATAAAGACGAAATCGACAGCAGACTGGTCATCCGTTGTAATAATTTAACAATGTTATTAGAAGATTCCAGATTCCTGGAAAAATTATATCTCCAGTGTCCATTTTGTTTCGACGTCTATTTTGATTCTGATGTTCCCCGGAGCAACTTTTTGTTCCCATTTGAATTTCATGAATACGTAACGTGGCATGATGAAATTAGGTCTCGCAGTTGAAAAAAAATTTCATTCCGCTTTTCATAATTCTGTGTATTTATTATTTTTAATGACTACCATGTTCCTCTGTTCAGATGAAAATCAGTAATTGATACGTTTTTCTGGGAATTCCTGAGGGTTTAAGTTGCTTTCGTAAGATATCATCGAGGTCAAAGTAAGTTTCTGTATTCTAGAAGTTGCGAGTAGCTATTAGTTATAATCGATATGACATATCTTCTTTACTAATAAGTTTGTTTATTACGCTTTCACGAGAAAACTACTCAACCGATTATCATGAAACTTTGTACGCATGTACTTAGAAGTATTCAAAAAAACATAGGATACTTTTCATTAAGTTAAAAATATATTTAAAAATAGCAGATGTTTGTCAAAAAAAAAATATGTATATGGGGTTCATTGTGATCGAAGCTGCGGGTAATAACTAGTAAATATTGGAAATACGAAAGTTTGTGACGATGTTCGTGTTGTAACTATTTCACGCAAAAAACTCTCTTATGATCTTGATTAAGATATAGAACCACTCACCGTGGTAGATCTGTGAAATACGGACGAAGCAGCGGGAATATTCTAGTAACCAAATAAGGTCGAAATAAGTTCTGTATTATACTTAAAGTTGAAATAGATTATTAGTCAATCGATATGACATATGTTTACATTCACGAAATGATAATAATTAACAAACTACTTTCAAAGCCATTTAAATTGTGATGAAGCCATGTTGTGTGTGTGAAGATGAATCGTGAAGATTAGCCTCAAACGTTCAACAATCTTACATAAGAAGAGGAATCTCTACCGATGTAACTCAATGTTGATTTTCCGTCAAGGGGTTCCGGTTCCCCTCGATGTAACTTTATAACAAACTTCGATTAAACATAACATAGTTCATTAGCAGTACAATAGAAACGTTTAGCAACAGCAACAGGAGGTGTAACTGCTCGTAATCAAGTTGGAACACTGAATGAGCAATGTACAATCAATACATTAAAGCACAAATTGTAATAGTAAAACCAGTCATAACCAATAATTACATAAAGAATATCGGCTGTCTATTCTTTCCTTTAAGAATTCCGTTTCAAAAAAATGTTTATTACAACAATGAAAAATCTTTCGGATTGCTTGCATAAGTTTTATCTCAATAATTGTGCTTAAAAACAGAAACCAAATTCAAAATAATTTATTCGAAATTGACAAGGTAACATAAGGACGAACACAGATTTACCCAAACTCAGAGCAGTTATTCATTATCATTCATTCATTTATCATTCAGATATTTTACTAGTCGGAGATAGATAAGAAGCTTTGCAAAACACACTAATCGCGTGTATATTTTTCCATCTTTTCAAAAATAAAATCAAAGTCAAACTTCTGCATCAATTATCAAACGAAATACTATATATCTTAATAAAGACCATTAATACTGAAATCCAATGTAACTAATTCAAGTCATAGGGACCGATAGCTGTCAAAGGGCTCAGCCGGATACGTCTACGGTTCTGGGTCAATTAGTTTAGGGTCTCCAACTGTGGGTACCCGGGGCACGGTCTGCGATGCGCTCTGGCGTGAGCGAGCGATTAATTAAGGTTGGGTTGTTTAATTCTGTCCTGAATCAATGTTTGATTGATGCGTATTAAGTGGCTTTGATTTTAGTTTAGAAGCTGTGGCGATATCATCAATTTCGTCAACCATTTTGATTTTGAGACGAAATTTTCAGTCAGTGATTTTGGTAACTATTAAATCTATGTATTTAACAGTGATTTTCTATCGAAAATAACATTAATGCCTTATGTCAGGAATATTGAAATCTTCGCGTATGACATAGTTAAAATTTAACGTCTGCTAATAGAATTCCACAAAACTGTGTCAATAGACCAAGAATTCACGTTGAAGCCACAAAGGCTTTGTCGCCGGAGGTCGGAGATCGCGTCAAAGGGACGTGGTTCGTGAAACCAATTAGCTATGGACCTTTTAAACCTTCACCGGATGTGGTATGAAACTCACTGGGAAAACCCTTGTGATTAAGTAACGTTGGGCTCTTTATATATTTACTTAATAGGCAGATAGTATGAGAACGCTTAATTGTACGTCAATAATAAAACATCGTGTATACAAGGAAAGACTTAAAACTTGGCCGAGCAAAACATTTTAAGAATATTTTTCTCTTACACAAGTCTTTTACTAAACAGCGCCATCTTCCAGAAAGTAAAACAAACTTTTATTACGATGGAAAGAAAAATAAACCGATTACGTTAATAAACACATATAAAGTTTTATTGAAAGCTATAAAATGGAACAAGCAGAATAATCTCGATGCAAAATAAAGAAAATTCCAATTTCAGGTGATACGAAGTCGAATCACGCGAAACGGTTGCAATTTCACCACTAATTCTGATCTACGAGTGAGTTGGTGCGACGAGCGGGTAGAATGCCACTTCAATACACGTATGAGGTGCACCAACAAAATTGATCCTTAGACTTTTGGAAAATAAAGTCTAAACTTGTTTGGACACGTTGGAAGTGGTGGCTGAAGCTAAATTGAACCGAGTAGTTCAGGAGATAAGGGTGATATTCCCATAGAGGCACGTACTGAAGCAGTTCACGTGCTAGGGCACTTCATTACGATTCATTTAATTTGTAACACGATCAACTGGGCGACGTCCTACCTTAACTATTGAGAGAGAATGAAAACGATAGTGAGAGAGGCAATATAAACAAAATTTTATGAAATCCTAAAACGGATTTAGAAAATAGGTTGAAATATTAATGGAAAACGTGCATCTCGATTACGATGCGAACTACAGAATCTAACTACAGCTATGAAACATATAATATTATAAGTCAGTAACAAATCGTCATAATGGGTTAAATCTGTTGAGAGGAGATTTTTTTGGATGACAATACCATGTAGAGAAAAACGAAAAAAATTAAACTAGGTGTCTTTCAAAGTAAGTCTGGAGAGAAAATTAAAGAAATGCTTTATTTACTATATGTAACTTATGTACGTAGAAATATTAATTATCACTTGTTTAAAGGGTACACAACGTCAATGCGTTTCGACGTAAATTGTGAAAAATCCCACATGCATGAGTCAACCAATTCTGTACTTGACCAGCATGGCTTGACAGAGTGGTACACTGAAGTTGTTTCACTCTGATATGAGAGACGTTGGGTTGAAGACAAACTAAACACAACAGAAATTATGTTTCTTCGATGACCGTACCAGGAGATCTCAAGGAAGACCAAATACACACAGTCATGATAGAGTTTGTAAAGTGCATCTCTGACATATCCCAAACGATATTAAACCAAACACTTGAGAAGGTAGAGCTCAAATTTATCTATCTACCGTCAAATAGAAAGATTTATCTACGGATGTAAGCTCTATGTTTGGAGAGCTAAAGGTGATACTGCATTGGTGGGAGTTAAGACGGATTGTTAAATATTTTAGTGATATATCGGGACGTCGCGAGGTAGGTATAGCGCACCGGTGAATGTGTTGGGTCCGTCAAAGTGGATAGAAGTAAATGAATACTTAAAGCTAGGTTTTTAGGGTTAAAGAAAGTAAAGTAGTCGCAAGTAGGAAGACCTCTGTGGAAAAAGAACAGTAAGTTAACTTATGCATTTTTCGTAGCATTTGCTAGTAGCAATCAAATTTGATAAATAATCATGAATAGATAATACTTTAATGATAGTTATGCAGAACGAATTTATAACAAACACATAACGATGTTTTTTATGAAGTCGATGATGTATTTAAATAACTGTATAAGCCTGTAAATGTAGCTTATCAATTCAGCTGAATGCATTTTGTACCTGAAATCTTGCTATAAATGACTATGTTATTTTTGGAGAAGTTGTTCAGATCTTGATCGAACCATTTTATCTGGAATGTCATCACACCCTCTATCATTAATGCATCGTATTTTACTCTTTATTCTAAACTATATAAAAAGATGAAATAATGATAACCAACAGTTTCTTAGAACAGTTTCTTTACGTACATTCAACATATTTTAAATCAGCATAAATAACAGAACAACAACATCCCGAAGCGATTGCATCAGCATCACTCATTGTATCTGCACTAGACCAACTAGACAATTCAACTAATTCCAAGGAACGCTCCATTAAACCCGTACACGAAACACGGTACAATATTGCATTTACAGTAAACCGTAAAGTTACGACACGCGAGCTGTTAGCGTAATACGATAACTGGCAAGTATCTGTTATCCTTGGATACGTTCCAGAAAGATCTACGTTGAGTCTCTTTCGTGTTTGCGACTCTTGCATAAGGATCCGTGGATTTTCCGGAGGCAGTGCCAAATGTTTTAATCCACCTGTCGTGCGGTGTTAACTTTATTGAGGACTTTGCGATCTGGTTGATAGTTAGGTCGGTTAAGTGAGTGCGAATTGCTTAGGCGCGAGGTGAATGTAAAGTTTTTTTCAATTCTCCTTTTAGACTATTCGTTCCGGTTTCAGATTTGAAAACAGTAGACGTTCTACTTTTCACTGCCGCCCCTTATGCCTCTACTGAGTAACCGCATCAGATATAATAGGCGAAATACTTATTTGAGGTGTTTTTGGTCGTTAGGAGTAGTAAATCATGTGTGGCCAATAAATGAAAAAGTGATTAAGAAGATAAAAAGCATCAAAACCAATACCATTATAATTTCCGATTAATTTACTAATTAATATTTGGACGTAAGATCTCATTTGGGAATAACATCCCTACAACTAGACTTAATTGCAAATATTTGAGGACATTGTAACTAATTGCATTGTACCACGAATTCACTATTAACTATTACTTCATATGTTAATAAGTAACTAGGTAGGAAAAGATTCTTTAAAATTCAAGTAGCTCATAATAACACAAACATTATTGTTCAACTTAATTAGCTCTACTACTTTTTATATTGAAGTAGCAAACATGCATGCAGTCCACCTGATGGTAAGTGGTCACTGCCGCCTATGGACATCTGTAATCAACTTCATACAGAACATGGGTTCCATATGAGTCAAACACATTCGCGTTGCTACTCCCGAGGACTATGATGGTGGCCTCTTGTGAAAGTGTGCTGGCAACCACACCCTTCCATCGAAACACAAAAATTCTTTCCCATTTCTCAGTACAACTTTGAGCACAATAGAAAACTTTTCATCGGCAATAATTATGTGCCCCACGTTGGGCGCCAAATAGTCAACATGTTCGCTTTAACGATTCGAACGGATTCATCCAATTTTCACTCGCGCCCGCTCCTCCATATTTAAACATTCAGCGCATTCAGGTACCTTACCAATGGCATTTCGCTTTTATTGAATAAGAACTTCACTCTGTTCAAATTAAAGTATGAAACCACCAAGAATTTGGATGCGAATAAAACTTCATATCTTTTCAAATTGGTATTCTTTTTCATATATTTTTTATAAGTATGTGTAGTTGAATGTTGTGTGGCAGATTTATCATACTAATATTATAAAGGCGAAAGTTAGTGAGTGTGTATGTTTGTTACTTCTTCACGTCTAAACGGCTGGAGCGATTTTCATAAAATTTGGTTGGGAGCTAGCTGACACTCTGGATTAACATATAGGCTACTTATTACTGTGTGAAATATCTTATTTCCACGGGACAATCGATACATCCATTTTTAACGCGGGCGAAGCTGCGGTGTTCAACTCGTTATTTATAGGCGTTTCCTATCAGTTTTCTAAGGTAGGAAC
This sequence comes from Spicauda simplicius, assembly GCA_949699795.1. Lineage (NCBI taxonomy): Eukaryota > Metazoa > Arthropoda > Insecta > Lepidoptera > Hesperiidae > Spicauda > Spicauda simplicius. The sequence continues at coordinate 11,764,195 of OX453082.1, read as the reverse complement.
GCTTCTAATCCTGGCATAGATTAATGTTACACACCGATATCTGGTGTGTAAATAAATTCTTACGGAGCGAGATTGAATTTTTTTTTTTTTTTTTTTTTTTTTTTTTTTTTTTTTTTTTTTTTTTTTTTTTTTATTATTTGACTGAAGTAGCAAACGAGCATGCAGTCCACCTGATGGTAAGTGGTCACTGCCGCCCATGGACATCTGTAATCAACTTCATACAGAACATGGGTTCCATCTGAAGTCAATCACGGATGCGTCGCTACTCCCGAGGACTATGATGGTCGCCTCATGTGAAAGTGTGCCGGCAACCAATGGTCCAAAACCAATATTTAATGGTCTATTGAAATAGGTACATACTTTTTCAAATCATAAAATTCTTGTCTTAGGAAAAAAGCATCTCCAATTCCGCGTCTAGATAGGTAATTTACCAGCTGTCGCTATCACGTCTCCTAGCCTCATCCGGCGGCTCGGTCAATTCTGAAGTCTCCTTTCCATAGCCATTACCGCTGAGCGTGAATGCGATGGCAATTTCCATACAATAAAGAGGTCAGGCACACCGGCAAACGCTGGAGTGCAATTTCCTCGAACCCTAGCTCAATGACTCGTTGCAATGCAGGCGTTAAACGAGAGATAAGAAATATGCTGCAAATTATGCTGTAAGCACTGGCAAGGATGATGAATTTTGATGAACATAAAGTTATGCGTTATAAGTTATATATGCACCAACTTTTGCAAAAAGGAACCAACGAGTTTTCCTCCTGTTATTATTAAAAATATTGACGATTTTCAATAATAACATGTTTGTATACATAGAGAAAATTATTTTGTGCAACATTGTAAATAGATTTTAATTATAACGACCTAAAATTATACAGCGTGCAACATTTTGACAAAAATGGCTTTTTCTCAACACTCTCTGGTGTTGGTTGATTCTGTTTCGCATAAGTAGGTCCATATACAGATGAAATGCGATGCATTTAAAAAAACTAAAGTCAAGGACATGTCATGTATATAATTGAGCAATCCAATAAATTGGAAGCACTTGATAGATTTTTTAGCTCCCAATAACTATTGTATGGCAACAAAATATTAATACAAAAATTAAATAATATCACAGCCGTATCAATCATACGTCATCAAATATTAATCTCAAACATATTCACCTTATACAACATATGCAAAATTAAGTACCATTATTATTGTATTGTATTTTTTTAAGAAATATATCATCATGCGATGACAGGTACTTTGTTTGACGATAAGTACATTTTCGCATATTACTAAACTTGATTAAATTTCAAAATTCGTTTTAATCTTAAACGCAGACAGAAAACTCAAAAATTCGATCTACCCTCGAACATTTTACAATCAATGCACCAAACTAACAATACCCTCGCGTTTAGTGACACAAGTACGTGTACCTTCCAACCTCCCCCCACCTGCCCCCTCTCCATTACCCGCGATGAGACCACGGCGCGCCAGCCTGAACAATGGACCCGGAGAATAGCGAGCGACGAAGTGTGAAAATTCCCTCATAGAAATGAAATTTTCAACCGCGTTTTTCAAACACTTAAATGCTCCGCACAACTAACCCGACCCGCCCTGACAGAGACCGCTGAGGTTATTTTAAGCTAAGTTCTGAGTTTTAGATATTTAAGGTAGACTAATAAAGGTTCTTAAGGAATTTCGTTCGGAAATTTTATTTAATTTAGTCTCGTTAAAATGTTTTGTTTTTACTCTTGGTCCAACTAACTTCTACTTGTGTTGTATTAATTTAAGATTCTATATTTCATACTAAATTATTATTAATTGTAGCTCTTTATTATAAAGTAATTTATTGTTACACTAATACGACACTGTTTTTTTTTTCATTTTTACAAAAAAAAAATCTAATAATAATTTCAATTCTTATGTGAGAAGTAATACATAACGTAAAAACTAATAAAACACCACGAAAGGTTTTACTTATTAATTTATATAACGATTAATTAAATAAAGCAGAGCACACAGCCCCGCGTTGGGCGCCAAGTTAATATCATAAAAGAGAACGAGACAGAATTGCAATGAAACTTGTAACATAACAGTATCTCATAGGAACGTTCGCCTTAACTGCCCGTAAGGATTTTTCCAGCTGCAACTTAAAAGCTTTATAAATAAAATTATATCGGTAAGGTATGTAGGGGCTTTTATCTACATGATATTAATTTAATAAGCTTTTCTACTGAATAACTTAATTACCGACTGGCAGACAACGTAGTTTTTTATAGATTTAAAGACAGTGTTTTTATCCTTCGATGCAAAACGGGGGTATTGTAACTTTAACATGCGTCTGTATGTAGCATCGTAGCAAATGAGCATGCAGTCCACCTGATGGTAAGTGGCCACTGCCGTCCATGGACATCTGTAAGCAAATTTAAATAGAACATGGGGACTATCTGAAGTCAATCCCAGATGTGTCGCTACTCCCGAGGACTAAAAGGGTCGCCTCATATAAAAGTGTGTCGGTGACCACATGATTCCATTTCCCTGACAAGGATGCATCAACTCTACATAGACGCCCAAGACATGTCCTAGACTACCCTGACGATAAGATCACCACAGACATCGCCCATCGACAAGGGGAACCCCCTCTCCGTTCCCCACATACACTCAACAACAACAGATACTACAGACACCGTCCCCGCCGGCGGAGGCGAGGACCCCATTACAGCACAACCCTCACAAGGTATCCCCGCGTGATCGGTCGTGTATCGCCAGTGCCCCACATTAGCGTAACTGATCTAAGCCGAGGTCCGTACTACATAGGACGTGCCCTTTGGTCAGCCGCAATCCCCATTTAACCAGAGGCGGAAGGCCAGGACTCCGGCATTAGCTGGATCCGCAACCGTCCCTCCCTCTAGCGAAGGAGGAAGGTGGAGGTACCCGGCAACGGGGACCAAAGCCATCCGTCCCTTCCAGCACACAGTCTTCCTGTCCCGGCTTGAGCTTTAGGCTCGCCATAACAAACCCGGTGAAGCTGTAAAGGCCACTAGGGCCAACAACAACTACACAATTGCCAAAAAAAAAAAATGATTCCATCGAAACGCAAGAACTGTTTCACGCTCGAAATAGGTGTGGCGGTGGTACTTCTCCGCTCGAACTACACCGGTTCAACCACCATCAAATCTTTCTACTGTTTTCAAAATTATTTTGCCATTCAAAGAAGTTTCACTTAAACCTACATAATTCAACGAAGCCTATAAATATCCGCGACTGCGAAATGATACATATCGTTCCCTCGTTGGCAATTCATATAGAGATGTTCGTTTTACTGATGCATATTCTCTGCAGGCCGTCACTCGGTGATATATTCAAAATTGGATCCGTTCAGGTGTAACGGACGATGCATTTCCCTTTGACTGGATTTTATTGAAATATAAAATGCCTAATGGCGCTACTTTTAAGAAAATGCTCATAAAATAGTCATATTCTGATATGGTAATATGTGTGTCGTTAAAATGTAATTTGACATTTTCGAACGAACATTAGCGATAGAAAGGCCTCATATTTTAATGAGTGATAAAACATGTTTTGCTTTTTACTGTAATTGAATCAAAAGTAATATAAATATATAATTTCGAATTGTATTGTTTGATTGTGTAAGTCTCTTAGTTAACAAAAAAAATATATTAAAGGTTCTTTTTCGAACAGATCAAGTTTTTTTATACATTTCTTTATGTTTAAATAATTTGCTTAAATGCCTACACCATATGAGAGTCTTGAAAAGACATCGCCACCTCGTACAGTCTTTACCTAATATAAACTTGTATTAATGCAGTCCGTAACATATTCTACTGTTATTAATTTTCGAGCGTAAATTATGGAGCGTAAATAGAACCATTTAGAATCAAAATAAAAATGTGTGCGTGTACTAGCGTACACTCGTAAGAAGTGAAATTTCTTTATGACGTTATTTTTCAAAAAATAATTTACTATATGCAACTTTACAGAAATTGGTTAAATAAAGTTAAATTAGATAAAGTTTAATAAAAGGCTTTTATTAAACTTTATCTAACAATGTAATCTATAATAAACTATCTAATATCACGCGTGGTAGGGATAAGAAAAAGATGGCGCGTAACGTAAAAAAAAGATGGCGCGTAACAGAAAAAGATGGCGCGTAACGAAAAAATGTTACACTAAATTTTTTTCCAACCCCGATAAAGAAGTTTCACTTCAAAAATGTGAGTAGACCATTAAAAAATCGACTGATACAGACAGTTCGGCAGGAGCTCCCCCAAACTGTTTTGAAACAATTCTGAGAGCATTTTAAAGTAGCATAACTTTTAATCAGCGTATATCCGTATAAACATATTTTTTGATTTTTCCTTTAGCTCCAAATGGCCCCATTTAGGGTCCAGCAAATCCGTGTAGACCATTAAAAGGAGCGTTTCTCGGTGATATCGTAATGTTTCGAGTTTCATTGCAGCTCCGACTGTTACCTTTTACGGTAACAACTTTGGCGCCCAACGAGTGACCTTAGTTTTGTTTTCCTGCTTTGCTTAACTTTATTCTTTATGTTTTATTTTAAGCACATTAAAAAAATCGTTCATGAAGTGACCGATTTTTAAGTCTATTTGAATCGAAATCTAATAATATCAAGGACAACAGATTTGATTTTGGCTTTACATTATTCAACGAATAGAGATACATATCTCCAATGAATTTGTTCAATCCAATAGATCTGTATGATTATAAGTGAAAGCCTTCAGTTCATTTGAGGAATTAAGAGGAACGGGGACGACAACAAAAACAAAAGGTAAACTAAAATGAAAAAAATATGTAAGGGCAGAACAAAATATGTCGATTTCCAGTTTCGAATACCAACTCATTGCTTAATGTCTGGTATCGGTGTGATTTTAGACTTGAATTATAAAAAAATAATATCAATTTTTAAATGTAACGGGTACTTACGATACCCGTTTTTAAATTGCTGTAGCACCAAAATTTCGACCTGATTTCATGGTCAAGGCAAAACTATCGCCAATAAAAAATCAAATATCACAGGATGTGCAAAGTCCCATTTGCTACTTACAAAGTACAATTGAACAAAAGGCGAAGTTCTAATGCTTTCATCCAATTACGTACTTTTATAGTGGCAATGCTGATGGGCATATAAAATCTCTTGCAAACGATTCAAGTAATGCAATTAGACGGGAGCGCGCTTGTGTAATGCGATTGCGTACAAAGCTGCAATTAATCTTGATTGGATATAAATTGATGCAATATTATTATAGTTTTTATGTAATACTAGTTTATTCCTGCGGGTGCGTCCACTTTGATCAATGTCACCATCATTATGAGTACCTTGTGGTCTGTGGTCACCATCAAATACAACCCATTCTGAAGGTGGGAGAACCAGTGTAGTTCGACCGGGGAAGTACCACCGCCACACCTATTTCTATCGTGAAGCATTTTTTGCCTTAGTTTGTCGGCACACTTTTATATGATGCGACTATCATAGTCCTCGGGAGTAGCAACGCATCTATGATTGACTTCAGATAGAACCCATGTTCTGTATGAAATTACAGATGTTCGTGGGCGGCAGTGACCACTTATCATCAGGTGGACTGCATGTTCGTTTGCTCCTTCAGTCAGATATATAAAAGAGGGATTTAGTTACAGCTGTCTATGGACCTCAGTGAATCTTACCATCACATGGACTGAATGCTAAATAACTGCTAAATAATGCTTGACTAATCTAAAAGATAGATTAAAGTAAATCTCAATTAGTTTGAAAGTTGACCTTTTCAGTCTGCGATTAAAATTAAAAATTAAAAATTAATTAATTAATTTAAAATTAGTAATTTAGTTAGTTTTCTAAAAGCCGGATTTGTATGGCTTTTATAATAGCAAAAGGACGACCGTAATGGTCGTGTCGTTTGAGATTATAAAAATGACAATTTAATAATTTGTCTTTCGAATTAATTAATAAAATAACTCATACTCTCCTTTAATTAAAGCGTTCCGCTTTTAATCTATACTAATATTATAAAGCTGAAGAGTTTGTTTGTTTGTACGCGCTAATCTCAGGAACTACTGGTTCGAATTGAAAAGTTCTTTTTATGTTGAATAGACCATTTATCGAGGAAGGCTTTAGGCTATATATATATATTATAAACGCGAGTGAAACCGCGGGAACTGCTAGTAAGATATATATTTTAAAGTCTTATATATCTAAAGTCATCTACAAGTACTATCCCGCTAGATCTAGAAACTATTCAAGATTAATTAAATCCCTTTCAAAGTCAGTAAATACTTTAAGTTTACTCGTAACTTAACATGACCTCATTTCTATGTGAGACGGTACACATATGTTATGAAGGCCATAATAACCTTCATTGTTCACATCACAAATGGTTCAGAGGGAATCATATGAGAATTTTGGTTTTACTCGTGTATGTCCCGTGATTCGCAAGATCGCAAGCGAAATTATATATAGACGGGAAGGTTTGAGCCGTAGTACCGTGTTAAGGCGCGGTCTAGGAATGCAGCGTCAACCCGATGTATTATACAAACCTACATGGAAAACATATATCTCCGCAGAGAACCGAAAACCGTAGTGTGTATTATATAAATAACCCGCGAATCATGTCATTAAAACTATCTAATTAAGTACTTCATACAAATAAATCGACATAATAAAACTGTGCAGTGATAGCTTAGTGGTTGAAAATTGCCCTCTCGGACCACACACCACTGATTTTTGTAAAATTATGTGCGTATCAGAAATTAATTATCACTGCTTTTATGGCGAAGGAAAACATCGTGAGTAAACTACACACCCGAGAGTTCCATAAAAAAAAAGTTCTCGGAAGTGTGTAAAGTCCACCAATTCGCACTTGGCCAGCGCGGTTTCTATGGCCTATAACTCTCGCATTCTGAGAGAAGACCCGTGCCCAGCAGTGGGACAATGATGGGTCGACGACAATAAAACTCTGACATTGATTATTGGTACACAAATATAAATGACAATAGGACTAAGGTCAGATAAGACAAATAAAAGGTTAGAACCCCGTTCGAATCCGATGACACCACTGCCACACTTATTCCTATTTTATAACTAACTAGCTGACCCGATGAACTACGTTCCGCCTAAAATCAAAAATCTAAAATGATCAGTGTTTCTTCACTATATTATGCATGTATCACTACATAGTATAAAACAAAGTCGCTTTCCGCTGTCTGTCCCTATGTATGCTTAGATCTTTAAAACGACGCTACGGATTTTAATGAAGTTTTAATAGAGTGATTCAAGAGGAAGGTTTTCATGTATAATACATGCATAATATAGTGGAGGAACACTGATCATTTTAGATTTTTGACTTTTAGGCGAAACGAAGTTCACCGAGTCACCTACGAGTAGTTATACATAAAAACTTTCCTGAATTACTATCTATTTAAAAAACTGCATTAAAATCCGTAGCGTAGTTTTAAAGATCTAATCAAAGTGTAGCGTATCTTGCCAAACAGGGCTCTCTTTTACTGAACTGTAAGGCAAGATACTGGAGCTAACTTTCATTACCATGTAAAAAAAACATGATTCTAATAATATTAAAAAAATGGATATAAATAAGAAAAAAAGACAAACCCGCTGAGTTTCTTGCCGGATCCTCTCAGTTGAGGTCGTATTCCGATCCGGTGGTAGTGTAAGAAAAAAATGTAACTGGCAATTTGTAAGTGCCCCCGCAGGCCTATACAAAATAAAGACATTTCATTTCATTTCATACACCTTTGTGACTGGGTAAGTTAAAAATTATAAAACTGAAATATCGACGAATCACGGTAGGTCAACTTATTCAGAAGTTAATGAGATACGAAACTAAAGTACCGACTACCATCAAAACCCAGGTGATCAAAGTGGTATAGAGCGACCTATAATCCAACCGCATTAAACATAGAAACTTTACGAAGGTGAGATATCTTCACGGAGGAAATTGCATCTTCCCAGATTACCGGTCGAGACCTCTCATCTCACCACTTTCCCATTTCCTTTGCAAAGTAAAAGTGCTTTAAACTTTGCAAACTGACGGTAAATATTGTTTTCATAGTTCTTTTACGGACGCGATCTCAATCGGTTGTTTGACTAATTAAAACTTGGATTAAATCACATCGTAAATTGAAATTGAATTCTAGATGTCTATATTTTTATAAGATTGTAGCAAACGAGCACACAGTTCATCTGATGGTATGGTAACTGCCGCCAATGGACATCTTTAAGACGTCCATTGGCGTTCCGCGTGGCGTAGCGGTTACCATACTGGTCTGACGCGCAATGGGTCCCGGGTTCGATTCCCGGTCAGACAGGTATCTGAATGATGAGTTTAGATTCATGTTCTGGGTCTGGGTGTTTGTTGTATTCGTCTTGTGTGTGTCCATGGTACCCACGACACAGGAGAAAATCCTAGTGTGGGGCTATGAGTGTAGAAAGCGTGTTAAGAAAACTTTAAACAGTCAAAGGATAATCGGAAGTCAATCACAGATGCGTTGCTACTCCCGAGGACATGGTTGCCTCATATAAAAGTGATCTAGCAACCACACCCTTCCACTGAAATGCAAATAACCTCTTTACGCTAGAAATAATAAGTATCCTATGTGGTAATCTGGGTCGTAAACTGTGTGCCAAATTCAACGAATTCCCACTGTTCTTGCGAGAGTAACAAACACACATACATTCTCACAAACTTTCCCGTTCCGCCTAAAAGTAAAAAATGTAAAATGATCAGTGTTTTATACATAAAAACCTTCCTTTTCAATAACTCTATCTATTAAAAAAAACTGCATTAAAATCCGTAACGTAGTTTTAAAGATCTAAGCTTACATAAGGACAGACAGCGGGAAGTGATTTTGTTTTATACCATGTAGTGATCAGCTATACCTACATTTTGCTAGTTTTCTATCTGACTTAAGTAGCAAACGAGCATGCAGTCCACTTAATGGTAACTGGTCACTGCCACCTATGGACATCTGTAATCAACTTCACATAGAACATAGGTTCTATCTGAAGTCGATCACAGATGCGTTGCCACTCCTAAGAAATACGTTAGTCGCCTCATATGAAATAGTCTTTCCTACAAGGAAAATACTGGATTCTCCAGTGAAAACAGGTAATAATAAAAGATGGAAATCTGATGACTAATCAGACGATCCATGTGGCCGTTTGGAGACCTTACTGGTCTCACAGCACAGTCTCGGGTTCGCTTACCAGGCAGGTACTTTGGTTACTTTAGATCTTAATGGATGCGAGGCTTACTGTGTGTAAATGAAATCCAAAGTTCAGGAAATTTTAAATGACAACAGACAGACATCGTCGTCAACCCATTACTGTCCCACTGCTGGGCACGGGTCTTCTCTCGGAATGAGAGAGTTTAAGCCATAGTCCACCGCGCTGGCCAAGTGCGAATTGGTGGACTTCACATACCTCCGAGAACTTTTTTTTTAAAGAACTCTCGGGTGTGTAGGTTTCCTCACAATGTTTTCCTTCACCGAAAAGCAGTGATAATTAAAGTATAATACGCACATAAATCAGTGGTGTGTGCCTGGGTTTGAACCTCGGACCTCCCGATCGAGAGGGCAAGTTTTAACCATTAGGCTATCACTGCTCAGAACATCAACTAACAGACAGACATACTAGAATAGAAAAATAGAGCATAACGTAGTTAGAAATGAAAGTGGTTCGAATGCTAAAAGCAAATACTCAATCGGTTATGTTGAAACGGCAAATTTTCCATCGGCTCTAAAACTTTCATTACATGTTTATTACTAGTTCTAATTGCGGTGAACGCAATACCGACCATTCTATAGCATTCACTTGTAAATGGTTTAGTTATCTATACATGTGACTAAAATTACCGTGTGTATGAAATGTGTACAGTTATTTATTTATTTACTAAAAAAGGTTTGCCAGTGGTTACAATACTAACTTTACAAATTTGACTTAACCTATTTAAAAACTAAGTGTTGTCGTCAACCCATTATTGTCCCACTGCTGGGCACGGGTCTTCTCTCAGAATGAGAGAGTTTAGGCCATAGTCCACCGCGCTGGCCAAGTGCGAATTGGTGAACTTCACACACCTCCGAGAACTTTTTTTTTTTTAAAAGAACTCTCGGGTGTGTAGGTTTCCTCACGATGTTTTCCTTCACCGAAAAGCAGTGATAATTAATGTATAATACGCACATAAATCAGTGGTGCGTGCCTGGGTTTGAACCTCGGACTTCCCGATTGAGAGGGCAAGTTTCAACAATTAGGCTATCGCTGCTCTCTAAAACTAAGTATATAACCTATTAAGGCAAGCACCGCATGCTCAAACAATAATATGTAATAAGTAACAGTAAATTAAACTAGATTTGAATTTATGTGAGCTGTCCAGAAGCAATTGATTTTTAATAACTATGGAAAGTGAGGTGATTTAAGTCTAGAGACCCTTTAGTTCGATCGGAGAAGTACCACCACCTCACCTATTTCTAGCGTGAAGCATTTCTTGCGTTTCGATGGAAGGGTGTGGTTGCACACTTTCACATGAGGCGACCATCATAGTCCTCGGAAGTGGCAACGCATCTGTGATTGACTTCAGATAGAACCCATGTTCTGTATGTAGTTGATTACAGATGTCGCAGGGCGGCAATGACCACTTATCATCAGGTGGGCTGCATGCACGTTTGCTGCTTCAGTCAGATAGAAAAAAAACCCATGGCATGCGTTCAGCAGTTTACATAAAAATTGCATTTGCTAAACTTTGTTAAAATCCACAATGTAAACGCTTTTTAAATAAATAAATACACGCTTTCTACACTCATAGCCCCATAGTAGGATTTTCTCCTGTATGTGGCATTAGCACAAAGACAATAAACACCCAGACCTTTTTTTTTTTTTGTTTTCGAGGGGGAAACCTTCCAAAGGTACCCGACGTCGTGGGAGCGACGCAGGGTTATGTGGGATTTTTACCACACAAAAACCCCCCCGGTGGCCGTCCTCGGCGCTGAAAAGGAGGACTCCGGGATCTCGAAACGACTTCAACCGGAATCCTCCGAGCGCGCTGCCCCATCGGGCTCCTCCCAGATGGGCGGCTGGGCCCACCGCTCCGTCTAGTCTTTACGACGGTATGCGACCACACATACCGCCGTCCTTCCCGGGATTGCCTGACCGAACGGTTCGAGCTCCCACTCTAGCCGTCTGCAACCCCGGAAGCCCCCTTTAGTCGCCTCTTACGACAGGCAGGATACCGTAGCCCTATTCTGACCCCGAGGCTACAGGGACGAAACACCCAGACCCAGAACAAGAATCTAAATTCATCATTCAGATACCTGCCTGGCCGGGAAACGAGAAATACACTGGTTGTCAGACCGGTGTGGTGACCGCACCACCACGCGGGTCGTCAAATATATTATACGAATAAAGTAAAACGCGAGAGTATAGTTCACCAGATGGTAGGTGGTCACTTCTGCCACATAGAACAGGGGTTCAATCTGAGGTCAATCTCAGATGCGTTGCTACTCCCGAGGACTAAGATGGTCGCCTTAAATAAAAGTAAGCCGGCAATTACACGCTTCCACTGAAACGCAAGAACTGCTTCACACAAGAACAGGAGAAGAAAAACAGAACAGAAAATTAAATAAAATAAAAAAATCTATACCTATGAATGCTATATTTACTATCAAAATTACTCATTAATATTATTGAATGCGGGTGAAACCACGTGTACAGCCAGCATATCAATGGATCAGTATTTATTATCAAAATTATTTTCTGTCAAGAGACCGAATCTAACAAGTCTCTATTCTCAAAGCATTTTTGGACCTAAGGAAACCGGACAAAAGTCCTCGAAAGTCCTTTGCTGTCCTGACTTCCTTGTACGAGGTCTCGCAAAGGCAAAGATGAATGCGCTCTGAACCACTTAAGTTCTGAAAGCCGTTTGAATAATTTCGTGCCGATGCAAATTTTGAATTTCATTTTTAGTTTATTTCGGTGGTTTCAATTATATGTAAACTAGTCGACCCAGCGAACTTCGTTCCACCCAAAAGTCATCATAAAATTATGAGTGTTCCTCCACTATATTAAGCACGTATTATACATAAAATCCTTTCTCAGAAATTACTCTATCTATTAAGAAAAACTGCATTAAAATCCGTAGATTAGTTTTAAAGATGTAAGCATACACAGGGACAGACGGCGCGAAGCGACTTTGTTTTGTGCTATGTAGAGATTAATCTACATAGTACAAAACAAAGCCTCATCGCCGTAGACGCAGTCGCGGTTAGAAGAAAGCTTGTTAAATAAAATCCGTAAACGATTTTTTGTATTCATTTTGTAAGATATACCGTATATCTTACAAAAAAAATACAATATTTAATATGTATGTAATTTAAAATATGTTCAACCTATGTGTTTACTGATATATGGAAAAAATCGAATGACAAAATCTTCTACTTTTGAGTACATATTATGTTTTTATATATATTTATGGATAATGATAAGTAGATATACTATTTGATGAACGGTTTCTTGCAATAATCATGTATTTTTAGTGGTATTAAGTACAGGATTGTTTTTAATCTGATATCCGTATATTGTGGTCAGTTAAAGAATTTTGGGCTCATAAAAAGGATTTTCGAAACAAATAGTCAATGTTCTATCCCAAAAACATTTTCATCCTTTTTACAAACAATTTCTTGTGTTTATGTTTAAAAATCGTTCTGGTACGTCTGTGTTACACAAAGTATTTATTTTTTGTGAATGTTATAAAAACTACATGCAAGCTACACATCAAAAATATAGACACATGCCATTTTCAAAAACACCGAAAATAAAATTTTAATTTAACTTTTGAAAACCATTTTATATTAATTTAACGGCGATAATAATTCAAATTAAACTATTAAGGTGAGTTGGGGTAATACTGGACATGGAGTACGTACGATTAAAATTTTAGACATAAGTCAGCCATTTTCTTTTTATATGTGACTTCATCTACCATGCCATGAATGACGTACGGGTATGACGTTGTCAACTTGATGAAAGATACAATAGCCTTTTTTTTTGTTTCCGAGGGGAAAACCTTCAAAAGGTACCCGACGCCGTGGGAGCAACGCAGGGTTATGTGGGATTTTTACCGCACTAAAACCCCCCCGGTGGCCGTCCTCGGCGCTGAAAAGGAGGACTCCGTGATCTCGAAACGACTTCAACCGGAATCCTCCGAGCGCGCTGCCCCTTCGGGCTCCTCCCAGATGGGCGGCTGGGCCCACCGCTCCGTCTAGTCTTTACGACGGTATGCGACCACAAATACCGCCGTCCTTCCCGGGATTGCCTGACCGAACGGTTCGAGGAAGCCCCTTTTAGTCGCTTCTTACGACAGGCAGAGGATGCCGTAGCCCTATTCTGAACCCGGAGCTACAGCGACGGGCTACAATAGCCTACAGTTTCAATTTTACGGTTTTACCATACATGTTCGATGTTACCCCAACTCACCTAATCGTTGAAAAATAATAAAAGTAATGTATTTTTATACTCATTGTTCGACACTATTATAATAATTATACATAGTATTGTGGTTGTCTTAGACATGAAAAAAATCAGACTTTTGCTTGACCAAGAACGAAACCTGGAACCTCACAGAACAGACGAACCACAGTGAGTTAAAGAATGTACTTTAGATTTAATATGAAATGGTTTTCTAATTTTTATATTTTATTTTGTTTTGTAAATCAATATAAGCAATTATTTAATAGCAATTCATGAAGTCATATTTCTATTTTGAAATATGTGTAGCAATATCTATTTACTTACTACCCATCTTACTTTCGGTTTTTTTTACATAAATTATAATATAAAATCACAAAATATAATTGATTAAAAACTATATTAAGAAGTATTATTTTTACTAAAGAAATGCTATTAAATAATTATATATTTATTTTACAAATAAATAATTATTATAATTTGGATCCACTTCATTATAACACTTTATGAATATTAACATTTTTTTTTAAATTACGTATTTTAAATATATTCGAAGTAATTTGAACATAATCAAACATTTTTCTAATTCAAATATAAGTGAAATATGAAGCAGATCTTCTTAAATATATATATTTACAAGTATATAAAAAATATATTGTTAAAAAAATAACTTACGTGTGTAGTCCCAACTGTCCTGGTCGTTTTTGAAGACGTTCAATCTTTCAGGCTGCAACAAACAGAAATACAAATTATTTATACGTATTGAAACGAAGTGAGCAGTGATAGCCTAATGGTTGAAAATTGCCCTCTCAATCGGGAGGTCCGAGGTTCAAACCCAGGCACGCACCACTGATTTATGTGCGTATTATACATTAATTATCACTGCTTTTCGGTGAAGGAAAACATCGTGAGGAAACAAACCTATACACCCGAGAGTTCTTTATAAAAAAAAAAGTTCTCGGAGGTGTGTGAAGTCCACCAATTCGCACTTGGCCAGCGCGGTGGACTATGGCCTAAACTCTTCTTCTGAGAGAAGACCCGTGCCCAGCAGTGGGACAATAATGGGTTGACGACAACAATGAAACGAAATGTCCTTATTTTGAATAGGTCTAAGGGAGAACTCACAAATTATCATAACTAGTAACCCGTCACAACGGTCGAAATTCGACCGTAATTTAAATAAAATTTTAAACTTCATATTGTCCAAAGTAGCACCAATTTATTTAAATTCTCTAATTTAAAGAAATTGTAAAAAATTTCAAGTTATTTTGAACGCATCCGTTAAAGGTCAATAGAGGTTTATTAACTAAGATGCATTTAAAAGGTAGTGTGTGTAATGTGTTTTAGTTGATTTTATATATGTTTTATGCATTATTTGAAAAGAATATTAGCATTGCGCAGTTGTCCTTTTCGACTATAACTTGCTTTGTATTTTTCAACGATAGGAGGAAATGTAAACAACTGATGTTTTGAGGAAAGGTAAAATATGTACTAAGGGTATTGGTCCAAGGTACTTGTACATAATGTTGTATATTCGCACTTGGGCAGCGAGGTGGACTATGGCCTAAAACTCTCTCATTCGGAAAGAAGACCCGTGCCCAGCAGTGGGAAAATAATGGGTTGAACGATAGAATTTTGTAAATAATAAGACATGTTACACACTTTCCGGCTACGACTATAATCAAACTGTAAAAGATAATATTCAATATTCTTATCTCCCGCCTGGACTAGATTCCAACCCGTTATGTAGCATAAGCAAGCTGGTATGGTAATGGCAATAATAAATTATTAATAATAATTATTATATGAATATTGTAGTTAAAACATGATAATTTAATACATTGTTCATAAAATATAAGTGAGGGCAGAGATTATTTCCTTTTATGTCCGCAATGAGTAGGGTGACATTGTGTAAGAAAAGTTTTGAGATGTCCGAGAACAGTCATAGTAGGTACTGCAGACAGAAATAAAATTAAAGATCGGCTTTTTAACGAACATTTTTTTTTATATAATTGTGTCCAGCTATCAAATTGTTGTATTATAATTCAACTCCAACCATTTATTTCGGCCTTGGTTCAAAAAAACTATGGATACTTAGTTTTTCTTTCAAATAAAAAATCCTTGATACATTTCTAAAACAAGCTTAAGTAGTAGTAGTAGTAGTATGCAAGTCACAGAAAATCCTGAAATTTACTATTTTACACATGGCAATCCTACACCCCGCCGTCCCAGACATAGAACTGAAAAAAACACCCGGAAATTATTATTTTGCAGTTGGCAACCCTACCCATAAGGGTAGTGATACATAGAGGCGCCCGAGCGACGGATGCATTTGCCAAAATTCGACACAAGAACAAAGAAACTAAACAATATTTCATATCTGTTAAGCCTTTGCAAGTTCGGCAAAGTTACAAGATATGAACCGGCGACCTAGATTTAATTTAACTAGTCACCCATCCTATGAATGGGTGACTAGTTAAATTAAATCTAGGTGCGAATTGGTGGTTAACTGGTGGTGGGTAGTTAACCACCAATTCGCACTTGGCCAGCGCGGTGGACTATGGCCTATAACTCTCTCATTCTGAGAGAAGACCCGTGCCCAACAGTGGGACAATAATGGTTGGACGAGAGAGTCACCTATCGCAACGGTCGAAATTCGACCGTAATTTAAATTAAAAAACTAAACTTCATAATGTCCAAAGACGCACCAATATTTCTCTAATTTAAATAAATTGTAATAATTTTGAAGTTATTTTGAAAGCACCCGTTAAAAGTAAAAAGAGGTTTATTAACTAAGCTGCATTTAAAACCAATAGCGGGTATTTTGACAAAGACATCTGACATTTTTGACGTTATGTGTTTTCATAGTAAGACATTGAATGTTCTATTTCGTCTATTATGTATGTGTTTGTGTCAAATGCAAGGTAGTGAGTGTAATGTGTTTTTAGTTGATTTTATGAATGTTTCATGCATTATTTGAAACAAATATTAGCATTGCACAATCCTTCTCTACATCAAAAATAAACGTGCGTAATTTTGGATTTCTCCGTCTGCGGCAAGTATCTTAAAAACGGATCACAAGTTTTTGCTTCACGTATTAATATATAGATTTTTTTCTAAGAAACCGTGTAAATTGCGAGAAAATTAAGTATCCCATGTTTTATCTCTTAATTTTTAATTATTTCACTTGCAATTGGTGGGTACAAGCACCTATCACTACAAATCTATTTATGTTTGTAATTTTTTTTTAAACAACATAGTACATCTCATACCATATGCATGATATGATCATCTATAATTGTAGGAACAGTTAAATAGTATCATGTAATGTTTCTTATTATTTTTGATTGTATCTTATGTTGGTGTTCCAATTAAATAAATAAAAAATGACCAAGGGAAGACGAGAGACGAAAAATAGAGAAAGGAGCTTCAAAATACACTTTGGAAGGACCGCAACAATACAGTTGAATCAGCATACGATGAATTTAGTTACACAGCGTCCATTTGCGGGATGGGTCTTCGGGAGCATTGGTGGATTGAGGGATTTTGGGGGATTGCAGGATTTGTACCTGTACTTGAGTGCTCGAGTGTGTTGAATCGAACGGTGTAGGGATTAGCGGGGGAGAGTGGCAGGTGTCAATCAACTACAAAGGATTTTTTTCCGAAATCAGTCATATTGTTGGCGTTATATTTAATATCTATAAAGTTATACTTTTTACCCTTTGTAAGTCTATATACTCTATATTATGAGTGTGCATCGCACCCATCATGAAAAAGAAAATTGTAGTTTGTATTACCTGTGAGTACTTTTAGAAACTTGAAACTGGGATAAGCAACGTTAAATATTTTCCTAATTAATTAATTGATTAAGTGTAGCGTATCTTGGCAAACAAATCAGATGCTTACCCAAATATAAGGCGAGCTTGTTATTTTATTATATATTTTAAAATAAGAAATACATATAAAACAAAAAAAACGAATAATCATCAGCAAATCGAACACAGTCATACTGGGATATTTTGTAAAGTCGATATTTCACAAAAGAATTTAGGAATAAAACTAACGAATCGTACACATAATAGTAGGAAAATACAAAAAAAAACTCATATAAATCGGAAACATAATGGGATATTTCTCGAAAAATCGTTAGTATTAACAACACTTATCCGTCCCATACTCTGTGACCGATTTTCACATTCGACGGTATCGTCCGGAGCCATTATCATAATGAACAACCGTAATTGTCTCAGATGGCGCGTCCCGGCGTGTCGTCGTAATCCGGTTAGCGCATGTGATACATCACAGCCGCTTCGCTTATTAGGCTCGCGCTTCTACTATGATGACACTAAATGTGTTAATTGGATATTGTTTTTATTATAAGCCATTACGCTTTTCGTTCAGTTTTCTGTGATGGTAGTTTTATATGTGTATATCCAGAGAGGCGGCGAGTGGCTACTGCTGCGGACAGTAACCCTTGGTCTACAGCCCGCTAATTTTGGTCCGCGGAAGGAACACCAACCGAGGCTCGCAGACCTTTCCTATTTTACGTTTATAATTATATTTATTTCTTACTACTTACTTGTCGCAACGGTCGAAATTCGACCGTAATTTAAATAAAAAAAATTGAACCTTATATTGTCCAAAGTAGCGTCTATATTTCTCTAATTTAAATAAATAAATAAAAGGTAATACTCAAGAGCGGGTATTATGGATATCTGACATTTTTGACGTTATGTGTGTTCATAAGAAATTGAATGTTCTATTTCCTTTATTACGTATGTGTTAATTTTATGTAAGTTTTATACATTATTTGAAAAGAATATTAGTATTTCCCAATCCTTCTCTACATCAACTATAATCATGCGTAATTCCATACCTCTCCGCCTGCGGCAAGTATCTTAACAACGAATCATAAAATTTTGCTTGACGTTTTAATATATAGATTTATTGATTTAGTTTCTGTCGATAAATTTCAGAGTACTTTTTTCATTTTTCTCCGTTTTATCGACGACGAATTTCTGAAATTTCGTTATTTTTCGATGCTGACAAATTTTATAGGTGTCCTGCCATTATTATAAGTAGTATAACTCGTATGTAGCCCGTATTCTTTTTCGATGCTGAAAAATTTTAAATATGCGACCTGCCATTATTCTATGTAGC
Organism: Spicauda simplicius; assembly: GCA_949699795.1. NCBI lineage: Eukaryota > Metazoa > Arthropoda > Insecta > Lepidoptera > Hesperiidae > Spicauda > Spicauda simplicius. The sequence continues at coordinate 11,745,537 of OX453082.1, read as the reverse complement.
AAAACTCGTACGTAGCCCGTGTGGTTAACAAAAGTTGCCGGGAGCTAGCTTTGTGGTTTCAAATTCAGCCTCTCGCTGCGAATTCTATGTTAGAAGCCTAAGCAAGCAACACTGATTTCAAAGACGTACTGTTAAGTGTGTACTGTCATCAATGGACATCTTTACTGCGGTTCAAATAAAAAGTTTCTGCAAAAGGTCGATAACAGATACGTTGCTGTTAAGATACTCTTGTACAAGAGTCTATATTGAACGTAAAATGTCTGTTCTAAAATAATTCTATCAATCGAGAACAGAGTAGCTTTGCATCGCTGTTATGCAAAAAGATATGACATTGGACCCTCACATTCGAACCACCGACAAAAGAGGCACTTACGAATTTTTTTTATCTGACTGAAGCAGCAAACGAGCATTCAGTCCACCTGATGGTAAGTGGCCACTGCCGCTCTGTGACATCTGTAATCAACTTCATACAGAACATGGGTTCCATCTGAAGTCAATCACAGATGCGTTGCTACTCCCGAGGACGATGATGGTCGCCTCATATAAACGTGTACCGGCAACCACACCCTTCTATCGAAACGCAAGAAATGCTTCACGCCAGAAATAGATGTGGCGGTGGTACTTCTCCGGTCGAACTACACTGGTTCTATCACCTTGAACGAGTGATATATACACGCTCAAATAAGTATAAAAAATACCTTAAAATCTATGTGCGAAATCCATTACAACCCGTTCGAAATCCAAATATTTAACCCAATTCGTAATTCAGTTTAATGAACCACATTAATACAGATCATTTAAACACAAAATCTCCGTCGATTTAATCAAATCCGTTCAAAACGAATGATAATGAGTGAATGAATACGAAAATAAAATTTTAACATTCATCGCAACTCGCAATTGCCTTTCATATTTATTTATACGTTTTAAATTTGGAACAAAATATTCATAAATTTTATAACGGCTGCAAAATTAGTTTTAATATGAATGGCACTGAATAAATTCAGTTTTCGTGTACAATTTCATCAACTCGACTTTATCTCGTTAATGTGTTAGGGTTGAGCGCTGGTCTCCCTGTTTGGATGCTGGTTAACTTGTATATGAGGTTACCCTAATCCACACAGGTGGCAATGCATTTGTCAAAAGTTGGGTGATGCCCATGATAAGCAGTAACCATTTACAATCAAATGAACTGCTCGTTTGCTACTGCAATCATATAAAAATGGAATGTACACATATGTATTTTAAGTTTTTACCACTCGGATACAACCCATTATTGTCCCACTGCTGGGCACGGGTCTTCTCTCAGAATGATAGAGCTTTTAGGCTGTAGTCCACCGCGCTGGACAAGTGCGAATTGGTGGACTTCTCACACCTCCGAGAACTTTTTTTTTAAAGAACTCGCAGGTGTGTATGTTTCCTCACGATGTTTTCCTTCACCGAAAAGCAGTGATAATTAATTTCTTATACGCACATAATGATGCGCGCCTGGGTTTGAACCTCGGACCTCCCGATTGAGAGGGCAAGTTTCAACCATTAGGCTATCACTGTTTTTTTACCATTACTTCATAAAAATGCGTGGTGTGTAATTGTGGTAGTGGTGGAGTTAAACCTCTATCACCTTTAAAATTTAATATCTACAAAAGAGTAAAGGAAGATTCATTCAAGATATAATGTATAGGTACGATGTACATAAAAGTGAGATTGCTTGGTTGATCACTTAAGCGAGATAGCTTAAGGGCACTCGAGATCGCTGCAGGGCCACCTCGAGCGCCTTCTTTGAAGCCTGTCACGATCGGGACGGAGGGCGGAAGCTCGGAAGGGTTGTTACCTTTGTAATAATTCTGAGCCCTTACATTATTACTACATAGTATAAAACAAAGTCGCTTCTCGCTGTTTGTGTATGTATGAAATCTATAAAACAACGCTACGGATTTTAATGCAGTTTTAATAAGAGTGATTCAAAAGGAAGGTTTTTATGTACAATACTTGTATAATGTAGTGGAGGAAAATTGATTATTTTAGATATTTGACTTTCAGGCGGAACGAAGTTCGCCGGGTTGGCTAGTATTTATTATATTCCGGTAATTTATCTTTTCTCTCAAAATGTATCGCAATGAAACATATGTACGAAACAGCTGACCCGGCAAACGTTGCCTTGCCATAGAAAAATTAAAAAAAAAATTAAGGGTGGACAACCCTTATCACTAAGGGGTATGAAAAATAGATGTTGGCCGATTCTCAGACCTACTCAGTATGCTCACAAAATTTCATTAGAATCGGTCAAGCCGTTTCGGAGGAGTACGGGAACGAACATTGTGACACAAGACTTTTATATATATAGATTAAAGTAGCAAACGAGCATGCAGTCAAATACCTATTCCCATTCATGTATACTCGTAAATATTCGTTAAAATTACAAAAAAAAACGAAATAAGAAGCAAAAATAAAAAATGGGATACCTATACCATACCTATGATATTATTTTCCAAACAACATCTCGTGTGTATTCATTCAATTCAACATTTTAGAGAAATGTTCGCGGTAATCAGACGAGTTTGCGACACAGGTACATAATTATGTTCCCGTTTGAAGTTTTAATTAGCCTCCCGCGGTTCCAGCAAAAGGAGCAATTTAACTTTATCAACTTTGATAACCAAACAAACGTGGCCTTTATTAAAATATGTGATTCGGAACTCGTGTACAATTTGTATGAAAAGTTTCAGTAGTTTCCGAATATAGTATTCCGTAATACAAATAACCCCAATAAATATAATTCTGAATCTGAAATACGAATTTATTGTGTAACTTGTTTTATAAATGATATTAATATTACGAGATACATTCAATATTGTAATTATTTAATTACTTTATTATTTATGATTTTTGTACTGTGTACCCATTGAAGTCGGGAATATATAGAAAATTTGAGTTCATTAAACATTGCAACAATATATCGATGTTTTACATATGAAAAAGTCACCCGTCACAACGGTCGAAATTCGACCGTAATTCAACTCAAAAACTAAACTTGATAGTGTTCAAAGTATTTCACGTGCGTGCGTGCATTTCAGGTGCGTGTCTGGGTTTGAACCTCGGACCTCCCTATCGAGAGGGCAAGTTTCAACCGTTAAGGCTAGCACTGCTCTTATGCTAAAAATGAGTATAACCATAAAACAAAAAACTCAGAACACGTTATTTGATATGACAGACAGTAGTAATCAAATCTATTATTAAATGTATCGTCCACTCGTATCAAACCTCGAAACGGTTCTAGTTCCGTATTATCTGGCTAAGTTAGTTTCAAACTTTGGTAGCTCGGGTCAAAGTTAGTGCCAGACAGCTTTAGGGCATCCGCAAGTCTGGATCTAGGTTCAGATTAACAGGAACAAGCGCAACGTCCGAACTTCAGAGAGCACTGCAATGTGTTGCCAAACATTTGTTGAAGTTGAACGAATGGTTGAATGAATACGTAATTTACAAGGCTATTAGGCAATGACATTTGATTGTCATGTAAAAAGGTAATAGTCTTAATTTGGGGTACAATCCATTATTGTCTCATTGCTGGGCACGGGTCTTCTCTCGGAATAAGAGAGTTTTAGACCACAGTCCGCCGCACCGGCCAAGTGCGAATAGGTGGACTTCACACACCTCCGAAAACCTTTTTTTTTTAAAGAACTCGGGTGTATAGGTTTCCTTACGATGTTATCTTTCACCGAAAAGCAGTGATAATTAATTTAAAATACGTACATAAATACGTAGTAATATGAAACAGGAGTTGAAGACACAGAGGACCCGCAGCTGAACGGCAGTGATCAAACACAAAAGGACGTAAGGGTTTTGATGTTCCGTCACACATATATCTAAATTATCAATGTAGATTTCTGATCAGAGTCTGAAGTCCAAATTCTGATATTTGTGTTTACATAGAATTTACAACAAAACCAATCCTAACATGAAGTTGTGATTGTATACAATGTAATTCAATGTTATGTGTGTGTAAAAATAAGTATCGAATTGTACAATTTTTAACTGTTATAATCATTTTGATTGTTGTAACTACTTACAGGAATGATAATTACATAATTTTATTTTCGTTTGATATAATACGATAATTATTGCATAGGTAAGAATTGTTTAGTATAAGTAATAAGACCATGTTATCGCATTGGGGTTAAACCTGTAATGCAATGCATGATGCAAGCAATGATGTTTATTAAAAAAATATACGTGACGAATAGATAACCTCTTTCCTTTGGGAAGTCTTCTGAAGTCTGAAGAAGTTCCTTTATAAATAAATAATTAAAATGCAAATACATATGTTTATAATAGATCGATCTCTGTAGTTACTTTTCTAATTCTGAAGATTTCATACTTTAATAAACCCTGCAATAAACTTCCATATTCCTATTTCGAGCAAAGGTCAAAGTTTACTACAATCACACAATCTACGCTGTATCAGCCGATCTTTGTATCGAATGTGACGGAGTGATTGCAGCCTTCATACTATGTTTCGTTGAACGAATGGTCGAACGAATACTAAACGTAAGCGATGTTGCAATCTGGACGAAATTTTAGTCAAACATTTTACAGTGCAAAGAATTTAAATAGCTAATTTGTAAACATGTATTCATACCAATAAGGGAACGGCACAATCTTTTTTATTATTTGTTACAACACTTGATATCTATCTGTATCGTCGTCAACCTATTATTGTCTCACTGGTGGGCACGGGTCTTCTCTCGGAATGAGATAGTTGTAGGCCATAGTCCAACGCGCTGACTAAGTGCGAATTGGTGGACTTCACACACCTCCGAGAACTTTTTACTTAAAGAAATTTCAGATGTGTAGGATTCCTCACGATGTTTTCCTTTACCGAAAAGCAGTGATAATTAATTTCTAACATGCACATAATTTTAGAAAAATCAGTGGTGCGTGCCTGGGTTTGAACCTCGGATCGACAGGGCAAATTTCAACCATTAGGCTATCACTGCCCTATCTATATGTATACACATATTAAAATATATTCTCATATCAAAACTACATAATTATAAGAACAGTGAGAAACTGAAATAAGCAGACAGACACTTAGAAGGCGGGCTACTTAAACTTGGTGATAATAAATTTGGTGTATTTAAAATAAGCAGTATCATCCGATGCGATGTAAATTAATTCATAAGACATCTCATCTGAGGTTAGTTGCAGATGTCCATACATGAGTACATGACAGTAGCCTGTTGCTATCAAACAAACTGCATGCTCCTTATCTACTACCAGGTTATAAATACAATATCATTCATTTTTTTTCTTCTATCTATAGGTTACCAGACGAAGGAGACGGAGATGCCGTAGGCGCAGAGAGCGCACCCTGGCGCGGTACCCCTGTAGTTCCGGGAGCAGAATAGGGCTACGGTATCCCCTGCCCGTCGTAAGAGACGACTAAAAGGGGCTTCAGGGGTTGCGGGCGGTAAGAGTAGGAGCCCAAACCGTCCAACCAAGCGACTCAGTGTAGGACGACGGCATGTGAAAACACATGTGGCCACATGCTGTCGTAAACACCAGGAGGGGCAGTGTGTACAATGCTCACTGGGAAGAGGCCAAAGGGGGCATAGCGCTCGGAGGACTCCGGTTGTGTTCCATTGCAGATCCCGGAGTCCTCCACGCAGCGCTGAGGACGGCCACCCTTTTTAGTGCGGTAAAAGTCCCACATAACCCTGTGTCGCTCCCACGGCGTCGGGTACCTTTTGAAGGTTTCCGCGTCGAGAACAAAAAAAAATGGTTACCAGACGAGGCTATGATCTCATAGTAACGTTATCCACCATTTTCACATAATACATTAACAACTGCACCCTTTAATACCCGGATTCATAACCGTCAAAATCCATTTAGTATAAGAGGATTATTAACAAACAGAGCAACAGACGGACAGACGTTCCGTTATTGTGTATAGAAGTCAGGGTTACCAAGTCTCAAAAATGTTTTCCCTTAAAGCCTTTCTTAAAAACCCCTAAAATCCCCCACAATGAATTACGAATTGGAATTCTTCGTGGAAACCTGACCTGGCGACGACGAAAAAAAAAGGTCTTCGGGTGTAGTACATGACCTTTTTTTGTTTTGAGATTTCCCTTTAAAAACACCTATATGTTGAAGTTATAAAAACCCCTAAAATATTACACCCCTAAAAAATCCCCATCCTACTAATTTATCCCCTAAATTTGGGGGAAAATACCCTAATTTGGGAACCCTGATAGAAGTTCGGTTTAGTGCATTGGAGCATCAACTCCGCAAGGCGCGCCGTTGTAGTTTTCGAACCAAAATCTGAGTTCATCTGCCACAGCAATAGTTGAGCTGCCAAAACTTTGTTTAGAAACAATGCAACGGAATGCTCGTTCACGATCGCTTACACATTTACGTTGTGTAGACTTAAATTTGGAACTAAGCTTAAGTTTAATTGTATTAGCGTATCCTTAAGTTTGTTGCAAGGTAGACAGTTAAAAAGTCAAATTGAATTTAGTTCGTTATCGTAAACTATTAAAAATAACTTTAAGGGAATGCGTTGCTCCAGTGAAAATGAACACTATATCAGTACATACATTTCATAATGTTGAGCAAATAAAATAAAATATATAATGCTTGTAATAAAAATTGGAAGGTCAATTTTTAAGTACACATTATCTTTTACGAGGAGACCTACTCCCAACGGAGGGGTAGCGGTAGTCAGCATTAATTTCGATCTGATAACTTGATAACATCAAGTATAGAAGTACCTATACTATCCATGTCACTTTTTATATTTAACTAGTTGACCCGGCGAAATTCGTTCCGCCTAAAAGTCAAAAATCTAAAATTATCAGTGTTTCTTCACTATATTATGCATATATTATACATAAAAATCTTTCTTTTGAATCACTCTATCTATTTAAAAAAATGCATTAAAATCCATAGCGTAGTTTTAAAGATCTAAGCATACATAGTAACAGACGCCGCGAAGCGACTTTGTTTTATACTATGAAGTGACATAGTAAATAAATCACGAAAAAAAGAAATTAACGCGATACGTAAAACAGCAAAACAAAAACTGGATTTAAAACAACCCAAAATTTAATCTCGCTCGCTAAGTGAAACAATGAATGTACAGAAACACAAATTTCATTCCAATCCAAAACGTGCGAACAAAGAACGATACCGAGAACGCACTCGCGCCGATCCGTTCTGCAAGAATGAATGGCTGAATGAATACGGAACGGAAGAACGAATCTCTGTTTTTCGAAACTATGTTCCATTTCGTGAATAAAAGCCACCAATTAACGCCGTTGTATCAAGAGTTCGGGTACAATTTGGAAACGATTGTTTAGCGCGGTGTATGGAGATAGAGATAAAACTGTTTTTTCTTTTGGAATAAAAAAAATGGGACATACGAATTTGTTGGCGCTTGTGATTTGTGTGTTTATTCGTCGTCGTCAACCCATTATTATTGTACCACTGCTGGGCACGGGTCTTCTCTCAGAATGAGAGGGTTTTAGGCCATTGTCCACCGCGCTGGTCAAGTGCGAATTGGTGGTCTTCACATACCTCCGAGAACTTTTTTTTTAAAGAACTCTTTTTTAAAAAAGAAGAAGGATGTTTTCCTTCACCGAAAAGCAGTGATAATTAATTTCTAATGGTGCGTCACATGAATCAATGGTGCGTGCCTAGATTTGACCCTCGGACCCCCTGATCGAGAGGGCAAGTTTCAACCATTAGGCTATCACTGCTCTTATGTGTGTTTATTATTCCGCTTAAATCGTTCACTGAGGCCTTCTTTAAATTTTGGTCAAGCCATTATTGCCCCACTGCTAGATACGAGTCTCCAATCAGAATGAGATGGAGATCGCTCAGGTGGAGCAATGACCCGAAGAATACAGCGGGAAACCGTTGGATTCAGAGTTTGGAATCGAATAGAGATTTAGGAAAGGTCTATGTCCAGCAATGAACCTCCAAAGTTTGGACGGATGGATAAAATAATGGTTAAAAAAATAAACAAACCATGAGGCAAATTTCTGAGGAATCATTCACGGAAAATTATGAAACATAACAACAAGATTAATGTGACAGTGACGCTGCTTTTCTTTTTCTTTTGCAAATAAAGATTAAATGAGCACATTAGTCTGAATTACTGGTATTGTTTTGTCCCTGAAAATTTTTTTATAATAAATATTTCATTTCCATAAAAGCCAATGAAGCAAGCAAGGAATTCTATTTTTTTTTTCGAGAGGGAAACCTCCAAAAGGTACCCGACGCCGTGGGAGCGACGCAGGGTTATGTGGGATTTTTACCGCCCCCCCTGTGGCCGTTCTCGGCGCTATAAAGGGGACTCTGGGACCTCCAAAGGACTGCAGCCGGAATCCTCTGAGCGCATTACCCTATCGGGCTCCTCTCAGATAGGCGGCTGGGCCCACCGCTCCGTCTAGTCTTTACGACGATATGCGATCGCACATACCGCCGTCCTTCCCGGAATCGCCTGGCTGGACGGTTCAAGCTCCCACTCTAGCCGCCCGCAACCCCGGAAGTCCCTTTTAGTCGCCTTTACGAAAGGCAGATACCGTAGTCTTATTCTGATCCCGGAACTACAGGGATAAGGAATTCTATGTAACACTGTAATCTGCTTTTAAAATACAAGCTTTCCATAAACACTTTCTACGCTCATAGAACCACACTAGGATTTTCTCCGGTGTCGTCGGTGTTATGGAGTTCTTGCGTTTTTACGTACGATTTCCGGCTCACTTTCTTCTGAGTTGATATTAGTCTTCGGGAGAAAAAACGCATATGTGATTGACTCCAGATGAATACTCTGTTTTGTATGAAATTGCTTACAGATGTCCATGAGTGTGGTTACTTACAATAAGGTGGATTGCATGCTCGCTTACAGCTTCAATTCTTCTTCACCTTATATATTTTACACCTAAAATCTATTCCATCAACAAACTCCAACCGCCTGTCGTCTTTCATAATTTTTTTGGCATTTTGAAAAACGAAAAAAGAAGAAGTAAAAGTGATGACTCTTGTATTGCATTGTATTGTATTGTAATAGCGATTCCCATACAGTATAAAAATGTTCTACAAATATTTTGCACTAGGTGCATAACAAATCCCACGCAACATATTATGCAAGCATTTATAAATAAATACGCCCCAACAAATGATCGTAATAACGTACTTCATTAAATAATGATTATCAAAACAAATTATACGGTAAGACGCTTGTTTCATTATCACCCAATAACCGATGTTTGTCGATTAACATTAGGCTGATCTCAGTTTTAGTTTCGTTAAGCCAAAAGTCATGAACAATTAGTTTCAAATTTCAGACGGTTAGGGCTGTAAGCATCTGATTGTATAAGGCCAGGAAATTTTAGTGTAAATTGTAGCTTTATACGAAAACTGACATATCACCGGAAAGCCGTAACTCCTTTTTTATCAGATAGGAGTAACAAATGAGCATGCAGTCCACCTTATGGTAAGTCCAACTATATAGAACATGGATTCTATCTGAAGTCAATCAAAGATGCGTTGCTCCTCCCGAGGACTAGGATGGTCCCTCATATAAAAGTGTGCCGGCAACCACACCCTTCAAGAAAGGCAAGAATTGCTTCACGCTAGAAATAGGCGTGGCGGTAGTACCTCTCCGTTGGAACTACACTGCCAATAGACAATTGAAATTTTGCACCATATTTCGTTTTATAGTGAAGGTGAGCACAAAGAAAGGATTTTTGGAATTTCTCCCCTTGATTGGATAAAAATGGAGATAAAAGTTTGTGTAAAAGTGTGGCCACCACAAAATTTAACATATTGTACTAGAGGGCGCTACAATACTGAGTATATATTTATAATTATAGACGCTCAGACAGTTTTTAATATCCCCATCATCACTTGACATTTTTATTCCGTGGGACAGCTTATTATGACATTTATTATTATGTTATTTCCATATAGTTTACTTTATTATGTCACACACGGGCCGAGTGCCTTGATTAGAACATCTTTTATCGCTTCCATTTAATCGCCAACAATGTAACCTACTCCCACACTGATTGACAAAGTTTGTTCTCGGTGTTAATTGCGTAAACCAATTAGTGTAATGAGCTTTGATGGCTTAGCGGTTAGATGGACCTTCCATCCATTTGCGGGTTGTAATCGCTGACAAATATAAACACGAACGTACATAGGTGTGTGTATAGGGAATTATGTTTGTTTGCTAAACGGCGTGGGAAAGAGGCGTAAGGTTCATATGATTTGCTAATCTCACAATCTCTGCTCGTGTTACTTATCTTCACGAAATTGATAATAATTTATTAATGAGTCAATGTAGACGCTTCTAAAGTAATTTGTCGTTCATGGCATTGATTAAGATCATACTTTGGCGAAAAACGTATTATAATATGATTACTCTATACAATAGAACGCCAAATCGCTCTTAGGACCGATAACCGATGGGAAAGGAAGGTCCTCGAGTGGCGACCACGTTTAGGCAAAAGGAGCACAGGTCGTCCCCTCACCAGGTGGGCCGCTTACCTGAAGAGGACAGCGGGAAACCGTTGGATTCAGAAGGCACAGGACCGGATGGAGTGACGTCATTTAGGGGAGGCCTATGTCCAGCAGTGGACCTCAAAGGGCTGATGGATGGATACAATAGAAGACAAAACAGCTTGGTATTCAACTTCTACTACCACTTAATGATTTAAAATATTTCCGTTTTAATATTATAATATAACACTGTTCATTTCATAAAATCCGTAAATAGCTTAAAGTGAAATCGGAAATGTTAATAATGTATTAGCAGTAGAATGTGTGAAATAAACAGCCAGCGAATAAATTAATGAATTGATTAATTAATGCACATTTAAATTGCATCAGATTTGTACTCAAAGCATCATAGTAGGATTTATCGTAATGTGGATGTCGCGTTTTGAAATTTATGATATGACATTAATAATAAGGTCCCTTTTTAATTGTCATAAATACCTATATTTAGTTTTATTTTGTTTTATGTTTATCTTTTTTTGGTCTTAGATTTAGTTAGAGATTACACTTCGTACACTTTAGGTGAGTTGTATATACCTGTAATGGCGATACACACCGAACCAAACGAATTGTATTTTTTTAACAATGTATAGTGATAAAAGTCAATGGTATATCAAAATAAATAAAAATAAACATTTTTGTCCTTTTAATGTTATTAGAGATAAATTGAAAATGGCTTTCATTCAGTATTGTCAATAAGTTAATTAGAATGTTAGTTAGCTACAAATTTTCCAAATAAAATAAAATAAAATAGCCGACGAGTATGTAGTTGATGGCCACTGTCGTTCATTGACGTCTTAACTGCTGTCATAATCAAAGTCCTAGTTGCTCCCTGAGTACTAAATTGGATCCTGAGGACTCCTCAAATACTTATATCTCCATTACGAGGACGCTCAAGGACAAGTCTATAAAATCCCAAACATAAAGCAGAAATCTAAATTCTACATTTAGAAATCTTAACTGGGAATCGAATCTGAAAATCATTGCATGGCAGATGGCTTTGGTAACTTTTTTTTATCTGAATGAAGTAACAAACGAGCATGCAGTGCACCTAATGGTAAGTTGCCGGTCATGGACATCTGTAATCAACTTCATAGAGAACATGAGTTCCTTCTGAAGTCAATCACAGATGCGTTGCTACTCCCGAGGACTATAATGGTTGCTTCATGTGAAAGTGTGCCGGCAACCACACCCTTCCATCGAAACGCAAGAAATGCTGTGGTGGTGAAATAGGTGTGGCGGTGGTACTTCCCCGGTCGAACTATACTGGTTCTACCACCACCTTGAATACTTATAGCACGTTCATAATACTTCTCACTCGCTTATTTTTTATTTACTTAGTGTAGCTTTATTCGTAGCTTAGCTATCACAGTCTCTGGTGTGAAAGTGGCCTAAAATAGTCCAACAAAAAACAATCTACATATTGTTTCAACATTCCCATATACAAACAACCATGTGGAATTCTGAATATCCACATAAGGATTGCTATTAAAGTGAATTCTCTAGTGCGGCACGCGCTTTCGAAATAGTAAAATTTTATTCTCTTATATTGCCATTCAGCAGTGTTGGTACTCGAAAATCCATATATATATAATAAAAATAAAGTTCTGCAAATCTGTTCATTTTATATATTAGCAAAAAGTAATATTAGATTGGTTGACTTGAGCATTTAGAATAAGTTAATTTTCAATACACTTTCTACACTCATACTAGGATTTTCCCAGGCCCCACACTAGGATTTTCTCCTGTGTCGCGGGTACCATGGACACACACAAGACGCAAACACCCAGACCCAGAACATGAATCTAAGCTCATCATTCAGATACCTGTTTGGCCGGGAATCGAACCCGGGAGCCATTGCGCGTCAGACCGGTATGGTAACCGCTGCGCCACGTGGGTCGTCAAGGTGTTTGTTCTTCTTATATATTAGCAAAAAGTAATATTAGATTGGTTGACTTGAGCGCTTAGAATAAGTAACAATAAAAAATATAATAAATAACAAAATTGTCTGTCTGTATCTGTAAATAATATAAAGAGTACTGACTGTACGTTTGAAATAACATAAGACCAAAACTTAAGAATTTGGTATAAAAGATAGTACATTAAAATAAATATTTATACTTAGTCCGTTAATTCATTTAACATTGTATTTTTGTATGTTTGTAATGAATTCACTTAAAAACTACTGAACCGATTTTAAAAATTCTTAATTATAAATTATAATAAAAAAATCTTATTTCTTATTAATACTAGAATACATAAGGGGTCCTAGCTAAACCTTTATTAAAGTGAGCCAAGGTGTAATAAAATTGCATAAAATTTTATTTTAACGCATATGCTAAAGTCTACGCGAACGGAGTCGCGTGATTTCTGCTAGTATGTAATATGCTTGTACCGCAAACCATTTCGAGAAAGTACACAGCGATTTATTTTTCATATAATATGTGTCTCAGCAAGCAATGCATATAAGAATAATCATTTGATTTTATTGTTTTTTTAGTGTTATTTCAACGTAAATCTGACTCATGGCATCTTTTAAATGTTATGTCGAAAGCGTAGGAGTTCATATCAGTTGGATTGTTATTTCTACTGTTATTAGTTAGATTGTTTATTTCAAAAATAAGGAAACAAGTCGGCATGATACCACATACCAAAAAAAAATCCGATGTGCCTTGATGTTTTTTTTTTATTTGACTGAAGTGGCAAACGAGCATGCAGTCCACCTGATGGTAAGTGGTCACTGCCGCCCATGAACATCTGTAATCAACTTCATACAGAACATGGGTTCCATCTGAAGTCAATCACAGATGCGTTGCCACTCCCGAGGACTATGATGGTCGCCTCATGTGAAAGTGTGCCGGCAACCACACCCTTCTATCGAAACGCAAGAAATGCTTCACGCTAGAAATAGGTGTGGCGGTGGTACTTCCCCGGTCGAACTACACTGGTTCTATCACCTTGAAAAATGGTAGTAGAACGAAGAACACTTTGATTTAATACTATCGTTATTCCAGTAGAACGACACCATTAGTTAGTCACTACATAGTATAAAACAAAGTCGCTTCTCGCTGTCTGTCTCTATGTATGCTTAAATCTTTAAAACTACGCTATGGATTTTAATGTAAGAAGAATTTTTTTAATAGATAGAGTGATTCAAGAAGAAGGTTTATATGTATAATATAAAGAGGAACACTGATAATTTTAGATTTTTGATTTATAGGCGGAACGAAGTTCGCCGGGTCAACAAGCTTAACAATAAAAGGCAATTATTTGTTCGTGACTGTTGAGTGACGTTACTGACGTATTACATGTACTCGTATGAAAAGCCTGCTTGAGATTCGAACCTCTGGACACATTGTGTTGTGTATAACCTTGATGGATATTTTTTTTTAATTTACGAAGCATTTCTGTTTAAAGAAATCTAACGCACGAAGGACTAAGTCAACACACACACATAAAAGTGAGTTGCACGCCCGTACGCCGCTCGCGTCACCAAGCCCCGGCATACGTCAGCGCTATTAACATCTCAACCCGACCCTCCACTTCACCCGACCTCATAGTAACGAGGCTCGCAAAACATCCTCCAACACAATGCCCCGATAAATACTTATTTACAAGCGACCCGCCAAAGAAGCAAGAGCAAATTGCACGAACGCTTAAGTCGACACACACATGCAGACGCAAACACACATTTCACACATACACACACACGCTTACACACACACTTACACGCACACACGCTTGCAGAAACCGGATCGCCGGATCTTCTCAGTTGAGGTCGTGTTCCGATCCGGTGGTAGTGTAAAAAAATATATATAAATGTAACTGACAATTTGTAAGCGCCCCCGAAGGCCTATGCAAAATAAAGACATTTCATTTCATTTCATTTCATTTGAAACACGCACACACGCTTACATGCACGCACGCTTACACGAACACACGCTTACACGCACACACACACAAACACGCAACACGCTTACACGCCCACACGCTTACACACGCACACGCTTACACGCACACACACGTGCACAAAAACCTACTACTCTAACATCAGTTAAGTTGCACGCTCGTACGCCGCTCGCGTCACCAAGCCCCGGCACACGTCAGCGCTATTAACATCTCAACCCGACCCTCCTTCACCCGACCTCATAGTAACGAGGCTCGCAAGACATCCCCCAACACAATGCCCCGATAAATATTTATTTACAAGCGACCCGACAAAGAAGCAAGAGCAAATTGCACGAATGCTTAAGTCGACACACACATGAAGACGCAAACACACACTACACACACACACACACACACGCTTATACACACACTTACACGCACACACGCTTACACGAACACACGATTACACGCACACACACATACACACACACACACACACACGCAACAAGCTTACACGCCCACACGCTTACACACGCACACGCTTACTCGCACACTTACACGTATATACGCTTACATACAAACGCTTACACGCTTATACACTCACAATCACACACACGCTTACACGCACACACACGTGCATAAAAACCGACAACTCTAAAATCAGTTAAGTTGCACGCTCGTACGCCGCTCGCGTCACCGAGCCCCGGCACACGTCAGCGCTATTAACATCTCAACCCGACCCTCCACTTCACCCGACCTCATAGTAACGAGGCTCGCAAAACATGCCCCCAACACAATGCCCCGATAAATATTTATTTACAAGCGACCCTCATAACGGCGATTACTCGACGACAAAGTGCGACATGAATAGAAATAAGTGCAATGTGCAGTTTTGCTTATGTCGACACACATACACATGCGGACGCAAACACACACACACACACACACACGCGCAAACAAACTTACACGCACACACGCATACACGAACAGACGCTTACACGCTTACCGAATAGCCTCTTACACGCACGCATGTTAACACGCACGCATGTTAACACGCACGCATGATAACACGCACGCACGCTCACCTACACACACGCTTATACACACACACACACACAAGCTTACACGCCCACACGCATACACGCACACTCGCTTACACGCGCACACGCATACACACACATGCTTTTACACACACACGCTTACACGCTCACACGCTTACACGCACACACACGTACATAAAAACCTACAACACTAACATCAGTTAAGTTGCACGCTCGTACGCCGCTCGCGTCACCAAGCCCCGGCACACGTCAGCGCTATTAACATCTCAACCCGACCCTCCACTTCACCCGACCTCACAGTAACGAGGCTCGCAAAACATCCCCCAACACAATGCCCCGATAAATATTTATTTACAAGCGACCCTCATAACGGCGATTATTCGACGACAAATCGCGACACGTGGTTAGAAAGGAGAAAGGAGGGCTAATCGGTCGAAGGTTAAAGTCGACAACGTTTGACAAAGGAGTCCATTATCGGAGACCGGTGCCGCGGTGGCGAGAAAATAGTGGTCACCCCTGCCGTCATGCCCCAGAGTGGTGTAAAGGATAGTTTGAGAGCCAAGAGATACTTTCACATGTAAGCACAGAAATACAAAATCTTGAAATACATAGATATTGACGACCCACGTGGCGCAGCAGTTACAATACCGGTCTGAAGCGCAATGGGTCCCGGGTTCGATTCCCGGCCAGACAGGTATCGTATAGAATGGGGAGTTTATATTCCTGTTCTCGGTCTGGGTTTTTGTGTATTTGTCTTGTGTGTGTCCATGGTACAGACCACACATCATCCCACGACACAGGAGAAAATCCTACTTTGGGGCTATGAGTGTAGAAAGCGAGTGTTAGAAAGCGTATTATCCTCTGGCACGAAAAGTTTATTTTTTCATATTCATTTCACGGCCACTGCCACTTCTGCTAATTTTGAGAGCTATGTCGATAACCATTGTACGTCTACGGATTTCATCGTTGCGAATCATGTCTCGTAGCGAAATTCCGAACATAGCCCTCTCCATAGCGCGCTAAGCGACTCTGAGCCTTTGAATGAGGCCTACAGTGAAGGCCCACGTTTCGGCGCAATAGATCATCACTGGCAACACACATTGCTAGAACAATTTCGACTTCCGCCACTGAGGAATTGTGGACGAGAAGATACTACGAAATTTCCCGAACGCAGCCCAGCCGAGTTGGATTCTTCGTACATATATACCATATCAGATTCAGTTAAATTGAATTAATTATATATATCCTAAAGCTGCTGAACGAAATCATACGGATGAGAAAAAAACATAAAAATTCAGAACGAAAATTTTAAATATCCACTCCAAACATTTTCCAATTTCGTGCATTGGCAAAATTGTCATAGCGTTCCGAATGTAACGGGAATATGTGAAACGGTCGCAAAAAGTAGAAAAAGATAAGGGACAGAAACAAAAGAAAAAAATACAAGATTTTCGTACAATGCAGTCAAATGTAATGGAATTTCCGTTTTTCGTTTTTGACACAATTCGGTTGCGACAATTGGGAAGTTTTGTCACACGACAACTAATACTTGCACATAGTACATGTTAAATGTTGCTCTTATTTTGAAAAGGCGACAAAGGTGGTAGAGTGTATGATAATTATCACTTGGCTTACCATGTGTACCGGCTTTATACTATGTAAGTATAAAGCCGGTATACATGGTAAGCCGGACGGATGTAGAAACCGAGGAAGGCCAAAACTCAGGTGGCTAGATGGAGTCATGCAAGACCTAAAAACTGTGGGCGTGACAAGATGGAGGGCGAAAGCCCAAAATAGACTGGACTGGAGAAATGTTCTGGACCAGGCCAAGGCCCACCCACGGGTGTAGCGCCTTAGATGATGACATAGTATAAAACAAAGTCGCTTCCCGCTGTCTGTCCTTATGTATGCTTAGATCTTTAAAACTACGCTACGGATTTTAATGCAGTTTTCTTAATAGATAGAGTGATTCCAAAAGAAAGTTTTTTATCTATAATATATGCATAATATAGTGAAGGACAAGGTACTGATAATTTTAGATTTTTGACTTTTAGGCGTAACGAAGTTCGCCGAGTTTAGTTTGCTTATAAATGCGAAAGTTCGTGAGCATGGATGGATTTTTGGATGGATGTCTTTAAATTTGGCATACAGTATATAATCTGGATGAATAAATAAGATACTTCTTATTTTGGTAAAAGACGTTAATTGGACGGAGCAAAGTTAGGCAATAAAAAAATCTTAGTAAACGGAGCAGTGATAGCCTAATGGTTAAAACTTGCCCTCTCGATCGGGAGGTCTGAGGTTCAAACCCAGGCACGCACCACTGATTTATGTGCGTATTATACTTTAATTATCACTGCTTTTCGGTGAAGGAAAACATCGTGAGAAAACCTGCACACCCGAGAGTTCTTTAAAAAAAAAAAAGTTCTCGGTGGTGTGTGAAGTCCACCAATTTGCAGTTGGCCAGCGCGGTGGACTATGGCCTAAGCTCTCTCATTCAGAGAGAAGACCCGTGCCCAGCAGTGAGACAGTAATGGGTTGACGACGATAGTAAATGCCTTTCTAATTTAGTTAAGTTACCAATTCTTTTCAATATTTTTAAGGTTTAAGATATTTATTTTCTAAAAAGAGTACAACTCATTTAAAATAGAAAATACAATATGTTCATTTCTGTATAAATAAACGAATACATCAAGCAAAGGAACATACAAAATTCAGTAGGTAAGAGAACATTATTAGGACGAATAGCGGAATATTACAAATTGTAGGTAAAAACTTCTACAATCAACATGTAGGTCATCAAATGCAAAATTATTTTTAAGCATCTTTCCAAACGTTTGATAGAGTCAACGAATGATCAGAAAGCTGGCACATACCTCGGTCAACGAATTAGCCTTGCTATTCAACGAGGTAATGTTGCCAGCATTCTGGGAACTCATCCTATGGACAGTAATTTGAATGCAGATTTTTATGTTTGATTTGGCATTTTGTTTCTTTTTAAATTTAAGTTATTATTTTGTATATACATATAATTATGTTCATTTATATTATATTAATTTAATTTTAATTATTTCATATTTTGTCATATTCAAATTAATAAATTATTTTGTTTTAGAATCAAATTATCTTATTAAGTATGATTTAGATAGAGATTATTTGATGCCGTTCAGATAGTAATTGCAATGGGAAGAATATAATTTTATATTACGTTCAATTGTTGCTTTTTGCATACAAAAATATATTTACTTTTTCATACACAAAAATAAAAAGACAATTTGCGGTTTTTGAATTCTTTAACAATTCATTTTGCCGATATTTCGACAAAGTCACATGGATCGTGGTCACGGCGAAACTGCGGTGGCGGGGAGAAACCGTTGACAAGCACTAATTGTAGATTAACCTATCTACCCTACATCTAGTTCGTTTTTCTTTTTTAGGTTCCATATCATATATAATATCGGCAAAAAGAATTTTTAAATAATTCAAAATTCATATCGTGAGTACCCGTTGATTATTAAAATGTATCAATTCCGCGATAATACTAGTCTAAAATCATATAAGAAGACAAATTGTTGTTCCATTCCCATCTCTCTATATATATCTGTACATTTGTTTGTCTATCAGTAACTCTACACCTCGCTAAGTGAAGTCTCTACGGGACACTCACTTAAGCGTTGTTTCGGACAGTTAACGTTTTCGCCTTTCAGATATTCCCTAATTTATCCCACACCGTATTCTCAATGTACAAAAGTTTACGATAATTCCATAAATGATTATATGTTTGAATGACATTGTTATTAAAAGCATATTATTAGTAGAAAAAAACGTAACTGCTTGAAAAAATTAAATGAAAAGGTTTACAAGTACAGGTACCTATATATAAGTGATAGAAGTAATAAATATATTTATATTATATATTAAAGGTGACGCACGAAGTGTTAAAGTTATAAGAATCTTTTCTGTCTGTCGCCTCCGAAGTCTATCACTTGGTGTGGCGGACTATGCGATAAATCTAACTGAACGTGGTAGAACCAATGTAGTTCCACCGAGGATGTACCACCGCCACACCTATTTCTAGCGTGAAGCATTTCTTGCGTTTCGATGGCAGGGTGTGGTTGCCGGCACACTTTTGTATGAGGCGACCATCATAGTCCTCTGGAGTAGCAACGCATCTCTGATTGACTTCAGATGGAACCTATGTTCTGTATGAAGTCAATTACAGAGGTCCATGAGCGGCAGTGACCACTTACCATGCTCGTTTGCTACTTCAGTCAGATGAAAAGGCAGTCTTGTGTCCAACGGTGGTTTTAATATATCAGTTAAAAAAAAATCAAACTTCGACTCACCTTAGCAAACTCGATTTTGAGTGTACAGCATCCGGAATAAATGTCGCAGCCGTGTAGCGACTCCTTTGCTCTCGTAGCCGACTCCACGCTCTCGAACGTGTTGTACTGAGTTAAGGATCATTTTTGTATGGCAAAAATTGGAGAACACAACATACATGGAATAGTTGTACTAGTAAAATAATTAAAATTACATAAAAATATAACGTATTATAGTGATTTAACGAATGTGAACATTCGCGAATGATTATTCTTTATCGAAATTCGCGAATCGCGAATATCGATTTCGCGAAGACGAATGTTGTCTAAAAAAACATGCTTTCTACACTTATAGCCCCACAGTAACATTTTCTCCTGTGTCGTGGGTACCATGGACACACACAAGACGAATACACAAACACCCAGACCCAAAACAGGAATCTAAACTAATCATTCAGATACCTGTCTAGCCGGGAATCGAACCCGGGACCCATTGCGCGTCAGACTGGTATGGTAACCGCTCCGCCACGCAGGTCGTCGAAATCGGTGTTTTTTTATCACTTATTGGTGTAGTCTGAGGATTAGATTTAGCGACATTTCTTTGCAAAACATTGCAATTCAGTATTCGCAAAAACATTCGCACAATTCTTGCTAATGTGTATGTCTAAAAACATGCGCATATGCGTTACATCACTAATATTAAATATTACGTAAAATTAGGAAAATATATTCAAAACATATTATGATAACACATAACAAGATAAACATATTATGTATATTACGCCATGATACTCTGGATAGTGGGTGTGATGTACACACATGCATACGAAAGTACATGCACCCAGACCCTTAACTTCTTAGAAGGCTCGCTAACATTGGTTGTCAATGTAACAAGGCAATTTGAACTGAATTAGCTACAATTGTAAATTATCCGTTAAATATAATGTTAAAATAGATAATTATATCAATCAAAAGAAGAAAGAGAAA